>CAMXCT020004946.1:248116-450616 GCA_947184155.2 Cladocopium goreaui | reverse complement strand
AGTTCAATGAATAAAACTGGTGACTCCACCAGCAAAAAAATGGGATTTTCACCGGACAGAGATGCTTCGTTTGGACCACAGGTACGGGGTCACCTCCGAAATCGAGATAACTCTCTGGTAAACTAACATAGCTATGGAAAATCACAATTTTTCATGGGAAAATCCACTATAAATGGCCATTTTCAATAGCTATGTTAAATTACCAGAGGGTAACTCTCTGGAAATGTCAGAAGAACAATCGACTTTCAGATGATTTTTCAAGAAAACATGTACATCCAACTGCCAGCTTTGTTTACCAGAGGGTGGTACTATTATGTACTATTGATGTCCATTGGCAAGAGGGATTCGAACAGATGTCATAGAGCGTGGGGTATTCCAATGGGGACACCAGAATGCGAGCAAAACTATACTCAACGTATAATTACACCGAATGGCATAGGACTGTTGGGACCAGGCATGTCGGTTTCTTCTTTTAAGTCACGTGGTACACCCAATAGCGACCCGCTTTTTTACACTAAATATTTATAAAACATCACACATTTTTTTCACTAAAAATTTATAACGTATCACACCTTGAAATAAGACAAAATAAATTTAGTCTTATGATTGGGGTTACCACATCATTGTCGATCTTTTTTCATTCAACAGTCGACCAGCAACCCTTCACATGTATGTGCAGTTAACAAAATGGCTCTTGTCCAAGAGAGGATATCCCAAATTTGCAACCTCAAGTAGGAAAATGAAGATCAGGCATTACATTTTTGGGTACCCTCTTTTTAGTCAAAGCCAAATGGGGATTGTGATAACCCAGAATAGGAATAATTACTTATGAACCAACCAGTATGATGGCAATAATGAGAGGGATATCAAATGATGGCTCAGTGACAGGTCCGGCACCATTCCTTCCAACCTTTGGTGATGAAAACTATCACAATCACCTAAGCACCGAGAGGAGATTGTTCTCCAGCTCCAATTCAGCCCATTCCAGGCAGAAACTTCTGACTGAAACCCGTGGAATCGCGTTTGTGGCGCGAATGCCGCAGCAGACAAAGTAAACGATAGCGAACGCGACAAGTGGACCAGAAAAGGCATTGATTAGTTTGCTGTCGATGTTTGAATAAATTGCTAAATGCGTCTTTAGAGAGTGATTACCAAAACAAAACAATGATAAACAAAAGGTTTGTATGTAAACAATAATTACCTTCTGGTAAACTAACATAGCTATGGAAAATCACCATGCTATCAATGGGTAAATCCACTATTTCGACTGGGCCATTTTCAATAGCTATTGTGACACAATCAGAGGGTAGAGATGACGATGATTCCTCCAGGATGGGGCCCCAGTTCGAGCTCGCGTGAACCGTTGCCTTATATATAAGTGGCTGAATTCTATGGTTTATAGTAGATATATGTACCCTCTGGTTATTTAACATAGCCATGGGAAATGACCCATAGAAATAGATGGTTTACCTATTAAAAATGGTGATTTTCCATGGCAAACTGTTAAATAACCAGATGGTAGATATAACGAACTAGTTGATGGGATTTATAAAGCAACTTATAGCTGGGGGGCACCATCCGGTATAATTAATATTAATGTTATTATCATTTATGATCCATGGTTGCTGGTAAATCCTCTTTAATTATCAGCCTTAAAATCTGTAGTTTATCATCATGTTTTTCTTGGGGCGTCCTGTATTTTGAGATAGACTGGGAAGCAAGTCCTATCCTCGATCCTGCTTCCCCTGGAAAAGAAGAGGCGATCATATGTTCCATGATCAAGTTCTTACATTTGCTGGTTGGTGGTTTGGAACATTTGGATTATTTGTCCCATCATATTGGGAATTTCATCCTCCCAACTGACTTTCACTAACTCATATTTTTCAGAGGGGCTAGCAGCAACCACCAACCAGATAGATTAACTATAGATAAACCATAGATAAACCATAGATTACCCATTATTAACCATTATTAACCATAGATTACTCATTATTAACCACCAACCAGTCTTACGGCCTTGCCACGTTTTTTCATGTTGGAAGATGGTCATCTCCACGTTTTTTGCGTACGTTTTGTGAGGCCCCTAAACGTTATAAGTTGGTTAACAAAAGTCCCATTAACTATAGTTATAAGTACCATAAACCATAGTTTTTGGAGTTATGAACCAACTTAGCTATCTTGGGGGCCTCACATTGTAAATATATCCATAATATGTTGCGATTTCCCATTCTGAGATTCTGGCCTGGATGACCATAGCCTGTCATGTTTTGACCATGGCACATAACGGGGCAACCTTTGTTTTTGGAACTTAGGATGTGTTTCTTTGCCATAAATCTGAAAGTAAACTGACCAAAACATACTGTAGTTCTTGTAGAGTATTTGAGAGTAACCACGATCATTGATGTGATATCTAAAGCGCAAAGCACAATGCTCACGAATTTTTACATTTCTCTTATTATTATTCTTTAGGATTTCAATTGCAAAATCTCGAGAAAACATGAGATGAATGATATCCTGATGTTCCCCATGTGCTGCATTTATGGTATATCCACCTACATGACTGGGCCATAATTTGAGGAATCCTTGTCGTGGTGTGGGTTCACTTGTCGTGGTCTGATTCCAATCAGACATATCGCAGACTTTCTGCAACAAATGCAGCAGAAAAGGACACTTGACCGTCTGTGCGGTTTTGGGAGGGGCCCCAACACTGGATGGATAGTTTAATACTTTAATCTTCTTCTATAGTAAATCTGGATATTTGCTAAGCAGATCTAAGCAGCTATGTTTATGAGGGGTTTTCCCTCAGGTATGTTGAAGACCCATGTTCTTGGAATTTCCGTATATGCCATATACCATCATATACCTACATCCCTTGGTTCAGGATAAGTTTATTGCTTGAAACCCCAGCTTGAAGGGTCACTGCCACTGGTTGATTCATGAAGGAGTCAGACGCCATTGAACAACTACTAGGTCAATGGGACGACGATGGTAAATGGATAGAACTGGTATACTGTACCAAATGGGCTCCTCTCCATTTTCCAATCAGACTATCCTATGCTTAAGATTCAAGTGAGAAAACCACCTCAGCAGTGTATGTATTACAGAGAGTTTAAAATATCCTTACAACGACCGTGTATATCAGAAATGGAGATGACTGTATTGAATATATACGTATCTATATATATATATGTAGTATACATACATGCATGCATGCATGCATGCATGCATGCATCCATCCATCCATACATACATACAAACATACATACATACATACATACATACATGCAACAATGCAACAATACAACAATACAACAATGCAACAATACAACAATACAACAGTACAACAATACATACAACAAAAAATCATTGAACCAGGGTTAGAAATTGATGTAGAGCCAGTGCTTGATTTGGGTTAGCCTTGGATGGGTATTTTAGTACAACTTAAGATCTTTAGCTAAAACATGCATATATTGACCTAAACCAGCATCTTTTTTCGTTTTTCGGAGTATCCAGTATTTAATTGGCAATATTTTTTTCACACAGTAGTGATATAATCAGCAATAATTTAGTGTATAGCCAATGTAAATTGGAAATGCGACTACCACTTCAGAAGCAGAGGATGATTCCAAGAACTCAAGAAGCACCCTCTTGGAGGGTGCTGGTCTGTTTATTTCTCATGTGCACACATCATATCAATTCATATCATATCTCTCTACTTTGTACTGCGTGTACAGTATTTTGAATGGTTAGTAGGATATGAATGGTATATGGTTATGAATATCTATATATGGTAAATGGTACAACAATATTATCCCCAGATCCTCTCATTCATTATGAATCATATCTATCAACCAATGGTCTGCCATAGCTTTTACAAGTCTCGGTTGGTTGGGCATGGAATCGTGGGCATAGAATCATGGGATTCCAAACCACCAGCCCAGCCGCGTGCTATCGTAATCTCCAAGAGATAAAGGAAGTTACCATTCGAGTGTATATATATATATATAGAATTGATTCTCCTATGTTTTCTAAACGCTTTCTATAATCATTAGTTGAACATTCCCATGGTCATCACATCACCCATCCTTCCCTTCATCGCTCGTCTCGTAGGTGAAAGTGGCGCAATTCTTGCAGAAACAGGCGCGGCTTCATGGAGCAGTGGCCCCGGCTGATTGACCATAGGGATGTCTAGGGTACCCTCTGGTTATGTCAAAATAGCTATTGAAAATGGCCATTTATAGTGAGTTTTCCCATTAAAAATGGTGATTTTCCATAGTTATGTTAGTTTACCAGAGGGTACATTTGGGATCTGGTTGGTGGTTTCAAACATTTTTTATTTTCCATAGTATATGGGATAATCCTTCCCATTGACTAATAAATATTATATTTTTCAAGATGGTCAAAACCACCAACCAGGGATATAAGAGGATACAATGGACCAATAAACTATAAACTATCATGAATTATTAACACTGAGCAGTTGGTTGATGACGAGTCAGTCAATGGATGTTAATGGTGATTCAACATGAGTCAACCATCAGTTGATAGGGTTGCTAACCATCAAACATGGGAATATGTATCTTGTTGATAAATGGCACGTGGTTGATGATTGATACGGGGGGGTCTGGAATTCCTAGTAACCAACCAGAACTAAATGGAATGACAGAGAGCTTTGAACACTATTCAATTCAACTGGATGAGCCGGGAAGATCTACAGTTGAACACCTTGAATCCCCCGATGTTTTCGTGATAACAAGAATTAAAACTCAGGGATTCCTGTACATGGATTTGAAAATAGGGTATATACCCCTAAATGCATTAATTGATCATGCTTATCCATAAAGCCTTTTGGGGGTATACCCAATTTTCAGACAGACCTAAATGTTCCCTTAAAAAAGAAAACACTGAGGACGTAGAAGACAATGGATTTCTCGCAGTTTTTTGCAATTAAGCTTCTGGGGCTGAAAGAAGCCAGCTGGCCGGGATATACTGGGGGACTAAGGTGGTGAACCTAATTCGTTAGCTGTTAGCCTCCTAGATAGCTAAGTTGGTTTCTAACTAGGATAGCTAGGGTTTGTGATGATATACCCTCTGGTAAACTAACATAACTACGGAAAATCACCATGTTTAATGGGAAAATTCACTATAGATGGCCATTTTCAATAGCTATTTTGACATAACCAGAGGGTATCTATAGTCAATGGGGTTTACAGTATACCCCAACTTATAACTAGGCTTAGGGCTCCGCGGCCCAGTTTCCAAGTGGAATGAACCAAGTCCTTAGTGGCTTCAAAGATGTTCCAAGTCATAAATATAAATAACTTGTCCTCTATAGATCCCATTGTAAATAATATATATATTCTATACATATGTATATATATATCATTATATAAATATAAATATAAGGAATATATCCCATTAGAACCCTTTTTTCTCGTTGTATCCTGGTATTTGTTGGCTATATCCCCCAACTAGTCATATTTTTTCCTGCTTTTATTTGGGAAAGTGAATTCATCAACAATTATTATTTATTGATTACTGTATTTCAATTTTTTGGTGGTTATGGTGGTTAGATCACCGATCAGCAACTACTCACGTGTCCCATTATATCCCCATCATATAGCCCTAGACATTGCACAATCATCAACCAATGGTACAAAATACAATCCCAATTAACTAGTTCGATATAACCACAAACCCACCAGCTAATCTATGTATTTCAACCAAGTTGAGGCACCTACCCTGATATTTCCAGCATATCCCCATGATAATCCCCGTTATAATCCCGACAATGGTTGGTTAAGTTGGTTAGTAGTTACCCTCAATGGGTGTGTGAATTGTTCCCATCTTTTTTGCTGGTATAATCCTTATCATATTCTGATTCTATCACCATCATTGTCGAAAATTGCTCCATAAAGGAAGGCCCCCCTAGATAGCAGAGTTTGTTTATAAGTATATAGTCTAACTTGGTTTCGTCGTGATTGTAAGCATAATTAGAAGTGGTTGTGAGCCAATAAACGTAACTTGGGCGGCCCTTCTTGCAGTATATCACCATGGTATATCTAGTTTTATATAAAGTTCATCATATTTCATATATTCCTAATGTATATATATATACACACCATGTCTCCCCATATTTTCCTTTATTCCATTATATACATTTTATACATCATACATCCTTTTTTGTTTCTAAATATATCATATCATAACTCATCATATACCCTCTGGTAATTTAACATAGCTATGGAAATCACAATTTTTAATGGGAAAATCCACTATTTCTATGGCCATTTTCAATGGCTTTTTGTCTGTTTACCAGAGGGTATTCCCCTCATCGTTCCATGGGGGAAACAAATCCGTCCAAGTCGCAGGCCACTGAGATCAAGAGCAACGTCTTGGCTGCGCTGGCGCAACGTGCGCGTGCCGATCCCATGAGCAAGGCAGCGGCGAAGCCCGCGGTGCGGGGACTGAAAAAACGTGGTGATTTCAGGCCACAAATGCTGGAAAAAACGGGGAACACTGATGGAACGTGGCCATTTTACATGCAAAAAAACATGCAACATATTAAGCAGCTTGGATTTTGCTGTTTATTCTTGTCAATAACGAGGCTGGAATTCCTATCAACGATTGGCAAGTTGGGTTGCGATAGAAGGAGACCATTGTGGGTTTCATTATTAGGTGGATTAGTAATCAATGCATTTTATCCAGTACATGCGTGATATTTCACCAGCAACTAGGGTCCGTGTTTTATTAACAAGTAAAGCCCCTGCTACAATGGATCCATGTTCCCCAAGTTTGTTTCTCTGAAAGACATGGGAAAAAACAAACCTAAACCTGAAAACCACAATTTCAGACATGCCCAAATATCATATTGTTGGTTATGCTATGTTATGCTTATGTCCAAACAAAAGACATCACCATGCCGCGAGTTCTCCACAGAATGGTTGGTTAAACCGCAAACCGTGCAACCATTCGCAAAGAGATTCACCCCCCGAAGAAATTGAACCTCATGACACGTGGCATATTCACCTAGTCTAATCCTAATTGTAAACCAGTTTAGCCCTCATAAATACTACAATTCCACCATTTTTGTCGGCTACACCTGCGTTTAAAGATACCTATCAAGCAGGAGATCACAAATCGCCTTAGATACTGTGGATGGAAGAAATCCTGCACCAGTTGGTAGATGATTTATTCCATTGTAACCAGTTGGTAGATGGTTTATCCCAGTTAATTACAGAGTCTCATCGGAATCCCTAAGAGTTACCAATTGGTGCAGGAAATCTTTAATCCACAGTTGCTTAGCTAGCTAAATCCCATTAAATCATCATTAAACAACTATAAATAATCCCATGAAATCACTATAAAATCCCATTAAACCAGCATTAAATCACCATGAAAATTCTGCATCTTATCTGTTTTTCCCGCAGGTGAAAGAGATGATTGAAAAACTCATCGTGCGCTTAGAAGACCAGGCTTTCGGTGAAGCCTGCGGAGCGGGCTCAAGCGAGCTCGGCGGGGTTTTAGGGGTGTTTCACGTGGAAAAGATTAGGGTACCCTCTGGTAATTTAACGTAGCTATGGAAAATCACCATTTTTAATGGGAAAATCCACTCAACAGCTATGTTAGTTTACCAGAGGGTACCTACATAGACCAAAAAAAATAACGATGAAGCAAATGTGCTACTTAAACATTAAAATAGTATAAAGTACAGGATGGTGCCCCCCAGTTATGTTTGTTGGTTTATAAACCCCATTAACTAGTTAGTTATATCTACTATAAAGCAAAGTAAAGCTACTTATAAGGCAACTTAGCTATCTTGGGGGCCCCATCCTGTATAATATCCCCACCCCCTTGGGCACCTTTTTAGGGGGAGGGGGTCAAAAAATGTAAGTTACAAAAAATTGGGGGGGACCCCCCCGTCAAAAAATGTAACTTACATTTTCGCGACCCCCTAACTTACATTTTTTGACCCCCCCCCTCCCCCCAATGAAAAAATTAAAAATGAGGGGGTCAAAAAATGTAACCTACAATTTGTGACCCCCCCCTCATTTTTTAAAAATTCACGTTTTTTTCTATTTTCCAGGGGGGGGGCACGGGGGGGGACGTGCAGATCGAATCATCTCAAAATACCCCGAGCAATTTTTAATGATAAAATATGAAGTAATATGAAGTAATATGAAAACCACTACTATTCTTGCTGCTATTATATACTCTATTACTACTATTAATTCGTATTAATATTGCTGCCACGAGTACTACTAGTACTACTAGTACTACTAGTACTACTAGCACTACTATTTGGTACTATCTTGTGCTACCTTATTCTGTTTCTTTCATTTTTATACTATCTTCTGCTGTTCCCGGTTTGTTTGGATCATGCACCATCTGCAAGATTGCCTGCAATATTGTTGCTGATGCTGTTTGCATCTGCTTGCTAGATTTCATAAGCGCTTACCTTAAGGTCACGGTCTTCATGTGTTTTTGCAGAAATTTGGAAAACTCCCCTACAGCTACTTACATTTTTTCATACCAGGCAATCCCAGGCAAAGTGCGCAATGTAACATATTGTAACATCGGATCTGACATTTTCTTGCATGATCTTGCATCAACTTACATGTTTCACGCTTAAATAGGGAGCATCAAGAAACCACTGGAAATCATAAGAAACTTCAAGAAACTATATATTATATAACTATCAAAGGAACTTGTCAATATTTGTGAATGTCGGTGGTGAACCCATACCAATCTTAGTCATCTACAGTGATCTAGGTGCCCCATGTCGTTCTCAGCAGATGCTCCTTCAGGTGCAGTGCCAGCCTAGGCAGGCAGAAAAATGTTTTTGCAAACTTTCTGCCAGCGGCACCTTCTGCTACATAACTTTCTGCTAGCGGAGCCTTCTGCTACATATATTTCTGCTAGGGGAGCCTTCTGCTAGATAACTTTCTGCTAGCGGAGGCTTCTGCTACATAACTTTCTGCTAGGGGAGCCTTCTGCTACATAACTTTCTGCTAGGGGAGCCTTCTGCTACATAACTTTGTGCTAAGGGGAAGCCTTCTGCCACATTTTCTGCTCCTTCAGGTGCAGTGCCAGCCTAGGCAGGCAGAAACATGGTTTGCAAGATATGTCACATTATGATACAATAGCATACAATATGTCACCTTGTGACATAATGTGGGAATCAGATGGCGTAAGATAGAATAAGAACAAGAAGTAGTAATTAAAATGTAAGTTTGACTGTGTGGACATGGAGATCTCCTGCGAAACACCATCATTTTCAACATCTAAAGCAGCCTAGCTTACATTTTCAAAAAACGCCGCCATTCACCAGGCAATTCCAGGCAAACTGCACAATGATACGCACATATGCAATCACATGCACAAAAAATGAACATAGAATATCATCCTAGCCATCCAGAATCTACAGTGATCTAGGTGCCCCACATCGTTCACAGCAGATGCTCCCTCAGGTGCACTGCCAGCCTAGGCAAGCAGCAAAATGCTTTGCAAGATAGGCCACATTATGATACAATAATATACAACATGTCACCTTATGATGCCTTATGACATAATGTGGGAATAAGATTGAATAAGAAGTAGAAATAAAAATGTAAGTTTGACTGTGTGGACATGGGCATCCTCTGGAAAACACCATCATTTTCAACACCTAAAGTAATCTAGCTTACATGTTTCAAGAAACACTACCACTCACCAGGCAATTCCAGGCAAAGTGCACAATGATGCGCACATATGCACAAAAAATGACATAACATATCATGAAATGACCAAAGGTGATCTCATCTATGCGACGCAAACATGTAAGCTGAAAGCAATAGGGGGGCCAGAATCCCTGCAGCCGATAACACTATCTCAAACACCTTCCCCCAAACAGCTTACTATATAGGCATTATATGGTAATATAATGTAACATCAGATCTTACATTTTCTTGCATGATCTTGCATCAACTTACATGTTTCACGCTTAAATAGGGAGCATCAAGAAACCACTGGAAACCATAAGAAACTTCAAGAAACTATATATTATATAACTATCAAAGGAACTTGTCAATATTTGTGAATGTCGGTGGTGAACCCATACCAATCTTAGTCATCTACAGTGATCTAGGTGCCCCATGTCGTTCTCAGCAGATGCTCCTTCAGGTGCAGTGCCAGCCTAGGCAGGCAGAAAAATGTTTTTGCAAACTTTCTGCCAGCGGCACCTTCTGCTACATAACTTTCTGCTAGCGGAGCCTTCTGCTACATATATTTCTGCTAGGGGAGCCTTCTGCTAGATAACTTTCTGCTAGCGGAGGCTTCTGCTACATAACTTTCTGCTAGGGGAGCCTTCTGCTACATAACTTTCTGCTAGGGGAGCCTTCTGCTACATAACTTTGTGCTAAGGGGAAGCCTTCTGCCACATTTTCTGCTCCTTCAGGTGCAGTGCCAGCCTAGGCAGGCAGTAACATGGTTTGCAAGATATGTCACATTATGATACAATAGCATACAATATGTCACCTTGTGACATAATGTGGGGATCAGATGGCGTAAGATAGAATAAGAACAAGAAGTAGTAATTAAAATGTAAGTTTGACTGTGTGGACATGGAGATCTCCTGCAAAACACCATCATTTTCAACACCTAAAGCAGCCTAGCCTACATTTTCAAAAAACGCCGCCATTCACCAGGCAATTCCAGGCAAACTGCACAATGATACGCACATATGCAATCACATGCACAAAAAATGAACATAGAATATCATCCTAGCCATCCAGAATCTACAGTGATCTAGGTGCCCCACATCGTTCACAGCAGATGCTCCCTCAGGTGCACTGCCAGCCTAGGCAAGCAGCAAAATGCTTTGCGAGATAAGGCCACATTATGATACAATAATATACAACATGTCACCTTATGATGCCTTATGACATAATGTGGGAATAAGATTGAATAAGAAGTAGAAATTAAAATGTAAGTTTGACTTTGTGGACATGGGCATCCTCTGGAAAACACCATCATTTTCAACACCTAAAGTAATCTAGCTTACATTTTTCAAGAAACACTACCACTCACCAGGCAATTCCAGGCAAAGTGCACAATGATGCGCACATATGCACAAAAAATGACATAACATATCATGAAATGACCAAAGGTGATCTCATCTATGCGACGCAAACATGTAAGCTGAAAGCAATAGGGGGGCCAGAATCCCTGCAGCCCACAACACTATCTCAAACACCCTCCCCCAAACAGCTTACTATATAGGCATTATATGGTAATATAATGTAACATCGCATCTTACATTTTCTTGCATGATCCTGCATCAACTTACATCTTTCACGCATAGGTAGGAAGCATCAAGAAACCACTGGAAACCATAAGAAACTTCAAGCAACTATATAACCACCAAATGAACTTGTCAATATTTTTTTGAATGTCGGTGAACCCATGCCAATCCTAGTTATCTACACTGATCTGGTGTCCCACGTCGTTTTCAGCAAATTCTCCCTCTCGTGCACTTCCACCCTACGCAACCACTAAAATGCTTTGCAAGATATGCCACATTATGATACAATAATAAACAATAATAAGCAATATGTCACCTTATGACATAATGTGAGAATAAGATTGAATAAGAAGTAGAAAGAAAATGTAAGCTTGACTGTGTGGTGATTGTCATCCTCTGCAAAACACCATCATGTCCAACACCTAAAGTAGCCTAGCTTACATGTTTCAAAAACCACCACCATTCACACCTGGCAATCCCAGGCAAACTGCACAAATGTAAGCTGAAAGCAATGGGGGGGGGCACAATCCATGCAGCCCACCACTATCTCAAACACCCTCCCCCAAACTGCTCACCATAAATATATATATATATAATACAGGATCTTGCTTTTTCTTGCATGATCTTGCATCAACTTACATCTTTCACGCTTAAATACGGAGCATCAAGAAATCACTGGAAACCATAAGAAACTGCAAGAAACTATATATTATATAACTATCAAAGGAACTTGTCAATATTTGTGAATGTCGGTGAACCCATGCCAATCTTAGTCACCACAGTGATCTGGGTGTCCCACGTCGTTTTCAGCAAATGCTCCCTCAGGTGCAGTGCCAGCCTAGGCAGGCAGAAAAATGCTTTCCAAGATATGTCCCATTATGATTCAATATGTCACCCTATGGCATAATGTCGGAATTAGATCGAATAAAAAGTAATAAGAAAATGTAAGCTTGACTGTTTGGACATGGGAATCTTCTGCAAAACACCATCATTTCCAACACCTAAAGTAGTCTAGCTTACATTTTTCAAAAACTTCCGCCATTATGATTCAATATGTCACCCTATGACATAATGTGGGAATAAGATGGGATAAGAAGTAATAAGAAAATGTAAGCTTGACTGTTTGGACATGGGGATCTTCTGCAAAACACCATCATTTCCAACACCTAAAGCAGTCTAGCTTACATTTTTTAAAAACCTCCGCCATTCACACCAGGCAATCCCAGGCAAACTGCACAAATGTAAGCTGAAAGCAATGGGGGGGCAGAATCCATGCAGCCCACCACTATCTCAAACACCCTCCCCCAAACTGCTCACCTTATATATATATATTAAAATATAGGATCTTGCTTTTTCTTGCATGATCTTGCATCAACTTACATCTTTCGCGCTTAAATAGGGAGCATCAAGAAACCACTGGAAACCATAAGAGACTTCAAGAAACTCTATATTATATAACTATCAAAGGAACTTGTCAATATTTGTGAATGTCGGTGAGCCCATGCCAATCTTAGTCATCTACAGTGATCTGGGTGTCCCACGTCGTTTTCAGCAAATGCTCCCTCAGGTGCAATGCCAGCCTAGGCAAGCAGAAAAATGCGTTGCAAGATATGTCGCATTATGATTCAATATGTCGCCTTATGACACAATGTGGGAATAAGATGGAATAAGAAGTAATAAGAAAATGTAAGCTTGACTGTTTGGACATGGGGATCTTCTGCAAAACACCATCATTTTCAACACCTAAAGCAGTCTAGCTTACATTTTGCAAAAACACCACCATTCACCAGGCAATTCATGCCAATTCCAGGCAAAGTGCACGAAAAATACTGTATCAAAAAATGACAATATATGACATAGGGTATTATCTCAGTCATCTATAGTCATTGAGGTGCCCAACGTGGTTCTCAGCCGATGCATGCCTAGGTGCAGCGTCAGCCTAGGCAAGCAGAAAGATGCTTTGCAAAAGATGCCGTGTTGTGACATCACTTACGTAGAAATAAGCAAAATGAAACTTGTACACACCTGGACATGGAAATCTGTTGCAAACCACCATTTTTTTATCACCTCAAGCAGTCTAGCTTACATTTTCAGAAACACCACCATGCACCACTGAAAATGATTGAAAGCTGGGTCCCAAACTTCGGCGTCCAATGCCCCCCAACAGGCGTCCTCAGAATCCGGCAGCATCCGGTATCATCTGGTAACTTGATGCGAAAGTATGCAAAAGTATACATGCCAAAATATGCCAAAATGCAGCCTACATGAAAGGACATGTTTTAAACATTACTAAACCAGATCATGTGTCAGATTGCGGCAAGCATGCGACGAGCGCTTTGATTTTTGCACTCTCTAGCTATCTCTAGCCTCTCTAACCCATCTCGACTCCTCACATCTAAAGTAACTTTGCCACAGCGCAGTTCTATTCTGTACACACCCTTGCTGACAGATCGAATCGAATTGATTGATACCACAAACTGGCAAATGACACTGTAGGCACTTGTTGGCCCTACAGGGATTTCACAGAAACATCTAATTGAAACCTGCCTTGATTTTTTCATACCTTTTCATATCCTTTCATGTCAACTCTGCGTTGCGCTGCCAAACTCAAATCATCTGAATCCCAGACATTCTCAGACCAAATGAATCGCCAGTAGCAGCCGGCATCATCCAGCATCCTGTGTGAGCTGAGTTTGTCACTGGAACCTATGATGGATCCAGCACAATCCATCATAAACCACGCAGTGCGTTGGCTTTTACCGACTTGCCCGCACTACCCCAGCCCCAATGGTAGCCATTGGTGACGAACTGGAGTTCTATGGCATTCTTGCATCTGGTCAAAGCATGTCTAATACTACGAGCACTGCTAATACTATTACGCTACTACTACTACTACTACTGCTACTGCTACTACTACTACTACTACTACTTCTACTTCTACTTCTACTTCTACTTCTACTTCTACTTCTACTTCTACTTCTACTTCTACTTCTACTACTTCTACTACTACTACTGCTACTACTACTACTACTACTTCTACTACTACTACTACTGCTACTACTACTACTACTACTGCTAATAATAATAATATAGAAAAAATAATATACATATATATCTATAACTATATATTCAATAAACAATTACAGGGTCAAAAAATGTAACTTACATTTTTTGAGCAAATGTAACTTACATTTTTTGACCACCCCCCTAGTTTTTCACGTTTTCCCTCAAAAAATGTAAGTTACATTTTCTGAGGAAACTGCAAAAATGTAAAATTATCTTCTTGACCCCCTCAACCCTATTTTTTTGTAACTTACATTTTTTGACCCCCCCCTAGCTTAATAGGTGGGGATTGTATAATAATGAAAGGAGACAATTTGTTGACGGATTGGTACCACTATTTTGCCCCAGACCCAAATATGGCAATAGAATTTCAAAATTCACAGCTGCATATATACATGTACACAACATATATATATAAATAATTATATTATATTTACATATATATATATATCATATGTATATGTATAGTATATACAATATGCAAATTATTTATATGTATTTGATATGCATCAAAAGATACCATGTTTCCAAGCAACATTGCAACATCTATGGCAAATGTTGAGCAAATGTCAGGCCACTGCGGAGACCACCAAGAAGGTGCCTGGAGCGACGCGGCATAGCCATGAAACAATGCATAGCCATCACTGGTTGAGTAACCATCCAGCCATGGCTTGAGATCTTAAGAGTAATTATCCAAATTGTATAATCTTGAAATATTTGATGAAATAGTTATATATATATATAATAGTTATCCAGATTATTATATTACTCATCATTATCCATATATAGTTATATTCTGATGAAATCTTGAATATGTTTGATTTAAGAGACCGTACCTGATGCTTTGCAGCTGCTTTTAAAAGGATCCTGAATCAGACTTGCCAGGTATGCGTTTTTTATGGCTGAAAAGCCCCAAGCTTTGTACTCTCCCGCAGATTTGCCATCAGTCGCGCCATGTTGTTTTTGTTCTTTAATCTAATAGAGGGTAGCATTGAGTGCAATTGTAGGATCATTTTTGCAATAGAGGGAGCATATCCTACAGCAATCTTAGTGACATTATCCTACTTTTTGTCATATCCTACAATTGTGGCATATCTCATATCCATGACAATCTTACGCGATTTTGACAAATGGATATGACTAGTGACTAGTGACTAGTCAATGCACATCGTGGCCATCGTGGCTGCGCATCCCCATGTGGTCCTTCGTTGTAAAAACATGTGACTTGGGGATGTGCAATCCAAGTACCCTCTGGTAAACTAACATAACTATGGAAAATCACCATTTTTAATGGGAAAATCCACTATAAATAGCCATTTTCAATAGCTATGTTAAATTACCAGAGGGTATCTCTGCTGGAAAGAACTTCACATCAAAATTCTTGATTGAATTCTGGTCAAAATCCACATGTTGTGTATTCTTCACTAATTGTTTTTCTTGATGAACAAGGTTTTTTGGATTCAGCATTTAACCGTTAATTTGTTGTTTGCAATCCCCATGTGAAACGGCAAAGCGCTCGCTTCGCAAATCTGGTCAGCCACTGGCTGGATTGTGATCATACACAACGAGATTTTAGATGATTAATTTTTGTATTGTTAGGGGGTTTGTCATGGACCCCTAAAAAAATCCCAGTGAAAGTTGTCAACCAACTTAGCCACACGATTTGCGCAGCCACCAAGCAAGCAGCACTGGCCATCCCCGGTGTCAAGCTGCGCGGTGTCAAGCTGCGCTGCACCAGGCATGGTGCGACGAGGAGATGAAGACCAACAAAGCCATGCGGGAGGAGAGTTTTTACGGGGATGGATGGTTGTCTAGATGGGTGGTTTTTCTATGGTGTACCCTCTGGTAATTCAACATAGCTATTGAACATGGCCCATTTATAGTTGATGTACCTATTAAAAATGGTGATTTTCCATAGTTATGTTAGTTTACCAGAGGGTAGCTATGGTATTAACTTACAAAGGGTACTATGGTGTAGCTATGGTATTCACTATGGTATAACTATGGTATTTCCCACTAACTTGGGAAATAAACCCTACAAATATGGTGAAATGGGTGCTTTTAACATCCTCAACCGACTGGATGGCTACTTGAATCCGTTGGTTTCTTGGGAAATATCATGGAAACAATACTGGTCAAGCAGCAAACGATGCCAATGTTTTGTGGACTAAGGTTGACATGCAGTAAACAACCCCTGGTGAAGGCTGATGTATCAAACAAAAAAAATATGTTCTTGTGTTTGTGCGTCAACACTGGGCGCTTTACCAGTAACATGGGGATTTGAAAGTTTCTCACGATCGACAAAAAAAACAGTATATCATATCAACTTTCAAAGCTTAACATAACTCTCAATTATGGTTGGTTGATAGTCATCAAGTGTGTGGTACTAGCTTGTTTCATGGGGAATTGAGGACTACACTCTAATATGGGAACCGGGCCCTCTACCAACAGAAAGGAACAAGTTCAGGAATATGGGGCTATGGGTCAAAATTGTATTGATATGGCATGATATGACAACAGGTAGTTGAAAACATCAAGATTAAATCTTGTGCATGGCTGAAATATAGCAGGGTGCTCACAATGGGATAGTTTACGACTAACAGAAGAGATCGAACATAAACACACATCACCACAACTGCTGATGACAGATACTAATATATACGTGGAGTATTTCCGGTGTAATCCTATGCCCTTATGTGTATTTGAATAATAATTATATATATATATGTGTACATATAATATGTGCGTATATATATATATATGCACATATATATATAGTGAATACGCTTTGCAAGGCCCGGCCCAGTAAGCAAGGATGCCATTACTAAGCCAGGATATCTTACTTCTGTTGTACTTGTGATACTATCTGTTGTTATCGCTACTTTGTTTTAGTCATTCTGTTGCCACTTTTGTGGGGATGGAGAAATTCCACAGGACAAGAGCGATGCTGCTAGCAGCCTGCAGGCTGAAAAAGACAAACTGGAGGCCCCTCAAGTGGTGGGTTTTTACCACGGGGACTGGGTGGCACAAAGTTTGGGGCGTTACCCTCTGGTTATGTCAACAGTTTGCTATTGAAAATGGCCATTGAAATAGTGGATTTTCCCATTAATAGCATGGTGATTTTCCATAGCTATGTTAAATTACCAGAGGGTAACCTATGAAATTATATTTTTTTGGGGGAATAAAGATCCATGAAAACCACTGTCGTTCTTGAAATTTCTTCGAAAAACACCTTGGCATTTTGGGATTGTTGGGGGTATCTGATCTTTGTTGCAATCTTGTATAAACGAAGTAAGCATGTCCTGCACCGACACCGAAGGTTGGATGTGACTGAAGTTGAAGACATCGTTTCTACGTAACCGGGTGGGGAATCATCAGGGTCACCGGGCACCAAAAACATTCGTCGACCCTGCCATGAGTCGTTCTAAAAAATTGGGCAATTTTCAGGGTCGAGTCGTCTTAATTTGATGGATCCAGAGGGCCTCAGGGTCCATGTGTGACTTAGTGTTTCATCCAACTTTGAGAGATGATACACAAGCCAGCCATACAGTTCCAAGCGGCTGCATTTTTGTGGGGAAAAAAACATCATGTTTGTCAAGCAATAGGATCCACCATCCCCAAATTTACCATTGCAACATATGGATGGATGGTTTGTGACATTGCTTTAAGAACATTGAATCGTTGTTTCACCTGTTGCAGACATGTGGGCGTTTCATCTCCCCATTTCTTGGTAAATCTCCCCGTGTTTGCTGCGAGGCACAGATCAGCAAATTGGAAGAGGCGCCGCAGCGGGGGATTCTCCCACCGTGGCAATGGTTGGTGAGTTCCACTGGAAAGGGAACCATTTTTCAGCCTTGATCCGTGATCTTCATGATATTTTTTCTGTGTCCTTCCTGAATTTCTTTAGCTTCTCTTTTGACAAACCCAATGGTTGGTGAACCAGCAACGATGGGTATGTTGTCTTTGTAATACTTATGAGCTGACATAACTTGTGAATTTGAACTACTAAATTGGGCATGCTAGCATCACATTATTGGGATACAGTGTCTGGTGAATGTTCATTTTGAGCGTTTAATGGAGAACAATCATTTACTTTACTGCCTCATATCATTTTGCCAGGGTATTCTAAGGCGAGCCTTGCAAGGACTAAGAGCAACACAAAAAGAATGAGCCCAGGACCAATATTTACAGTGGTTACCTTTTTATCGCTTTGGGACAGGAAACCTTGATTTCTTATAGATGATAGGTCATAATTATCATCTAGACATTTCAATGGATTTTCCATTTTTCAAGTCCATGTTAGCGTCGATTTTTGAGATATTCTCTTCTTGGGGCCATTTGTTGCTGACTGCTTGCCGGGACATACGGCGGCCAAAATGATGGATCTCCACGTGGCCTAGGGTAGCCTAGGAGTTGATTGAGATTGCTGGATGGGTGCAAGCCTTAAAAGAAAAGAACGACTTGAGTATCGCCATCCAATTTTTACAGGGTTTTCATTCTTTGTGTGTGATATTTCCGCCATTTTCATGGATAATTACATTCATCTGCGGGAGTTGCTCGGCCAGCGACACCCCAACAGCAGCCCGTCTGGGGCCTTAGAGTCCCCACGACCTGAGGAATCTCCGGAAATGTTAAGAGGGGCCCGCCCCTGGGCCCTATTTTGATGGGTATCCAAGCTTGGTCGTGGAGTCGTGGAAGGTGAAACACATCTCATAATTACCTAGAAAAAAAAATGCTCAAATTCATTTCATGAAATCTGCTTGCGAGCCCTGGGAGCGCAACCAAGATAACCAAGGCAAAGAGATTGGAGAAAGGGAGCAACCATCGGCAGATAAAAAATTGCCCTTTTGCTTGAGGAGATCGAGCAGGATGAGCCGACTGCGCATCCTCTCGACGAGGTGACAAGTCGCAAAGACTCACAGACCCAGCAACTTCAATCTCCGCTGGAAGATGCCTACGAACACGGAAGAGTTGAGTTTAAAGTTGCGCTTAGAGGCCAACGCATAGCTTGTAGTGGCATCGAAGATGAGGAACAGGTTTATCTCATTCATCATCAATATAAATTGCTCCCCCATGTTTTGTTGCTTAAATCGCGTGTAATTTTAGTTTGAGTTTTATCTGCGTTTTTGGGGTGTGGTTCCCTATTGTCCTTACTACCTCCCGTCAAAAAGTGCGTCAAATTGTACATGAACGCGACCCACCCTTGATTTTGGTAGAAGTCACCACAGGAATCCGAATAAAATTCAACAATTGAAGCTGTTGCTGGTGCAAAAATCCACTTGGCGGCTCATCCTACTTACCATACCAAGTATAGGCGATGCAGTCACAAGTGGACCAACCTTACTTGGCCCAAGTTGAACTGAGGTTATAACATGTTATAACTGGTTGGTGGTTTCAAAGATTTTTCCATTTTCCATAATACATGGGATAATCCTTCCCAACTGACTAATATTTTTCAAGATGGTTGAAACCACCAACCAGATCTCATTATGAATCATATCTATCAACCAATGGTTTGCCATACCTGGTACCCTATAGCCATTTATAACCATTTATATCAATGGCAATTTCAGGAACCGAAAAAATTGGAGGTACCTACCATATATAAGGCCTAAACTTCAGGCCTTAATTTCAGGGAATATCCCCACAAAATATCACCTTATATGGTACTAACGTACCTCCATTCTAGGATCCTGAAATTCCCATTGATCATTTGAATAGAATGGGAATCTAGGAAATATAGCTGCAATTATCAGTGGCCATTCCAGGTACACTCCATTTAAAACCATTTATAACCCACTTAGTACCTCCATTTTTGGATCCTGAAATTCCCATTGTTTATATACCCTCTGGTAATTTAACGTAGCTTTTGAACATGTAACCATTTAGTTCGTGGATTTACCCATTAATAGCATGGTGGATCTTTCCATAGTTTTTTGTCAACGTTTACCAGAGGGTAATTGCATCAACACAATGGACATATCCCATTTATAACCCACTTCGTGGGGCGAAGCAAAAAAAATTCGGTGGATGTCTCCGGAGAGGACTCCAGTAGCCTTTCCACGGAGCTGTCTGAGTTGGACGCCGCCTTGACTGAGGCGGCTCTGTGCTGGAAAGACATGTGGGTTGGGATAATTCCAACATACATATATATATATTATATTATATTATATTATATCATATTATATTATATCATATTATTATTATTAATTATTATTATGATTATAATATATATATACAAAATATATGTATATATATACAAATTATGTGTAGATAGAAGTGTCTATATCTATCTATATATATAATTATATATATATATATTATGTATAAATCCTATTTGTAGCTATCCCCCATCCCCGCTTGCGCACCACTTTTTTCAGCCTAGCGCCGAGTGCCGATCGGCGGTGCCAGGCCACGGGCCTGCGTCAGACGGAGAAGGAGAAGAATGAGGCGATGGTGAACTTCGCGATGGATTTAAGGTGAACTAATGGTATTTAATGGATGATTAATGGTGAATGGTGATTAATTAATGATTAATGGATGGATGATTAATGGATGGTTAATGGAATTTAATGGTTATATAATGAATTATTAATGATGATTAATGGTTAATGATTAATGATGACCAATGGTTAATTTCATAATCCCAACTGACGAACTCCATCATTTTGCAGAGGGGTTGAAAAAACCACCAACCAGATGGTATTTAATGGTATTAGTGATGAATGGTGATTAATGGATGGTTGATGGAAATTAATGGTGAACTAGTGGTGAACGCATGGTATTTCGTGGTGATTAAGGGTGATTCATGGTAGAAACTGGGTCAAAGATTACTGCAAAAGGGGTAGATGAACTTAGGTAATTTTGCTTGTATATTTCGCCAATTGACCCCCATTGTACCTAGGGTGTTCGGAGCAACTCAGTGACTTGATTATCAGTGACCTGATTGGCCTCCTGCTTAGGCATGACAATCCAAGAAATTGCTTAAACTTAACATCCCTACCATCCTAGAATCCTAGCCAACCGACGTAGACCCTGACATAGACCAAGTGACCACTTGGAGGAGCGTAAGTAACCAACTGACTATTTGGAGGAGCGTAGCCAAGCCCCTATTTGGCAAGGTCTATGTGAATTAGGAGGATGGCATTTTGGTTTTGAACTCCTAGTTTTGATGGATTTCCTCTAATTTTGAACCAACCAACATTCTTGCCGGTTGAGTCAGGCCGCATTGAGCCACGGTTGCATCCGTTTTGTTGTTGGTTGACTCCCCATGTTGCCTAAATCACCCTATTGGTTAAATCTTAGTTTGTGTCTCACATGGCTGGTTCAACTCATGTTTGTTTCTAAAACCCGCATGTTTGCCGCTTGAATCCCTATTTTTGCAGATCAAAGTGCATGGTTGTTGTACATATTTCATATGTACACATGCAGATTCAGATAGATAGCGCCCCCACAAAAAAAAGGGAAAGCAAAATCCTACTAAACAGTGGCACAGTACTTCCGGCTATTTGTTCAGCTTACTAATACAAAGATAAATCAAATCAAACTTATACCTGGTATACATCTCAGTCCATCAGATATATATATATATAAGCACCATAGAAAGCCATAATTTTGATGTGAAACCCATTTCAACCCCTTATATCTAGGGGGAAAAAACAAATCCCAATCGAAATATGTCAGTTTCATGCAAATCTGTCAAATTATAACAACCTCACTGCAACCTCACTGGAATGATGGTTCGTCTTAACAAAGCCTTATTTAAGGGTTAGTGAATTGTTATACTTTATCCAGATAAATGCCATTTCAACCACTTTGTTCAAAACCTCGAGACAATCCCCCTAACCATCTGACAATCAAACATGGTTTGCTGGAAATTTCTCCATTAGTGGTTTTCCCAGATAAATTTCCATTTATAGTGGATCTTCCCATTTCTCCAAGACGAGTTCCATTCAACACGCCACGTTGACACTGGAAGGTGTATCTAAATCATTGTCCCAAACATATCCATAGAAATCACTATAAATCACCATAAATCCATATAAATCGCTATAAGTTCCTTTCAAATCCCTATAGAATTCCTTTAACATCCATATCAATCCCCATAAATCAGTATTAAAACACCATATAAAACCATATAAATCTCTAATCTTCCCATCATCTTCCCATGAAAAAATCCCAATTCTCTCGCGCCCACGTGGGGCCGAGTCTTCAGGCCACCGTGAAGGAAGCCAAGCAGGGACAGGAGGCCACCGCGAAGGCCATCAGTGTCTTGAAGGATCGGGGGAGTGCTGGGGGTGTACTGTAATATATAGTGAATATATATATATATATATATTATAATGGGATTTATAGGGATATATAATGGGATATATACTATAGGGTTTTATAGGGATATATACTATAAATGATTTATATAATGGGATATATATATATATATTATAATGGGATACTGGTTGGTGGTTTGGAACATGTGGATTATTTTTCCATATATTGGGAATAGTAACCCCAACTGACTTTCATATTTTTCAGAGGGGTTGAAACCACCAAACAGTATATATATATATGTAATACTATGATTATCCCATTTCTTTCTATGGTTCAAATAATAAGTAGGTCAATCTTGGATGGGTAGAAACTAATCCTTTCGTCTTTCGGTATGGGATTATCTACGTTCACCAGCAAAGAATTTATTTTTTTGCAGGGTAGCTAAGATTGGCCATGAAAAGAAGGGGAATGTCATGGGAATGTAATGGGAATATCATATGGGTAATTCATGGTAATTCATGGTAATTCTACATATACTGAAACACATATACTTTAACATATCTCAACATATAGTTCTTTTTTAGAATTGTTCTAATTGTTCCATTAAAAAAACAAATAGTCCTGAGATTTTAAGGTTGTCCTTAGATTATATCCTTTAAATCCAAAGGCTTTAAGGATTATCGTGGGACCACGCTTGAACCTTTGAGGTTCTCACGATCCCCAGAAGTCTCGGAAATCCAGGGATTATTGCATGTTTGGAATCCCAGGCACCATACGTACTATGCGAAATACAAATCAAATCAAGAAAATAGAATCACGTAGAATTTACAAATTGATTAATTCTCCAAAATTAACCAATTAGTAACCATAGAATCATATATATATAATGACATATATACGTACATATATATATATATATACATATGTATATATGTATCCCATGAAGTGGCCCCTTGATATCCAGAGTAACGACATATTCATCCATGATTCGCCCCCAGGAGTTCTACGCCAAGGCGCAGGGTTGCCGACGAGTCGTGAGGGAGGCACCCAAAATCTAAAACCCGGAAAACATGGAGGAGACTTGGATTGAAGTGTCGTTTTTTTACATGGTTTCAGATGAATTTAGTTTGTTTTCAGATGGTTTTGAGATGGTTTTCACATCTCAAAAACTTCTTGGAAGTACCCAAAAACGGAGAAACACCACGGAACCAACCGTTTCATAGGAATATCAACGGCACATAATGTCAAATGGAGTTTCCTAAAAAGGTAGTACCCCCATATCATCCACAATTGGTTATTACCAATGGGAAAAGAAAGGTTTCGGGTTTTTAGGAAACTTCCAAATATAGACAGCACGATCATGTGTTTGTTTTGCATTCAACTTGATGATTAACATGCTTAGTTGGGTGATGATAAACGGATAGTTATCAATTATCATATGTTATCACACAACAATGTAAGCAACAAAACATACCTAGGATTGTCTGAAAATCGGACAATGGTGGATACCCAAAAAACTATGAATACGTTGCTACACTTTACTTGAACATGATACACTCAAATGTGGGATTTAGAGGTATCCTGTTTTTCGGATCCTGTGGACCCTGAGCTTGGTGGTTAGAATCATACAAACAAAACATGTTGCTTAGTTGAAATCCCAATACTTTGAGGTTTTGCATGAATTTTATCAATTGAACTTATCAGTTATGCAAGTTTTGGCATCTGTTTGCCACTTGTACTCCCCATATCTCCCCTATTTACCATTAACTTCCCCATAATTTCAATATGTTCCATTTTTTTCCCGTAATCCCTTCCCTCTAATAGATATCACTCCAAGACACCCTGGTTTAGTATTTGACGGTAGCCGAAGGTCAAACTCACCATTATTTGATGATTCCCTTATTTGGAGGAATCGGAGTTCTACCCTCCAGTCAAGCAAAAAAAATCTGGAACATCTACCACTTTCCCAGCATTTTCCAAGCATGTTCCCTCCACTTCACTAGGCTGGCACCTCCTTTGTGCAGACGAGCTCCGCGACAACCGCGACCATTGCCGTGGCCGATGCGCCGGAGGTCTTTGGTGATGAGGCCTATGGAGGTGCGCGCGACTAGCAGTGACATGTGGAGAGGTGGGAGTTTGTTGGGGTATTTTTTTGGGGTGGTTTTAGGGCCTATAGGGATTTTATTAGCATAAAAATTGGGATATTATTTGGAATGTAATGGGAATATAGGGATTTATATGATTTTAATAGCGTTTTTGACAGAAATTTCTAGTATCTTTTGTGGTTGCTCGACTTGACTAGTTCGATATCTCTACCATAAACCATGAAAAACACATCGAACTAAATGGATGTTTATTTATAGCTGGGGAAATACGATGTTGGGCTATTTGTTTTGGGAGAAACCAACTGGATTAACTGGATGAACAGTTTAGATTTTTATTTTTGACCTGCTGGTGTCATCAAACATGGCGGGCCGTAGGGAAATCCCTGAACTAACCATCATGGTGCTAGGTGCAAAAACGCTTTCGGAAGTTTTCATCGAAGCAAATGGTGGAAAATCTCCAGCTGGGCATGGACTTCCGCAGTATACCCTCTGGTTATGACTAACATAGCTATTGAAAATGGCCATTTAGTTCGTTGATTTACCTGACAATTGGGGATTTTCCAGTTCGCTACGTTAGTATGTTTACCAGAGGGTAATTCATGAATTAATGATGTGGGCGGTTTTTTTAAACCAGGAGAAAATATGAGAAAACACTTCTGAACAACATATGGGAAAATGATCATTCACCGGTCGATGGAATGGGGTAAATTGGTTAACTGCACCATTTTCGATAATTCCACGGGGAATCTACAGGAAATATGTTGATTTTTTTGACCCATTGAAGCAGTAAAAAAAATGAACACACATATATATATATAATATTATATATATAATTAAACATGCTGCACCAAAGCCAGTTGGTTTCTACCGTGGCAAAAGTGCAAAGTATGAGGTGAAGCTCTACATGGATACGGTCTTCCGTTACGTCATCCCTGGATCTGTGTTACTGTTTCGTCAGTTGCACAACAGAGTTCAGAGAGGCTTGGACGCCAGGTCAAAACAGCCAAACATGAGATGCATACCCTTCATAGATGCTGTTCTGGACATGGGTGGTGTGGATATTTTGCGCATGCGCTTGTACTTTGATGCGAAGCAGAACATTCCCATGCCGAATGACCTCATGGCCGGAGACTACAGCCAAGGATCTCTTGGCACTCTGAATCAGTCAGCAGAGTCACCGACACTGTCAAATGTGAATTCAGAGTTACGCCTACTTTGTGGGCAGTCTACAGCTGAGAAGATTGCGCCGTACCCCATCATCAAGCCACAAGCCTTTACTGGTACTGGCTTTCCAAATCTGGCTGCTGTCGACCCAGGTGTTGCACCCGATGGCACTGCTGGACAAGAAGCGACCATTGATGAATCGCTGAGAATTGTTTTTTCTGTGGCCTTGTTTTGCCTGTGATGCATGGCTCAGCCACCCAGTTTTTGGTTGCGTCTGCATTCGGTCTGTGTCACTCTCGGATTTGCGTGAGACGGATATAATATTATATATAATATATATATATATATCTATTTGTAATTCTGATGCTTGCCAAGAATGGCTGGTGTGGATCAGGATGGCGTTCGCGAAAATAGGGCTGTTTCTTACAGTGGAGCTCAGCACACCTCGACCATAGCAACATCGTGGTCGACCAGGGGCGTCCCCCTGTGCCGTGATGATTTTGCTCCAGTTCTGATGAAGTTCATAGGTGGATTGGATGAAAAAAGCATCATAGGTAGGGCAGGTAGGGGGGCCATTTCCAGACACACCTATTGAGGTGGTTTATACATCTCATTAGGCCATTATATTGAATTTGTTACCCTCCAGTAAATAAACATAGACGTCATAGACCCTGCGAGATAGGGCTTGGAAGATTAGTTTCCAAGAAAATGTTGATTTTCAGGGTCTATGTTAATTAACATTAACTAATCAGAGGGTATATTTGGCTATGGATCAATACCTATACATACCATTTTTAATGGGATGAACATCCATTTACCAGCTATTTTGATGTTCACCAGGGGTACCCTCATGAAAGAACCGATTTTCTCGATCGCAGCTTGGCCTTCGGGAGGCATGCAAACAGCCAAGGGCGGCGTCTTGTCCATGTTGGAGGCGATTTTTCCTGGCTCAGTTGATGGTTGAAAAACCATGGCGGCCTACGTAGTGAACTATAATAGATCATATCTGGGTAATTTTAATCACGACCTCACTGTTCTCCCTCACCCTGAATCATGGTTTTTAGAGGGAAATCATCCCTTTTAATGGCCCAACAATTCAGGTTAGTGAAATATTATAATTTACCCAGATCATATCTACTATAGGATCTATTTAAGGAGATCACTATCTACTCGTAGGAGTAACTATTAACATCTGTTAAATATAGATCACTATAGATCATATCACTACATTGAGCAATTTTGTGTATAGTAGAGCAAGTGGCTGGATATAATAGTGAGGTGCACCAGTTCGTGAAAACTCAGTAGGTGTGTGAGTATAATAAGTATGGTTTATGATAGATATGATAGATATGATATGATATGATATGATATGATACTCAAGTATACTTGACTATACTCAACTATGGTTTATAGACCATGATATGTATAACTATGGTTCACCATAGCTATAACTGACTATAACTATGGTTTATGATAGGTATAACTATGGTTTATGATAGCATATGATAGCCTATCATCAATGATAGCTATGTGGTTTATGACAGCTATACTTCATTAGCTTTGTAGACCAACGTTGTAACTGGGAACCACCACACATCACCACACCGTTGACCTAGCGTCACCAAGATGACCAGATGAGCCTGTTGGGTTGTTTCTTTGGATTTAAACATACTGTGGATGGTTGCGAAATCCTGTATCACCAAAAGGATGGTTGAAAGCCAATTTCAATATGGGATGATTTAAACATAGCATAGCCAAATCAAATCAAAATCAAATCAAATCCCATAGTTTTATCATTCTTTGATCATGTTCAACAGAATTGAATGTCTTTTTAAGGGACATCGACCCTTTGTGGACAACAGCATATCAATGACCATGCATAACTTATATGTTTTAATGAAGGCTCTGCCTACATATGGAGAGATTTTTTCTTCGTGATTGAACCCTTCAGAATGGTGCTTAGACCATCCAAAGCGAGACAAACTGCTTGACGTGGTTTCAATTGGATTGATATAAACATATTTGTTTTGCTCAATAGTGATCTATATTTAATAGGTGAGCAAAACATAACAAATAGGATTGATATAAAACAAATAAACTGCTTGAAGTGGTTTCAATTAGGGTGGTTTTCAACACCAAGACAGGGACTATGAAATCTATGAAGCCACACAACTTATGTGATTGGCATGAAATCCACAAAGCAGAGAATTTGATGAGGTAAATTTTTGCTGTAGGAAAGTCTCACATCAGCAAGCGTTCCTTCTATTGTCTTCCATGGATAAAACAGGCACTAGTTCGTGCCCATCTGAGAAGTAACTCTGAGAATCAAACATGGCAATGTACTTTGCCCACGTATACCCTCTGGTTATTTAACATAGCCATGGAACATGGCCCATTTATAGATGATTTTCCCATTAAAACCTCCATTTATAAGGGATTTTCCATGGCTATGTTAAATAACCAGATGGTAGATGATTTTACCATTAGGGGATTTCCCAGCGGCCGACCATGTTTGATGAGAATTGATGGTAGTGAAGACAAGGCAAAGACATCAATGCTCAACAAAACTCCCAACTCAACCTGGCCATCAACGGAACAGGAATGATGATGGACATGTATACCCTCTGGTAATTTAACATAGCTATTGAAAATCACCTTTTTCAATGGGAAAACTCACTATTTCGACTGGGCCATGTTCAATAGCTATGGCTTGACATAACCAGGTTGGGTAACCAGATATGGGGTCAATAGGGGATACACTGGGATACCATAACCAAGAAAAATCAGGGATTTCATGGCATTGATCCGGCGGAAACTTGCCATTTTGGGGTGGTAAATTGATCCGTTCCCATAAAAAGGTTAGCCAATTTCCCTCCTTTCTGTGGGGAGCATCCCTGGAAAACAAACCAGTGGCTTCACAAGGGATGGGTTGAAACCACCAAGCAGTTGATTTGACCATATTTGACCGCCCAAAATTGCAACCATTGGATGTATTGGAAATCATCAGAAACCATCCAGAGTTTTGGAAAAGCGGAGCTCATAACAGGCGATAGAATTAGAATTTCAGAGCGATCACTGCCGGGATGGTCCACATTTTTGTGGAGAAATGATGATCAATTGGAAACAAAAAACGCCAGTGAATCACTAGTTGAGTTAGGGATGCGGCTAACTCTCCTAAGATTCCGAAATGTTTACCTTTCTATTTTGCTTTTAGATTTGTTTTGAAGTCTTCTATTTCAACAGTGGTGTGAATTCTTCATTTTAAAAGTGGCATGTTCAAAGCTTGGGTTGTTGTCAACAGTTTTCAATATTGGCGGATGGTTACCCTCTGGTAAACGTTTACATAACTATGGAAAGATCCACCATGCTATTTTTATGGGTAAACCCACTATAAATATCTATAAACGGGCCATGTTCAATAGCTATGTTTGACATAACCAGAGGGTATCAAGCCACAAAAATAGGGGTTGACAAAAACCCATGATTCACACCATGTTTTATTTCAATGGGAATTTCAGGATCCTAAAATGGAGGTACTGTACCATATTTCAGGCCATATTTTGTGGGGATATTCCCTTACATAGGCCTAAAAAATAGGCCTTAAATTATGGTAGGTACCTCCAATTTTTTCGGTTCCTGACATGGCCATGTTTTATTCCTTTGTGGGATGGAATCTGTCGGAGTATCTAACTTTTTTTCGGTAAACAACGAGCGACAAAAACCATAAAGGCACCATCCCCAAGTCATCAACCATGTTTTAAAACATGGGTTGTACCATTTGGTTATGACTAACAGGACTAACAGGACTAGCCATGGAAAGATCCACCCATGCTATTAAGAACGGTAAACCATCTATTTCGATTAGGGCCAGCTATACCATGGCTATGTTAAATAACCAGGGGGTATAAACCATCTCCACATGGTAGGTGAACATGGCATAGTTGAATCCCGCAAGAAAAAAAACATGTTTGTGAATTTCACAGGCCTGCAGTATCTGCTTGTAGAACCACATATCGGTTGGAGATCATGAACAACTATGAGGGACATATTTAAGGGATGTAAGTGTGGTTCTATTCATTTAGGCATATAGTGGCAAACAATAGGGAATATGTGTATATATATACACATATAATATGTATACATATTATATATATACACTCTATAATTATATGATTATATACCATATAACCAATATTAGGGAAATGGGAATATTAATTGAGATAGTTTTGGATACACAACGGGATCATTCTGGGGACAAGTTTTTATGCACAACTCTGGATCCATGGAACCGACAAAGTTAAGCGACACCTCAAACTCTTTTTTGTTGGGAGGGTACCCTCTGGTAAACGTTTACATAACTATGGAAAATCACCATTTTTTATGGGAAAATCCACTATAAATGGCCATTTTCAATAGCTATCTTAAATTACCAGAGAGTAAGTATGAGATTTTGACTATTGGAGGAGTACTCCCCTTATAAACCATGATTTCTTAATCCGGGGTTGACATTACTTCAACTTAAAAACGGTTCTGTAGAGTCGATAGCTGGGGGGTCCACCAGATGTGAGATCTGATCGGATAAATTGGCGATTAACAAACAACAATGACGATATTTTGGAACTGATATATGTCACATATAGATATCAATGTGGGACTAAACATATTAAAACCATACACCAAATTTCTGGTTTCTCAGTGTGTATACGCCTAGGGTTTCTTCTCCCTGGATCTGTGGTCTTTATGGGAGGGATGACCCTGGCTGGTCGGGACCTCCAGGGCTTGTCTCGCCGTTTTGGGGGCCTTTGGGTTGGTGCTTTGGCGGAAAAACTATCCAACAGCAAATTGGTGTCTAGTCTTACATATATGGGTATGGATCAATACCTATTAATACCATTTTTAGTGGGAATGAACATCCATTTACCAGCTATTTTGGGGTTCACCAGGGGTACAAGGTTTTGACCCACTGCCATATATATATACTTGCGAATTGAAGCCACACATGAATTAGCCACAACAAAAAGAGAACTATGAACAACTTCAGTTTGGTTGGCCTTTTCGAACAAAACATACTTTACTTCGAGTTATCCCCACCATGACATCTATACGTTTTGTTACTGGCAAATCTTCTGGCATTCTATCTGACATATCTTCTGGCATTTTATCTGGCATATCTTCTGGCATTCTATCTGGCATATCTTCTGGCATTCTACCTGGCATATCTTCTGCAATATGTTCTGGCATATCTTCTGGCACTCTATCTGGCATATCTTCTGACATTCTATCTGGTATTCTATGTGGCAAATCTTCTGGCATATGTTCTGGCAAACATTCTGGCACTTTATCTGGCATACCTTCTGGCATTCTATCTGACATTCCATCTGGCAAATCTTCTGGCATATGTTCTGGCAAACATTCTGGCACTTTATCTGGCATACCTTCTGGCATTCTATCTGACATTCTATCTGGCATACCTTCTGGCATTCTATCTGGCATATCTTCTTGCATTTTATTTGGCATATCTTCTGGCATATCTTCTGGCACTCTACCTGGCACATCTTCTGGCATTTTATCTGGCATATCTTCTGGCACTATCTGGCATATCTTCTGGCATATCTTCTGACATTCTATCTGGCATATCTTCTGACATTCTATCTGGCAAATCTTCTGGCGTTCTATCTGGCAAACATTCTGGCACTTTATCTGGCATACTGTCTGGCATTCTATCTGACATTCTATCTGGCATACCTTCTGGCATTCTATCTGGCATATCTTCTGGCATTCTGTCTGGCAAACATTCTGGCACTTTATCTATCATATCTTCTGGCATTCTTTCTGACATTCTATCTGGCGTTCTATCTGGCATATCTTTTGGCATTCTATCTGGCCGTTGAGGTCCAGCGGTGCTCACTGAGCTCGGAGGGTCCCAGGTTGAGGTCCAGCGGTGCTCACTGAGCTCGGAGGGTCCCAGGTTGAGGTCCAGCGGCGCTCACTGAGCTCGGACGGTCCCAGGTTGAGAGCGGTGCTCACTGAGCTCGGAAGGTCCCAGGTTGAGGTCCAGCGGTGCCCAGTGCGCTCAGACCCTTGCAGTTGAGGTCCAGCAGTGCCCACTGCGTGCGGAAGTTGGCGATGAGCTTGGCGAAGAGTTGGCAAGGCGGAAGTGGGCGTGGAAGTTGATGGACATGGTCGAGGAGAAACTGGAGGAGGAGGAAGAGGAGGAGGCGGAGGAGGAGAAGGAGGAGGAGGAGGCGGAAGAACAGCTCTGATAAAATCTAACAACCCTCACCTGGCAGGTGGGGTTAGGTGATTTTCAATGGCGTAGTCGCACTACCAGATTTGCGGCAGGCCTGTAGGACAATGGTTTCCTGTATAGATTTGCCCTCTAAAGTTATCATTGAACAAGTTGGTAAGTGCAGATGTTGAAAACAGTTCACTTAGCAGTAGCTTAACACAAGCAGAGTCATATGGACACTGCTTGGTAGATGTTACAAGAAGAAAATACATGACCAATGACATGGGTTTGTCTCAAAATGCGGGCTGGCCTTTTGTTATTGAGCTTAGCTATGGACAACCACCATTTTTAATAATTGGGTAAGTTATCTATACATGGTCCATTTTCCATAGCTATGTTAAAGTACCAGAAGGTTCTCTAACTTGCCAGTTGTTTGAATTGGAAAAATGATGAGAAGTCATGGGAAAACTAGGGTTACCCAGATTCTCCACATTTGGAAGGCCCAACCCGTTGGAAAAGGCCATTAAAAAGTGGCCCGACACCGACATGTGAAAGCATAGATCCTTGACTGGGACGTATACACAGAAAATCAAAGAAGCATGGAACAGTTTGCCCTTCATAGGTTTCCGCATGATAGCAGAAAAGAGCAACATGTGCTGAAGAGATGCGCATGGCAACCCGGAAGCCAGCAGCTGACCAACAAGCTCTTGGCTACCCTTACCTTTAACGCATCAGGCGCTCATGATGTCAAACTGGCCGCGGAAAACACACGGTTGACAGCAAATCAGCTTAAAGCGCCATTTCGCTTGGTTAAAGTTTGTAGGGCCGCCTGTGCTGGGGACCGACACGTGATATCCTGTTTTAAGTATAAGAAATTGCAGGGACAACACAAATGGACGATTTTCTGCATGTTTGTTCTGTTGGTCCGCGCGCTGTTTATCTTCCACTCTTTGAAACAGCTTCCGTTCCCCATGCTATGCCACCACGCGGCCCAATTGTAACTCTGGTCGGGGCAGAAACCTGGGCAAACCAGCAGGTGAAAGGTCAGCTGGGAGATTTTAAAATATGTCTTATTATGGTAGGTTTTAGTTGGGTTGGATCATGGTTCGTTTTTCTCTGCAGCACGCCGCAAGTCTTTTGTAGAAGCATGAGACCGAAGATTTCTGAGCTCTTTTGGGCAGGTCATCGAGGCCGACTTTTCCCGGATGGAGGCTGAGACGACCGCTAGTGAGGCGAGCAGAATCGGCCCAAACCGACAGATTTCCACTGACGCATGTGGACCAAAGCAAACATAGCTTGGTTTGAATTTCCCAAATTCAGGTTTGAATGTGCCATTCTGCAGCAAATCATCCAGAGGAAATGATTGCAGTAATAAACTGCACCATTCCAGCTGAAATCGTTGCTTCCCATTTTTTTTTAAAGTTTGTTTTGCGTTCACTTCCAAGGCCATGGGTATAACGTGGGTGGTTTGGTATCAAACTTTTGGCGGCATTTTCTTGCGATGCGTGGGATATTCTAGTCATTTTTGTAAGGTCACGTGTATATGTCTCAGAAAACACAAAACTAGTATGTTGAGCATTGCAGCATTGGCACTATTTTGGGGGATAGAAAAAATACAGGGACAAACACTAATCTTGGCAAATGTTTCGTTGCGTTTTCTTTTGTAGTTTGCAAACCGTCTGTCTTCAAATCGGCGTGTTGGTTTCCGCATTCTTACACAGACGAACCACGAAGATTGTCATTGATTTTTTTGCGCTTTGAGGGTTTATCTTGGATACCTGCAATGTTGAAAATTGGCGCAGAAAGGCCTTTGATTTTGCTTGACTGGCATCAAACGGTGTCATTGCAGGAGAAACCTTCGCATACACCAGAAGTGCCGCAAAGGAGCGTGGCTGTAATACAGCAATTCTTGGACGCTGGCTACCAGCTGGACATTTGCAGCTTCACGGCAAAAACAAAGACGCAGCAGGCGGTGATCAACGGCGTGGCTGCCCTCAATCAAAGGCTATCAGGGACATTATCACTAATAGTGGTGTGCACTCGGAAAGTGTTGGCCGATCGGACGTCCAGTACTGTGCATACCGGCGCAAAGGCCGATGAAATCAACGCCGCCGCGGCCGTCTACATAGACGACCAGAATACCATACTTCGCGAGGTAAGCGCTTTGATCTATTGTGTCGTCGTTCGACTGGGATCACGATGCACCTTGGTTCATCTGCTCAGGTGTTCTGGGAGGACGGCTCGAACCGACCTCGGCGCCGTTGAGCACCTGCAGGATCCGAATAAACACAAGACCGCGTGCCTGCATAGCAACAGTGACAGGAGCTACTTCGAGGAGGTTTCCATCCTTAGCCCTGTTAGATAGGGCACACAAAAACTTCATGGTTGTAAACAAAGAGAATCACCGGATGGCCATAGATTGACAAACCATTTCCGATGTTCAAATGCCGTATTGAATTGGCTACCATCATTGAAGTTTTTTCGTGGAACCCAATTCCTGTTTGAGGATTGGGTAACACTGGTTTGACATCATTTTCCCTGACTCTTTTTGGGGGATACGGGATACCAACATTTTCAGACACACCCAAGTATATATCATATTCGTACCTCAAGTCATTATATCCATTGTGTCCTAAGTTTTGCTGGTTGAGTTTCCTATTTTCTCGATTTTTTCTGGTTGGTGGTTTGGAACATTTTTATTTTCCCATTTTATATGGGATAACCCTTCCCATTGACTATATTTTTCAAGATGGTTAAAACCACCAACCAGATCTGATATTTTTTATCGATGAAACGAAATAGTTTTTCGATGTTTTTCGAATCCCAGGTTCTTGGCTGAAAAGTTGAAGCAATTTGGATCAAACCCCCTGGTTATGCCAAACATAGCGATTGAAAATGGCCATTTATAGTGAATTTTCCCACTAAAAACCATAGAAATAGTGGATTTACCTATGGAAAATTGCGAGAACGTTTACCAGAGGGTAACAAACAAAACCTTCCCAAAGACATACCGAAATCACGTCGGATGCAGGCAGCTGCTGCTAAAGAACACGATGCCTTCGTGCAGGACGCCAAGAACAACGCCGTGGCACTTGGTGATTGAAAAGAAACACCGATGCAGATCGAAAAAGACCAACATTTTATGTAACATTTTTCCACAAGATTGGTTGTGACAACGAAACACCAGCCGTTTTAATTTGAACTGGATCAATCTTGGCTCATGGTTTTTGATAGAACCGGCAAGTCGACGTTTGTTGGGTATCTACATGTTTTCGCAAACCGCAATCTATTTTACTTCATGCCGCGCACACTTGCTGCAATCTAGTTTACTTGGATTTGGGGCTATTTTCTGGACATGGTCGTGATGAGCGGATATGTAAGCTCGGTGATATGGTTGTGTTTCGCATGACGCGATTCAAGTGGCCACCTGGTTTCATGGTGGCTCCGACAAGGTGCTATGGATCCGTGTGAGGGGGAACCCTTTCTAGGGAAAATGAAAACCGATAGACTTCGGAATTTGTGTTTTCAACCTCATAATTCGTCTATGTATTGTGAAACAACCAACCTTGCCGTTCGCCACCATTTTTGTTGTCCCGCACTTCCGGCCGTCTTGCAATACTTCGGAATTTCCTCCACATCACCATGGGTTTCAATATTAACATGGTCCAATGGTCCAATTTCGGATGATTTGGGGTACCCCCGAAACCTGCGGATATGTACACAATATGTACATATGATCTGGGTAAATTTAATCACGACCTCACTGTTCTCCCTCACTGGAATCATGGTTTTTTTAAGGGAAATCATCCCCTTTTATGGCCCAACAATTCAGGTTAGTGAAATATTATAATCTACGCAGATATGATATATATAATATATATTTATATATTGATATATATACAGATATACATATTTACATTATTGGGTATTATATTTACTAAATATGGATGGCCATATTATATTTACACAGTGAAATATTATAATGTACCCAGATGGTAAAATTTACCTATATTGGTATTTACTGGTATATACATTAGTTTCCCAATGATCATCACTGTTTAACGTTGACATCTCCGGCTGCCTCGTCGAAACATCGAAACATCTCGAGGAGTCCAAGCTCACAAAGGCTGAGAAGTCCAAGGAGTTAAAACCGAGTGGGACGGCGCTGTGAAATGCCAGGATTAGATTATTATATTTGTTAGTTGTCTTTGTATTCCCATGATTTTCTCAGGATCCAGGACAGTTTCACCACCGGGGTCGGGGGGCCGTTGTCTTTGTATTGTTTAGCGTTATTTGTTATAAAATTGTTTTTTGAAACTCAGAATTTGAATTTAGTTATATCATTTTATATCTAGTTAATGAAATGGGGATTAGGTGTAGTATTCACTTATAACCGGATGATTCATCTTATCAACTAGATTGACAGTATACATTGATTGTTTAAAAATAATCATCATTGATTAAACCTAGTTGTAAGACTAACGATAATGTTATACCAAGGGGGCTAACTTTTTTCCATATCGTTTTGTTTTAAAAAACAACGGGGGGCAAGTTGGACTTGGTGGTTCGCTCTACCCTCTGGTAAACTAACATATCTATGGAAAATCCAGTATTTTTAATGGGTAAATCCACTATTTCTATGGTCTTTGTCTATCGCTTTTGGTATGTTTACCAGAGGGTAATGTTCACCCGAGATTGATGAAGCCCTTCGCCATCAGGAGGTGGAGCACAAGACCAGCAGCAAACGTGAGAAGAACAGCGAGCTGATCAACATCAAGGTGAAAACGGTGACGAAATGGCACTTTAATGGGATTGAAGACCATGACAACGAATTATTGCTATTTTTTAATTATTGTTTAAAGTACCAAAGATATGGGGATGTTGGGAATTATGGTTGATTGTTAAGTTGGGACTTATCCTACTCGATATTTTAATTATTGAGGATCATGATAATCCATAGTGGGGAAACCGCTTTCAACCAACTAGTTTTTCACGAGATGAGGTATGGATCAAATGGATTCAAATGGTGTTTGATCAATGGGGATATGAGAATGGTATGGAGAGCAGGGTAATAATTTCGCCAAGAAGTGACAAATATACGTAAGCATAATATCCCAATAGAAATATATAAGCATAGTCAAGTGGGTTCTGTCCCAACTTAGGAGGCCTAACTTTTGCACACCCTACGGGATATTTGTGGATTAGATCCCGATGACTTACGTCGGAGGCAGACTTGGAGGGCACCCAGAAGGACAGGGAAAAAAAGGGAGCAGGCATCAGTTGGGCCATCAACGACAGGGCAAACTGAGTTGCTTTATCACGAGGTGTGATGTTGCACTCATGGTGGATATACTGACATACTCTAAATACGGTCGTACGTTATTGAAGATGTTTCTGAACCAAGTAGTGGAATATCACCACCTGACCCCTTAATGCCAACTTTGTAAGTTGTGTGGAACTGTGAGGAGGTTCTCCGGTGATACGAGTGATATAGCAACATCGATTAGGGGCATTAGGGGTACGATTCCTGGGATGCACATCCAGTAGGGTATGCAGCTAAGGACTTAAATCCAATTCAGCCAAGGAGGATAAGCCAACAAAGCAAACACGGATGTAGGAATACATCAGCAACCAGGGTGGAATCGGGAAACCCAAAAAAAAACAAGAATAGATCAATCAATTGGATGTGCCAATGCCTTTTCCCAACGAACTCAAGGATAGAACCACTGGGAAAAGAGACATATCCAATAGGAATCCAAACTTGGTACTCGACTAAACAACGTCATGAGATGTCAAATCAATGGGAATTTCAGGATCCTAAAATGGAGGTACTGTACCGTATAAGGCCATATTTTGGGCGAATATTCCCTTACATAGGCCTTACATAGGCCTTAAATATGGTAGGTACCTCCAATTTAGGTTCCTGAAATGGCCATTGATCAAAAGGAACTACAGGATGAATTCTGTTTCAACCTTGAGGAACCCCTGGTCAGAAAAGGGTTCAATGTCATCCCGTGTCATTTCATATCATTTAAGACAAGAACGGAGGCACGTTTGCCAATCCTGAACTGCAAAGGCGTCTTAGCAGCACACGTTCTATACATTTATAGATTGAAATACAGAATGAACACATATATTATTAATGTAGAAATACAATGAGAATTTAGTGTATGTGAGTACGAACATATCTATTAACATACACATATGATATATAATTATATATACATGGGCATCTAAGATATATATACATATAATATACACTATGACATGTGACATATATATATATATATGAATACACACATGTAACATGTGACACACACACACATATATATATACTCTGCTGTACATATGTACGAATGTAATAAATATATATATAATATAATATAATATAATATAATAATATAATGTAATATAATATAATTTAATATAATATAATATAATATAATATAATATAATATATATATATAATATATATAATTTATATAATGTATTTAATTTATATATAATATAATATATATAATATATATATAATATAATTTATATAATTTATTTAATTTATATATAAAATAATATATATATACGCGATAAATGTTCAATTAACGCAATCCCACAACAGTGGGTACCATAATCTCGCATTGCTCCCCACCACCATTTCACTGCTGCAAATTTCGCTCGCAGGAGCTGTCCGCCGCCGAGAGCTACTACGAGAAGTTGAAGCCTGACTGCATTGACGTGCCTTGGTGATGCGAGCAGCGCGACCTAAACCCCTGCTGGCTGATGATTAACAATCATTGACAGGGGTTTGAAGCATCAAAAATTGGAGATAGTTGGGATATAGTTGATAAATGACGGGTGGCTGATTATTATATATGTGGGGTTGAACTGCACAATAATTAGTTTGGGGATTGTGACAATCCATGAACTTGGAAAGGCTATTGACCAGGCAGCATAAAGGGACCATAGACCATAGAGGGTTTTGAACACTTGTTTTTTGATGTGCTAACTTTAGAGGTACACCACTACTTGGTTTGTTGGTTACTATGTGATATTATAAGAAGCCGTTTTTCATAGGAACTTTATAATAGGAATACCTACCCGCCAAGCAGTATCATGGGGCCATCCAACTATGGGACCACGTTGTAAGGGCTGGGCCAACTGCAAAGTGGAATGCTTAAGAGAAAATCCATACGATGAAAGAAACATGTCTACCAAGAACCTGATGATTTAACTGGCAAAATGAGGGTAATTAAGTTTATGTAAGGTTATGTCAAACTTACTGTATTGCACATCCCACCTTTTGCAGAGGCATATCCAAGGTTTGTCGAAGGTTTGCCATGGAGTTGGCGCTTTCCATACCCGGATGTCGGATGTGGATATACCCTCTGGTAAACATACAAAAACAATGGAAAACAACATTTTTTAATGGGTAAATCCACTATAAAATCAATGGCCATTTTCAATAGCTTTTTGTATGTTTACCAGCGGGTAATCAATAAAAACAGGGGGTTCGCTGCTGGCATATTGCAGCGAGCTCAGTTTGGAATAGTTTCGACCCGGAGATTGCAACAGAGCCCTATTTCAGGTATAGTTCTGGATAAGTTATCACGAGCTCACGTCGCGATGTCGCTGGAAATGATGTTAAACTGGGGAAACATAGTTGAAATTCCACATCAAAAGTGGACATTTGTGATGAATTTCTCCACCATGTGCATATCACATGTCAACTGGTGACCCTTAAGACCAGCGCATCACTTCACTGGAGGCAATCTTTACTCAGTGGAGTGGCTGGGTACAATGGGGTTTGTTCGTTCCAAAAATTGTTTGCAGGGGCCACTGTTTTCCTTGAGCCAAAAAATGCCAAAATATTAGGTGAAAAACCATGAACATGATATGTAAATTTCTCTGCCCCCCTCCCGTCAAGATGGTTCACTACTTGGAGTCTGCTGCATCCTGGTGCTCTTCAAGACCCGTCGCTCCTCTTGAGCTCTGGTCATGACTTGGATGCTCCAATTGGAAGCCTCGCTGCAGCGAGTTGTCGAACAAAACACCTTCTGGACCAAGTCGCCGACGTCGGAAGCTCTGCTTGGACTGGCAGTCCTGCTGTCTTCAGAGATGACTACGACTGGATCTTGAACAGGTTCTTGACCATGAAGCCACGGCCTTGTCCATAATGGGTCTCTGTAGGCAATTGTTCAGAAGAAGAACTTGCAACGTCTTCGCTTCGAAGCTTCAGGCACTTCCGAGCACATTCCGTTGGGAAAACCGGGCATGAAGGCTTGAAGATCAGCGCCGCTCTCGTTGAAGCTGGATGCCTCAAGGACTCATTGGCAGGCGCTGGCTACTTGGTGGCTCCTCCCACTTAGTAAGTGGGTTATAACCCTAGTTATAGGTGGATTAAGACTACTTATCCCACTTATAATTGGGGTTATATAACCTACTTACTAACAGGGATGAGCCACCAAGTACACGCTCCTAGATCTTGCCGGATCGCACAACCGAGGCAGGACTCGAAGGCCAAAGTGCTGCGCATGCCTGTAAAGCTTAAAGGGACCTGTGCGTCGTTGCGCAAGTCATCCTGAACGCAAACACCATAAAATATTACAGCCTTCAACCCTAGGCCACAAAACCACAAACTTCAACAAAACAATAAACACGATGAAACATTAAAACCTAAGTGCATAACATAAACCCTAAAACCCTAAAACTCCAATTCGAAACCCCAAAAGCTTGGAAACCTACAGTGATGTTGGGCGACATGGGGTGTCTGTGCGTAACCATAGGCTCATAAACTAGGCAATAATCGCTGTCCTATGGTAAGAAAAACTAGTAACTATATACTATATGTATCTATATGTAACAACAAATAAACCAGATCATCCTATCCATGAATCACCCGTATGAAAAACTAGCAACTATCAACTAGATTTAAGTAGATCATAAACATTAATAAGTTTAGTCCCTAATTAGTATTAACTATAGGTCATAATCCTCCTGTATGGCAGTGATTATCAGTTTTAATCATATTTTTTGTGGTCATCCTACTGAGTAAGTGGTTAAGATTGGTTAAGAACCCTAGCTAAGTCCCCATTAAGTAGATGATCCCATGTATACTTGGTGGTTCATCCCACGAATCGTAAGTGGGTTAGTTCACCCCAGTTATAAGATGTTATAAGTGGATCAAGCCTACGTATCCTATTTACAACTGGGGTATAACCCACTTACTAAGTGGGATGAACCACCAAGTAAGTGGCTGAACTAACTCCACAAACACCAACTACTTTCGATCCATGGGATGATCCGCCAAGTACCTCTCCCTCCCTCCTTGAGCCCAGGCAGGTCCCACCTACGCGGAACGCAAGGCACAGCGCGATCAGGACCGAAATGGGAATCCGAGCAGAGAGCATTAAAAAAGGTCGCGGCTGCGGGAGCTAAGCCGTGGGAAAATTCAAGGGAACATATATAAATATACTATATATAATATGTATATGTATAATTTTTCATCAATGTAATCATGGTGAATAATTAATGGGTTAACATTGGGTCAACCAAAGGTCGTAGTAACTACGTAGTAATAATGCTTAATAGTGTGTTGACAAGGGGTGAAGAATGATGGGGAAATCTACTATACATGGAGGTTGAATGAGAACATCATGGAACCAAATGATGTATTTTCGAGCAGGCCATGGAGCTGATTCCTTAAAGGTGCAGCAACCCCCAAAAAGACGCTAAAGGGGTCAATCTATTCCTAGTTTTGCAATTTTAGAGTGGTTGTGTTACTGTTCTTTCTGATTTTTTTTGGGTTACTATCAACATGATATAACTCAATGTTAAACTGGTAAACCAACTGGGGAAACCAACTGGAAAAGGGTAGTTTGACTGGGGAAAAAGTAGGTTCAAGCAACTAACCACAATGCAATGAATGGAATCTAAAATTATAAAACATCTTTAGTAACCCTGGAATAGCATTGTGAATAATATGTGTATAATTATATGTGTATGTATATATATATAAACAATAAACAACATTGATGAAAGTGGTCGTTATTAGATGCTAGCGGTCACCGGTTCTTGCACACACTGGTCAACGCAATGGTAAATGTGTCCTTGCATCTATTGGGCTCAACCTTGGAAAGGTTCTCTTAAACAATGTGGAGACGTATTGAAACAATATACTGTAGAGATGTGAAATTTGAACAGTTCTGAGCATACTCATTTCTCCAAGAATCAAAAATGGTTAGCTTGGAAATCCTCAAACAAAGTGGAGTTGTCTAGCCGGGAGAATCATCAGGGTGGATTCTCCAGCAAACCGTGTTTGGCAAACATGCAAATCCCCATGGTAAGCTGGGAAACTCCCAACAAAGTGGAGGTTTCGTTCGCCGGTTTTGGCCCAGGAGATGAAGGACCTGAAAGAGGCCCTCGGTTTAGCACCGGATCTCCAACAGATTCTCAGTGCCATGAGCCATCCCCGAATTGGGGTTTATAAAATTGGGGGTATAGTTATTCTTATAGATTTATTAATATTTTCTATATTTATATATTTATTTTATCTTATTTTTATTTATTTATTTATTTTATTTTTTGTTATATATATATAATAATTCAATTGTTTATTCATTTATTCATATATTTATTGATTTATGTATTTATGTTGTTTGTTTGTTTGATTGTTTGTTGACTTATTTATTTATTTATTTTTCATTTATTTATTTGTGATGATGTAAAATTACCCTTACACGGTTAGCTAAGGGCTTGTTGTTGTTTTTTCAAGGTTTACCACTGGTTTACCACACTAGCCACATTTAAGAAACAAACGTTGGGATGCAACCAGCAACAACGTGGGATTTGAAGATTTGAAGATCAACTTCTCGGCAAGACTGATGGACCCTAGGATACCAAAGCCACCAGGACAAGTCATGGGTTGGCGAATGGTACTCAATTAGGAGAATGGGAAATGGCACCCATCATTCCACACCCAATTTTTCATGAAATGGAAACACTGAAAAAAAAACATCGCAACATATTCCAACTGTTGGATGAACAAACAGGGTTTGAAGTTCTGGGTACCCATTTCAACCCGTTTCATGGAAAATTGTAAGCGGGTATATGATGTGGCAACCGTTGGTTTTTGGGCCCATGCTATGGTGTAACCCATTCTTGGACAAGACGATGTGGGCCGTCCCAATTCTTTGATATGCTAGACTTTCTGGACTTGCTTCTCTATTGGTCAATCCAGAATCTAAGGGAATGTACTGGGGTGGCACTTGAAGCAAATCCCGCAATGGATGCAAACATTATCTGGGTTGGTGGTTTGGAACATTTTTTCCCATATATTCGGAACACTAATCCCAACTGACTAATATTTTTCAGAGGGGTAGGTATACCACCAACCAGTCTTAGTGGTGTTTTGAAATTCACCGCGCGCCCCCCCCAAAAATGGTCGAATCTCTTCGACGAACGCGTTAAGAAGCCACCGATTGCCGCTACCAAACAGTCATTGAGTGATCTCTCTGTGAATCATGGAACCCATCCTGGGAGTGCAGTAGATGGAAATTGAGGATGGGTCATTGCCTATAGTCGAAGGAAGTTTAGAAGTCAAACTTCCGACAATATGGACAGATGAAAAGCAGAGTAGGGGAGAGGCAGAGAGAAGAGGAAGATTAGAAGAGAGAAGATGAGAAGAGAAAGAGTCAGAAGAAAGAAGATACAGATGCGCGAAAAGGTAGGAAAGTCGCGAAACATTGTGTTTTTCCAATGATTTGTGGCTCAGGAGGGTCGAAAAGTAGGCTCGCTAAAGCGGCGGGTGCGGAGCCAGCTGGTCACAGGAGCGATGAAAAATTGCACGCCGTTGTGGCGCGAAGCACATTTCCAAGTCAAAATGTACAAAACACCTCAGCGTCGGACGACTTTTGGAAGTTGCGATGTCGAAAAAGTGCACGCCGTTGTGGCGCGAAGCACATTTCCAAGTCAAAATGTACAAAACACCTCAGCTTCGGACCACTTTTAGAAGTTGAGATGTCGAAAAAGTGCACGCCGTTGTGGCGCGAAGCACATTTCCAAGTCAAAAGTGTTAAAAACTGGCGGTCTCGGACCACTTTTGGAAGTTGAGATGTCGAAAAAGTGTCGAAAAAGTGCACGCCGTTGTGGCGCGAAGCACATTTCGAAGTCAAAAGTGTAAAAAAAATGGTTTTTGAGCCTTTTTTGACGTGAAGATGTCGAAAAAGTAGACATTGATTAACTTAACTAACTTGACTAACTTAACTAACTTCACTAACTTAACTACCCTAACTTCGACCACAACAGCAACAGCAACAGCAACAACAACAACAACAACACCAACCACAACAACCAACCACAACAACTACAACTACAACTACAATAGATCGATAGATGGAGAGATAGATAGATAGATAGATAGACAGATAGATAGATAGATAGATAGATAGATAGATAAATAGATAGATAGATAGATAAATAGATAGATAGATAGACAGATAGATAGATAGATAGATAGATAGATACATCGATAGATGCAAAGATCGATACATGGAGAGCTAGATAGATACATAGAGAGATAGATAGATAGACGGAGAGATAGATAGAGAGAGAGAGAGAGATAGATAGATAGGTCGATAGATAGATAGATAGATCGATAGATAGATAGACAGATAGATAGACACATAGATAGGTCGATAGATAGATAGACACATAGCTAGATACATAGATAGACGGGCAGACAGACCGATAGATAAATAGATAAATCGATAGACGGACAGATAGAGAAATAGTTAGAGGGACAGCTAGAGACATAGATGGCGAGACAGACAGATAGATACATGGACACATAGACAGATAGTTAGACACCAAGACAAATAGAGAAATAGATGGGTAGAGACATAGACAGATAGATAGACAGATAGACAGATAGACAGACTAGATCAATCACCTTTCGCTCCATCAGTGGCTTCGCTCTGCCATCCCTGATTCACAACAACCAACCTGACCTCTCCTATAGGTTTCCTATTTTTGAAACTTCCGCCACCGCCTTGTGCGGTACTACTGGTAGTATTGAACTGGGGTGAACATCCAGAAGCACTATATAGTTCTAATGGGGTTTTGCGACATATTACTTTGGTACTTCTCTTCCTTGTTACGAGCATGATCTATTTCGTTATGCAGATAGAGATGGGAATGTGTTCTTCAAATCGCCAAAATTGCCAATGCCTGTCCTGTTTCTCCCACTCAATTGCTGCTCTCAACTCCCCCCTTCATGACCACCTTGCAAATGCGTGCAGTAGGCCCCCTAAAAGATAGAACAGCAATTCACCATTATTTCTAGTAAGACTGGCATAGTCCATTTTTTTGTGTACCATCTTTTCTTGCGGGTAACAACCCCAAGACTTTTCCACAACTTGTCATTTTTCTTTGAGTCGGTAGGTTGCAAACTTCTATCCGTGCAGTGCCCCGAGGCGCTCGAGATGCTGGAGGCTACCGCAGCATAGAAACGCCGAAAGGATGAAACGCCACGGCGAGGAAAAGATGACGAGATGCTTTCTCTGGGTTCTTGGATCATCATTTTGACCCATGTTTGGAAAGATTACTATCTGGTTGATGGTTTGGAACATGTTTTATTTTTCCCCATCATATTGGGAATTTCATCATCCCAACTGACTTTCACTCCATCATTTTTCAGAGGGTAGGTATACCACCAACCAGTTATAGATTCTTGAACAGGAACTAGAGATTTAAGTCCTTTGGGATTGAACATGGACCCGGCAATTCACTAATCCTACTATAGCTAGTAGTAATTGACCGATAAATAAAGAACATCGTGTTCTGTTCACTGTGATTGAAAGACGGATGGTGCAGCAAACTCTTCTTGATGCTATGATTACAATTTGTCGTATCATTATCATTATTGTCAGTCATTCAATTTCTATCGGATCATGATGATGACCGATGATGACCACTACGTTCACAATCCTACCGGAACCCTGTGCAAGGCAGCCATTATTCAGATACCATGATTGTACAGTTGAAACCTTGAGATTACTGTAGGTATCTACGATATCCATGAAATTCCATGAGTTTCTCCCGTTTTTGTAGGATCATTATAATCTTGTCAATTGGTTCACGACGGTTGCTGGATTCAACTGTTTCTTCTTTTCCAGCCCATCCTGCGATGGTGATCCCCACCGACTTCTCTGAGAAGGGGATATCGCTAACCAAATTTTGCAGTGTATCATACTTGGTGGTTCATCCCACTTAGTAAGTGGGTTATAACCCCAGTTATAAATGGGACAAGTAGGGTTCATCCACTTATAACTGGGGTTCTAACCCATTTACTAAGTGGGATGAACCACCAAGTATTGATGACTTGTATAGAAGTTGGTGTTGCTGACATGGCCTCATCTACCGTATAGTTTTCGATGTTGCGGTCCCAATCCCCTGCGGCATTTGCCTGACAAGTTCATCATTCCAACCAGCTGACAATCACAAGATGCCGCAGCTGCTTAGATCCTTGCCGCAAATTCGGCGAAGAACTCAACGAGCGCAGCCATTCAACCATGGTCCACTGAGAGTTCCCCTTGTGACGTTTAGGAGACGCTGAGATATGCTGAGATCTTCGGATTAAACTAGATAAAACCTACAAATCACATACCCTCTGGTTATTTAACATAGCCATGGAAAATTGCCCATTTATAGATGGATCGCCTATTAATAGCATGGTGATTTTCCATGGCTATGTTAGTCATATCCAGATGGTAGATTTATATAGATAGAAACAAAAACGTGAGTGTGGGAGCTGAACATGGACCCAGATTAAGGCAAACCCCACACTAGTGGGGTGTTTCAGTCGTGGAGCCACTCCAAATCATCAGTAGATTTCAGACTCTCGCCATGTCCCTGGAGGAGGTGTGTGGGCGACCATGGGTAAAAGTCGAAATAGTGAGTGGTAAGTCGGCGACTTCGTTGTTGGGGATATGTTTTGGGAGCAAAAATGACAGTTTTAGGGATTTTTCATAGCTATTTTCCAATCAATTTGGAGCAATTTCCAGATTTGTTTTTCCTTTCAAGCTGCGGGAAAACAAGAAGCAAAGCTGTATTTGTTGCTTTTCTCCAGCTTGAGAAGAGAACCGGCAAGAAATCGTAGTTGATTACCAGATGGTAATATATACTGTAATGCTTAATAATGGTTAATATTGGGTGGACAATGGATCCCATCAATGTATAGCAATACTATAGCATTACTGTAGATACTTAACTACTCTATATTTAGGCTTTTTTTTTTGGCATGATTAATCATTATTTATCATATTTTCCTATGGACTGTCCCATGGATTTTCACGGCCATGGGACTTGCATTCGCAGTGCACAAACCGATGAGGTGGAACTGAAGTCCTGGACCGCGTCTCGCGTGGGCGAGCTGACCCAGGTGGAACATTCCAGGGACACTCCTGGAACACGAACATGAACTATGAACAATCACAATTTTTAATGGGAAAATCCACACTATAAATGGTCATTTTCAATAGCTATGTTAGTTTACCAGAGGGTAATTCAAAATAATTCCAGAGAATTCCATATTATAGTTCATTCTTTTTCATTCTAAATAATTGAAAATAATTCCATCTAATTCCATCTCATTATTCCATCCAATCAGAAGTGAATGTGGGGTTGGGAGCTTCAATCAAATGAGCAAAGGATGGCAGCTCCAATCAGGGTTTGGAAACCTTGCACTTGGGCTTTGGTGGATGATGCCAGCTGCATGGCAGTTTTTTTGTTTGGATCAAAGCTGTCACCACTGTTCATTGGCTGTGTGCTGATGGTGGTTGACCATGCCCCAGCATAGAGCTAAGACAAGGAGATCAAGATTTCTTGAGAGCAAGGGTAGAATGAACAACAGCTGAAGCAAGACTGAAAAACAATTGGCAGCAGATGCAAAAGAGCTTGACAACTGTGGAGAGCAGCTGGATTTTTTGTTACGCGTGTTTTTCATGCTTTTGAATGTTAAACGAGTTTTTGGAAGTTTCCTGTGCGTTTAGGAGTAGCCCTTTTAGGAGTATCTTTGATGACAAAAATCTGCAAACCTCAGGGTCAGATCTGGTTTAAGCACCGAAGACTTGCACAAATCAGTTGGCGTCTTGAACCTTTCAAAAAGTCATGCTTTCAACAACAAAACATGTGGATTTTGGCGATAGAAATAAGGCTTTAACCAGCAAATTTAACATTAAACCATGAACATGTCATCAGAATATATGAATACCCTCTCCAATGTACTCGAAGCTAGTACATTATTGCCAATAGATTGTTGTACTCATCAATCACAATCATTATCAGATACTGAAGTGCTTTCTTTTGTTAGTTTGGCGGGCCCTCCTGTTGGTAAACTATCCCCTTTCATCTTCTGAACATGTATATATATATATACATATGAATATATATATATATGTATACATATATAATATATTGTAAAAATAAGTGTGTATATATATATGTATAACTATATATATATATATGTTTATACAATTATATAAAATTATATATATGTAAATATAAATATATTCATTTCCCAAGCCTCAATGGCCATCAATAAACGGATCATCTAAATTGGCCCTTTTTTGGGGGCTTTTACTTCCATCATTCAAGTCGGTTGAATCCTGCTGAAGTTGGTGGCTCAGATCCCCATTGGTTATGTGTGGCTTAAACAAACCCCCATTCTTAGCGGAAAAATCTCCAGGAAGTGGTTCCCAACATCTCCTTAGTTTACACACACTTATGTATATAATATATTATACATGTATACATATATTCATATATATATATATATTCATATATATTCAAAAATGATTTCCCAACTTTACCCAATACAATTCACATCAATTCATTAAAAAGAGCACTTAAGTATTACTTGCTGATTCATCACCCCTTCTAAAGGGTGTCCAGTTCCACTTGATCTGCGTGGCTACATGGCCATCATTACATTGACTTTATGCGGCTTGCATCCAAACTTACGGGGGCTTCAGGAAGGGTCCCCTAGTTACAAGTTGGTTTATAACACTATCCAAGTATAGTTACGTATATAAATCCTACTTAACCAAGTTATGTAGGTCAACTTAGCTAACGAACTGGGGGCCCTTCCCGTATTTCACCGGTCATTCCCACAATTCTGGACCTTTAACAGTTACAAATGCGATTATAACTCCTGTAACTGGTTGTTTGTATCTCACTAAAATGAAGATGATGAAGTTTTCTGAGCCAGTTATACAAGTTATAACTCTTAAGGGCTATGGCTGCACTCTAGAGATCCAAACACTGTCTGAGAAGGTACTTAACCTCCAAGTCATACCCCAAGTACTTCCTAAGAGCATTCTTGGATCCATAGGTGCAGAAAATATTCCCAACCACTTTGCAGCCCCCGTACCTTGGCCCAGACGCGGGAGTCGGACTGCGTGGAGATCGCTGAATGCATCTTGGGTTTCGACGATCCCACAGTGCTGAAGGAGCTGGGAGAGGCATTGATTCGACATGGCGAAATAATGGGGATAATCATGGGATGATCATGACATATATAATCAATAACAACTTATTTTTGTACAGATCAGCTCTAATTGGTTGATAGTGACTAATGGATTGAGATTGTTGTGGATTGATGATTAATTATTATGGATTATAATGGACTATGCTAACCGACGTGTCGGTTAATAATTGAGCAGTGGCTGCCAAACCCCTGTCACCTGTTGGTCGATAATTCTTGTGGATTATAAACTGGCCAATACATTGGGGAATAATTGGCTAGATCATGGGGATGATACTGGAATAATCATGGGATATATCACCTAATAATTGGACTTTGTAATGGGATGTAGTGAGTTTTTTTTGTTTAATGGGATATCACCAGCAAAATAGGCACGTCGCGGGATATAATAACATCACCATGTATATTGGATTCCAGTACCACCTTCTGAGGTGGATTCGTTTGAGATACTGTTTTTACAGTGGGAAATCCAGTACTTAGGGAATCTATAAGAATTTGGTGGCAATGTTTAGCAACTCCTCGTTGATTGGATCAGCAGAGATGGGGAATTGCAATGATGGTAATCATGTCTAATTAATGGGGACAGAAGGGAAGTCATGTGGGTAAAACAATGCCATAAACCACCCATTTGGGGATGGTTTATACCACCTATTTCTGGTGATTTGGGGGATGGTGTATTATTGTTTTACCCACATTATAATCAACAATGATTTTGGGTTTGTCCAAACATGGAGCATACTGAAAGATTGCCTTGCGCCTTGGTGACAAAATGATGCTAGCGTGGGAATTTTGGGGAAAGCTAAGTTTCGACAAACATATCTGTGCAACAAGAATGACCAGGATGGAAATACAGATCACTAATCGCCAACCAGCCATTTTTGATATGTATGTTTCACATGGTGTGGCTTCAGAAAAGGCCATGTTTGTTGCCCTAATTTCTCCACCTGTTTGGTCCTAGTCCCCTAACTATAACAACTAAGACTATCCAACTCAGACTAACTACATGGAGACATATCGTGACATATCCCCTAACTATTCATATATGTTTTGGTGGTTTGGAACATTTTCTATTCACGAAAGCTAGCGTCAGCTAGCTGGAGTCTTCTTGCTTTAGCAAGTATTGAGGGGGCTGCTCAAGGACATCACGTGATTTTTCACGCGAAAGGGCCCCCCCCCTCCCCCACCATCACCACCATCACCATCATCATCATCATCGTCATCATCATCGTCATCGTCCTCTCCATCGTCCTCGTCCTCGTCCTCGTCCTCATCATCATCATCATCATCATCATCATCATCGTCATCCTCGTCATCGTCCTCGTCATCGTCATCGTCATCGTCATCGTCATCGTCATCATCATCGTCATCATCATCATCATCATCCTCGTCATCATCATCATCATCATCGTCATCATCATTATCATCATCATCATCATCATTCATCATTCATCATTCATCATTCATCATTCATCATTCATCATTCATCATTCATCATTCATCATTCATCATTCATCATTCATCATTCATCATCCATCATCATCATCATCGTTACTCAATTACATTTTATCATTATTGGCAATTATTGTCATTATCACGAAAGCTAGCGTCAGCTCGCTAGAGTCTTCTTGCTTTAGCACGTATTCCGGGGCTCCCCAAGGACATCACGTGATTTTTCCCGCGAAAGGGCCCCCCCCTGCCCCCTCCCCCATATATATCATTGTTATATATCATATATCAATATATTATTGTTGCATCCTCGTTGGGACGAACAATGCCGCGACACGATGATGACAGTCCCTCCGCAACTCACCTCTTCCCTTCCTTCTTTCTCCTACCCCGCTAGCTTTCGTCATCCACCCCCGGCCTCAAGTTTTATGGTCCATATCTTGGGAATGTCATCATCCCAACTGACGAACTCATGTTTTTCAGAGGGGTGGCTCAACCACCAACATTGGCATTTTCCCATTAAACATTGGCATTTTCCCATTAAGAATTGGCATGTTCAATAGCTATGTAACAAATTACCAGAGGCCATAATCCCATTCTATTCCCATTATTCACCATTGTTAATCAACTATTTCTATGGGCCATTTTCAATAGCTATGTAAGAAATTACCAGAGGTTAAGTCCCATATCATCCCATTGTTCACTATTGTTAACCCGTTTTACCAGCATTGTCCTTTGCTTTTCTTAGGGAATCACCATTAAAATCACCATTAAATCACCATAGCTATTGGAAATGGGGGGCTGGGAATCACATTCCATTTCCAGGGAATCCCGTTTGACAAAACAGGACTGGCTCAAGGATTTCACCGAAAAAAGCGCCGAGTACAAGGCCGAGCTGGGCGCTGGGGCAACGCAAACAATACATAGCCTTTACGGTAAACGTTTACAAAAAACGATGGAAAACCCACCACGTATTTGATGGGTAAATCAACTATTCCGACTGGGCCATGCAGCCATTTTCAATAGCTATGTTATGCTGTGTTAGTTTACCAGAGGGTAGATTGAACTAACCAATCATAGAAGATGTTCAATCAAAATATATGGTCATGTATGGTCATTATCTGGTCTTGTTTTGACCATCAATCATGGGAGAGGAATAAAACGCGTTAAACATATTTAAACCATGTGTTTTGCAGGTTATAAAACGGACACATGCAGGCAACACTGTGCTGTGATTTCGGCCGCATTTCCGAGTGCTGAAGATGCCGCTGGATGGGGACGTGGCAACGAGCGAAAGGACCATGAAGATGAACAGGAAAAACTATGGCCGATGTGTTTTCTCGGTTATTTGCTTAATCGAGACAGTTTTGCTGGTTGGTGTTTGAACTTTTAACGATGTTTAGCGGTTATACCGAATTTTCATGTATTTTCCATCCCAACAACTGGAAGATGCTCTCTGGGCTGAACCAAGACATGATGTACCTAATTCCAATAAATCGCCTCCAGACAGAATAGCGCGCTTCAAGTCGAAGTGATTCGATTGAGTCATGGAAGCGACAGTGAGCAAGGCGGCATTTCCAACAATAGCGAAGGGCATCCTGCAGGAGCACGTTGGCAATCCGAAAGAGGTCAGCGAGTCAAGTTGGAAGGAGATCTTGGTGCATCTCAATACAGAACCTCCAAAGAAAGAAAGGAAGAGCGGCCCAAGCGGCTGGAAGTCATGGACCGCAAAGCAGAATGCAAAGCTGTGAGTTATACAGCAATTTGTTTGCGGAATTTGTTTGCGGAGTTTACCATGCTTTTTGGTGGTAAAGGCGCTCTCATGGTCCTCTCTTGATCGATGATTGCGACATATTGCGACAATCTTACGGATCTGGACAGTAAATCAGGAGTGAAGACAGATGAATACGAACATATACGAACTAGTTAGCTGGTTGGTGGTTTGGAACATTTTTTTTCCCACCTGCCAGGTGAGGGTTGTTAGATTTTATCAGAGTTGTTCTCCTCCTCGGCTAGCTGTCTCCTCCTCCTCCTCCTCCTCGTCCTCCGCCTTCTCCTCCTCCTCCCCTGCCTCCTCCTCCAGTTTCTCCTCGACCATGTCTGCATCGGCTTCCGCCTCAACTTCCGCCTTGCCAACTCTTCGCCAAGCTCTTTGCCAACTTCCCAGCTCAGTGTGCACCGCTGGACCTCAACCTGGGACCAAACCAGCTCAGTGTGCACCGCTGGACCTCAACATGCGAGCTTCCCAGCTCAGTGTGCACCGCTGGACCTCCTGGGACCTTCCCAGCTCAGTGTGCACCGCTGGACCTCACTTCCCAGCTCAGTGTGCACTGCTGGACCTCAACCTGGGACCTGCCCAGCTCAGTGTGCACCGCTGGACCTCAACCTGGGACCTGCCCAGCTCAGTGTGCACCGCTGGACCTCAACCTGGGACTTTCCCAGCTCAGTGTGCACTGCTGGACCTCAAGCTGGGACTTGCCCAGTGTGCACCGCTGGACCTCCACGGCCAGATAGAATGCCAGAAGCTTTGCCAGATAGAATGTCAGATAGAATGCCAAAAGATATGCCAGATAAAATGCCAGAAGATATGCCAGATAGAATGCCAAAAGATATGCCAGATAGAATGCCAGAAGATATGCCAGATAGAATGCCAGATAAAGTGCCAGAAGGTATGCCAGATAAAGTGCCAGAATGTTTGCCAGATAGAATGCCAGAAGATTTGCCAGATAGAATGCCAGATAGTATGTCAGAAGATATGCCAGAAGATATGCCAGATAGAATGCCAGATAGAATGTCAGATAGAATGCCAGAAGATATGCCAGATAGAATGCCAGATCGAATGCCAGAAGATATGTCAGATAGAAAGCCAGAAGATATGCCAGATAGAATGTCAGATAGGATGCCAGAAGGTATGCCAGATAAAGTGCCAGAATGTTTGCCAGATGGAATGCCAGAAGATATGCCAGATAGAATGCCAGATAGGATGTCAGAAGATATGCCAGAAGATTTGCCAGATAGAATGCCAAATAGAATGCCAGAAGATATGCCAGATAGAATGCCAAATAGAATGCCAGAAGATATGCCAGATAGAATGCCAAATAGAATGCCAGAAGATATGTCAGAAGATATGCCAGATAGAATGTCAGAAGATTTGCCAGTAACAAAACGTATAAATGTCATGTTGGGGATCACACGAAGTAAAGTAATTTTTCCATGATGGGATGTCATCCTTCCCATTGACTTTCATATGTTTCAAGATGGTTATTGCACCACCAACCAGTAATTATCAATAGTGTCATCATTTATAGTGAATTTTCCCATGGCACATGGTGATTTTCCATAGTTATGTCAATTTACCAGAGGGTAATATATTTGGAACATACTATAACATTATAACGTAAAGATTGAAATCTGATGGCTTTGGGGCCCTTTGGGTCATCCCTGCTGGACATCGATGATCCATGATCCTGGCTTGGTATTCCAAGGGTTAGAATCCCAGGGTACCATGTTATACCCCCCAAAAATCGATAACCCAAACTGGGAAATAGGGTTTTTCCATGTTTTATTACCTTTACACATGTTTTTGGAGGTCGAAACCTTTGTGGAGGCGCTCTTTGTGTGTGGGCACCTGGGGCCAGTTTTTTCAGGCCTCGACCTGACCATTGGTGGGGAACCAAGTAGCCATGCACTAGGATGTTATGGTATGGTGCTCGTATGGTGTAGTATGTAATATAGTGTAATGCAGTGCAATGTAGCGTGATGTAGTGTAATGTAGTGTAATGTAGTGTAATGTAGTGTAATGTAGGGTAATGTAGTGTAATGTAGTGTAATGTAGTGTATAGAGATATAGATGCTGTAGATACATGTAGATAGTACTCATGACTCATATCATTGCATATTTAGATATACACTGATACACACTAATTGTACATCTATGTGATATTATCACAAACCCATAGCGGTCGTAGAACTTTGTCTTGGCTGGGACAGTGACGCCAGAGCAGTCATGCCCCAACCCATAGCGGTCGTAAAATCTACATAGACCGTTTGGCCCATGGTCAAAACTCGTGCAAGTGGCCCATATTCGGATTCACATACCCATCATGTTTGGATTCGGCATAGTCATCCATAACCTTACCCGAGCCACTCATCCCATGTGACCTCACCATGGCATATTTGGGGATAAATGTATGATATACCATGTGGTTATTTGACATAATTAGCTATTGCAAATCACCATTTTTAATAGGTAAATCATCATAAATGATCTATAAATGGGCAATTTTCCATAGCTATGTTAAATAACCAGAGGATAACGGGTATTATGATCTGATAAATGGCTTACACCTGCGCCTACCCGTAATAGCCATCCCAAGTTTGTAGAGAAATTATGAGAAGTAACCTGGAAATATGAGATACATCAAGAACTCATCAAGATATACAGATGATATACATATCATCGAACTATCATCCTGGTTGCACACATGTCGGCATCTTTTTAGGGTTTCGTGGCTTCGCTCTTTGAGTGTCAACCAAGGCGAAAGGAGCAGTTGCTGAAGGGACCCCGAGCCGAGGAGCTACATGTTTTGCCATTGAAGAAATCTGGCTTCAGTTTGGTCAATATCATTAGTTTAATATACTTTGATATAGTTTAATCATGTTTAATCATGTTTAATCAGTTTTAGATTTGGAGATGTTAGGGTGATTTAGCAGCAACTTGTGATGAACAATCGGGGGTTTGGGGTGATTTATAGCAACTTTTGGATACTTTTGGTAGGTAAATGGGTCAGTGTTCTTCTTTAATTAGTCTAGTTTCATATGAGCACAGAATAAACATGATGAAACCATATAATGAAACCATCACAGTAGCCATATAGTAGCTGGAGACCATTGTTTTTCCCAACCAGAGTGAGTAAAACTACACAACCAGAATGGGAGATAAACTCAACCTTGTATGGGGTGTGTAGTACTTTTATGTGTTTGCTATACATGGGGCTACATTAACCTGACCAGCTATATAGAACAAATACTTGCTTGCAGGGTGTCCAAGATTAGCAAGAATGAAACCAAGCATTTTGACTGGAAAAATAATACACATATTGGGAGATAGTGTATATGGAGTGTGAACCATGTAACAGGCGTGATGCTTATTTGACATACACTTCACTCTTGCGTTGTTTGTATATAGGGATACTACACCAAATGTGTAGTTCATTCTGCCTTTAAGCAGGGTATCAGCAAGACTCAAAAACAATAAATATGAATGCAAAGAATAGATGTGTAAAAACATGTGTGTATCTACCTTGCAAGTTTTAGTGTTTTTTGCTCAAACATCATGTCAAGGCACAGATGGGCTTGGAGAACTTAAATGCATGTAACAACTGTGCATCTATACTTGAGATTCGCAGCTATGGTTACTTGGTGGCGAACTACCCACGGCTCGTAAGTGGGTTAGTTCACCCCAGTGATAAATGGCATAAGTAGGGTTAATCCACTTATAACTGGGGTGAACTAACCCACTTAAGTGGGATGAACCACCAAGTACTGGAAAGGTATGACAATCACCGTGTGTTTCCAACCGATGCCGTGGGGAAGACATGGCCAGGAGCCAATTGGCAAGAGCAAAGGCAAGGGGAGAGGAAAGCAACGAGATGAGGACGGACAGAGTTTTCATGAGGATATTTCCGTGATGATTTCTGAAGTGGGTAAAACCAGTAGTACCCTCTGGTAATTTAACATAGCTATTGAAAATGGCCATTTATTTCGTTGATTTACCCAGACAAAAATGGTGATTTTCAACAGCTATGTTAGTTTACCAGAGGGTAAATGGGTAGAAACTGCTAAAGAATAGGAGTTTCACGGATGGTTTCAACAGCATCTTTTTTTTAATCCGTTCCGCTGTGAAGCCCTGACGAAGATTCGGTGGGATCTTGGCATATATTGTGAATAATACTACCAACTGACTATTAATATTTTTCAACCATTATTAAGCATGATTAACCTTTATGAACCGTTATTACCTATTGTTATCCCATTACCCATAGGATCCATGGTGCTGGTATATATACTAACATTTGGGGTATATTGATGGGATCCATGTTACCATATATAGCAGCACCATGGATCCTATGGGTAAGCCCATATTTTGAGTGTATATCCCCTGAAATCTAGGCCTCAAAAATAGGCCTTATATATGGCAGGTACCTCCAATTTAGGATCCTGGAATGGCCATTGACCATGGTACACCGTAAAATTGAGGAAAGCTCCAAATCTCATGGTGGAACACCCTCTGGTCATGGCATTAAAAACATCCCCCCGGTCAATGATCATTGTGATGGGCATCCAATGGCATCTATAGATGCAAAAATGTCAAGGGTGTATTTCAAATATTGACACATATGATAACCCGAACATATCAGCATGTTGACATGTCTTCACCAAAGAAACAAACAAAACAATTTTGGGGTATCCTCCACTGCGAGACAAACCAATGGACAGCTATGCAGCTATGCAGCTAACGATGGTGGACAGCAAATCCTCTGATGGTTTCTTCACTTGAGGAGATGCTGGTGGACAGCAAATCCTGGTTCCAAAATGTTGAGAACCATCTGGTAGGTACCATGGGTATACTAACATTTGGGGTATATACTAACCATCTGGTTCCAAAAATCCGGGGTAAATGTTGTGAACATATTCTGGGGTAACCTCCGATAGGTACCATCTGGTTATGACATTCACAGTTTGCCATGGAAGATCACCATGCTATTAATAGGTAAACCATCTATTTCTATGGGCCATCTATACCATGGCTACGTTAAATAACCAGAGGTAGTTTAATACTTCAGTTTGTTCCCTTAATAGGATTAAATTGGGATCTGTCTATAACCTAAACAACTATAGAAAACGTGCAAGGTGACCATAAATGAAGGCCACTTGCCAGTAAGGCGAAGCATCATTAAACCAAACAATGCCAACACTTTCACGAATGGGAATCAGCAATGCTTAAAATCGCTTTGCCCATATTCATTGCCATACATTGCTGTTTTGTTCCAGTGATACTGTCAAGGACAAAGTTTGGCACACCATGTGATCTCAGCTGCAGGATCGAGAGAAAAGCAAAGGGGTTTCCAAAGGTGCCATTTTCAGCAGCTGGATGGCTGGAGGATAACAGTGCGATATTGATATGGGTCAAAACGTGTCAAACTTTGAGACCCAGGGTTGCAGAATTTTTAGTCCTATGTTTAGTATTAAGCTTTCAATTTTGGGCTACCTGCTTTTGACTCCATACTCATATGATTTCTCAAGTGTTCTGTGAAATCAGTTTCGCTGCCAACATGGGGATATAATGGATATATGGGAATGCGACAAGACATGTAATACCAAAAAATGGGTCCATTTACCAGCTATTTCGGTGTTCACCACCAGATTTTTGACCCAATGATTTCTCAAAAGGTTGGTGGAATTACGGCCTAGTCATTTTGACAACATCGGGCAACATACGTAGGTATCAGGTATGTATTGGGATATCAACCCACCGTAATTGGCAGATTATCAAACATAGTTGCGATGTACTTGCCTTGTCTCAAATAAGGGGTGTACACATGATACACACTGGCCGTATTGATGATGGAAACAGGGTTTTGAAACATGGGATGAAATTTGCGTTGCACCAGTGAAATTCTGACCTATTCATACTGGGATATCATCCCACTTAATAAGTGGCAAGTAACTTTTAGAAATTACAAAATGATAAACGGAATGAATAACCCCAGAAATCGCCGAATAGTTCACCACGGTAATTCACCACGGTAATCGCAGGGATTTGGGATGACTGCAACATATGCGCAAGGCGCTGCAATTCAAGATCAACTGAATCCCGGGCAATTATAAACTGTTCCACCGGAGGCCAAAGATGATTATTGACATTTTTCCCAGAACAATCTTGTGTAGTGACAGAAAATACCACTCCTTTTTCATCTTTTCTGCTACCCAGTGAAGCTGCATTGCAGTGCATCAGATGCATGTTCCAAAATGTTCCAAAGGTTCGCTTTGATAAAGGTCGGCTTGACTGAATTTGGCACTGTAGTTAAGAAATTGTTAATCACCGTTTTTTCACCCTTGAAACTACAGTGACAAGGGGCAATAACCATCTATAACCTCCATTTTTGATAGAATAAACACATGGATGTAAATGGAAATAAACGCAAATAAATGGGTTTTAATTGGATATGTGTGGATATGGATATTCTTCATTCTTCCAGGTCAGATCACCAGAATGTTTGCCATATTTGGGCATGGTCATCATCATCATCTCCCCAATGTTGGTGGGATGAGTGGAGATATGACTCACCATAGGGCCCCTATGGGCCCTGTATCCTGATGTGGAGTTAAATTTTTGCAGCCAGCTTAAGCCGTAAAAGTCATTGGAAGTGCACCCAAATAGTTTTTTTGGGTATCTCATGACATATCCCCATGATATCCTATGAAATCCCACGAGGTCGCTGTTGTAGGATCACATTTTCAGAATCACCCCAAGTACTCCCCTGAATCCCCTGAATTGCACCGATGTTCACAGGTGCCGAGAAGAAGGAAAGGGAACACCGTGAGCAGCCGACCATGGACATGCCCTTCCTTCCACGGCAAGAGGCGAAACAGCGGATCTGGGTGAATGTAATCATATTTTAGTACTGAGATTTAGTGGGATTTAGTGAGATTTAAGGGAATTTAATGATTTTAATTGGGATTCAATGGGATATATTGGGATATATTGGGGTATACTGTCAGGCAAGCAAACATGTTTGCTGGAAAAAGATCCCGGTTTAGTTTGGTGTTCCCCTGGCATGATGGCATTGAGGTTTGCACCAGTGATGTCAGTGAGCTTTTCCCAGATGATATATCCAGGATGCCATTTAGACATCAAATGAAAAATTGACCAATTCTGATTCTCTTCAAAAATAGGTGGTTGATGATTGACATTGATTGACCAATTCTCGTCAAAAATAGGTGCTTGATGCAAAATGACACCTTCAGAGCGCCGTTCGGGCAATGACCCGACAGAGATCTTCACGAAGGTCTTGGCTGCCATCAGCACCGACAAGCATCACAAATGAAGGTGTTGGAACAAATTGTTGAGCATCCTTGAGCAGTCAACTTGTCTCGCTTTGGAAAGCGTCTTTCCAGTATTGTTTTCACTTGCTACTGATCACAACACTTAACGATATACAGCAAACTATAGTAAACTATGAACTATGGTTGGTCGATGATGTTGATTGATGATTACAGGGGAGGCTATACTAGCCTCGATGTACTGGGGATTGCAGGAACTGTGAATCCCATGTCAAATAAAATGACACTGCTCATCATAATATGAAGCTTGGTGATAATGAATGACAATGTAAGACCGTAGCAGGTTCTTAAGGATATCATTGTGAATGCTTAAATGCACAATGTTTGTGTGTGTCTTTGCGTCTTGGAATCAGCGCTTCCTGATTTAAATTTTCGCCTAATCCGGCCATTTGTACTTCGCTACGGCGCCCCAACTTTATTTATTTTTTTCATGATCAGAGTCAGAGTATCATGGCAGCAACCTACAAGGTGGGGTTCCTCAGATATCCTCAGATATCGAAGTTAGTTTGTAGCGAGCAACCATAGTTAGACGGCTTTATTAAAAACAAATGTGACTGGTAGGCACCACATTGTGCGTAATGATGGTATGTATATCTGCAATAAACACATACTCAGACCTTCCGAGGTTGTTTTCAGTTGTTCATGCATGCAAAATACTTCCACTTTGTGTGATGCTTATGTTTGCCTAAGCAGAGTACACATGATTATATTTCCATAGAAACTGCTGCTTCTCAGTTTTATGAATATTATACATAATATATATATGCATTATAATTATATATATATATGATTATGTATATATATATATTAATGTTTGCTCTTATGTGTTCCAACAAAGTCTAGATACAGGTGTATATCTCTGTATCCTACCCTAAACCCCAACCCTGCAGCTGGTCACTATGTTTGGCTACGGCTACGGCTTATTATGTTGTACCCGGGGACTCACAGAATTGGTTATGTGTGGTATTTACCCTCTGGTAATTTAACATAGCTATTGAAAATGGCCATTTATAATGACTTTTCCCATTAAAACTGGTGATTTTCCATAGTTACGTTAATTTACCAGAGGGTAACCATATTTAGCCAACCATCGTTGGGATATTTTATGAGTATTCGATTTTGAGCCATTCCCGTACGTATGTATAAAATTGTATAGGTATGTATAGGTGGCTTTGTCTGAAAATAGGGTATCCCAAATCCCAGTGTTTTATCATTATGTTCCTTATTAGAATCATTTTTGAGGGGTATGCCCCCTTTTTCGGACATCCCCATATTATACCCTCTGGTAAACGTTTACATAACTATGGAAAATCACCATGCTTTGAATGGGTAAATCAACTATTTCTATGGCCATTTTCAATAGCTTTTTGTAAGTTTACCAGAGGTCAAAAAATCCCATATCATCCCATGAAGTTCACCACTTTTTTCACCCATTCTTCAACAATCACCATTTTCCTAGTGGTGAAAAATCACCATTGTCCTATGGTTTTCCTATAGTTTATCAGCATTTTCCTAGGGAAATCTGCAATTTTTCACCATTTCCCATGGTTTTCCTATGGTTTTCCTATAGTTTACCAGCATTTTCCTAGGGTACATGACACCACTTTATATCCAACCTCCCAGGGAGACAAGCGGCTGATGGTGGTGGACGCCTCTAGCGGTAGACACAAGGCAGTTTCCAACTTCATTGCTGCTGGCTGTGTATCCTTTGGCGACATTATTGTGGGGAGATGAACATGAATCTCATGGTGTTTTTAATGGGATCTAATGGGATATCACAATCAATAATGGAACTAGTCAATGAATATAATAGTTTATACTGAATATCTGGTTGGTTAATAGTGATTGTTTTTATCGTGGTTTTCATAGGCTATAAACCAACAACCATGGGAATATGATGTATATCTGGTTGGTGGTTTGGAACATGAATGTTATGACTTTCCACATATATAATCATATATATATATGGGAATGTCATACTCCCATTTGACTTTCATATTTTTCAGAGGGGTTCAAATCACCAACCAGATATAGTAAGGGGTTATTGTCAAATTTGGGACTTAACATGCTTTGACTAGCAAAGATGTGGATTTAACCAGCCATCAATTGGGTTTCGAGGGTTGTAAAGGGATATATATATAATGGGATACATCGGGATGTAATGGGATATAGTGGGACATAATGAATGGGATGTAATGTGGTACACCAAAGAATAAACCATCCCCCACATTACCAGAAATAAGTGGGTAGTGAGGTCCATCCCACACGGTAGGTTTATGTAAGTTTATTGTTGGGTCGGTCTTCTGGCTGCGGGTGAACACAAGCCCAGTAGAAAAATCAAAGCCAGCCTCTAGAATCTAGAAGAAGACTGAGGGACAAGCTATGTTTTTCCAACAATACTGGAGATTTCAAACATGGAATGTGTAGATATAAGACTATATCTATATATATATATAAATCCCTACTGGCAATGACTTTGGGGTATTCCGGCTCCATCCTTGTTTAAATTCCGATGCCTAGGTCCAAACTAGGGCATAACGGGCATAAGACAATTATCCCGAATAGGGAGAACGATGTTCAATCATCATGCAGTTGCCGGGTATTCTGTTTTTTGGACAAACTCATGCACTGTATAGTAGTATATTATATCATTATATATCTATATTTATATATACACCTACAAATTTGCAATCCTGGATTGTATGCATACATATGTATACATATATATATATATATGTGTATGTGTATATGTGTGGTGCAGGCGGCAAGCAGGATCTAACATTCTTTGGTGGCGGTTGGTACTCATAACAGGTTACCACTGGTCATTATATATATATATATTCAGATCAATCAGTTCGAATGTCACCAAGCTCTATCAGTCAAAGGCAATGGTTCTATGTGTTGTTTGGTGTAACTTATAGTAACCCCCACAAAGGAAGAAGTGAAATTTACCACGTGTTCAAGATTGCATGTAATTTTTCTGCATTTGTTTGGGCTTGCTAGGTATACATATACCGTCCGGTAATCAATGGCAATGGAAAATCCATCATGTATAGATGATTTTCCCATTTTAAACCTCCAATTTAGTTCGGGGATTTCCCAGCTGCCACGTTTGATGACGGAGGGCAAATCCATTAACATCCTCTAATATCCCATCAATATCAATAACTTATTTCTGGGAAAGGGTTTCAAAACATGTACTCAAAACATCTGTGACTAAATGGGTCAAAACCATGACTTTTGAGTACATTTTTGACTCATTGATGTAAATAGGTCAGGTCTGTGAATCTGCGCGTGTCCTGGCAGCTGCTCCCGTGTCTGAGAGGAACATTTTTTGAGTGATTGCTGCCATGACCAGACCGGCGGCTGGTGCTTTACTTGCGATGCTTCGCGTTCAGTTTCTTTGTCCGAGTGCGACATGGCGGCCATTGGGGTACCCTGTCCACTCTTCAGTCGTCTCAACCGCCGAGCCAGACGCACTGGTTACGATCCGTTCCAGGAGCTTTTTACCTCCAGTGGAAATGGGCCATGATCTACCCAATGTGTAGGAAGATGTTGCCAAAAAGGAATGCACGTGCCATGTAATCAATAGGATATTGTTGACTTGCTGACCTGAAACAAGATGTTGATTCAAACCGGCGTGCAACGGGTCCTCATCTCATCTTGGGTTCGCAGGTGCCAGTGCACTGCATGCCTTTTTCATCCCCAAGAAGGTGTGCGAAGCCAAGATACAATGAGAACCCTTTTCAATAGAAATCATGAAAAACAGGTCACATATCAGAATATCACTCTGACATATTGAATTCACGACGCGTTGCATGGTACGTACATCTCCCCTCTTAATAGCACAGAATAATAATTATCATATTAGATGATATTCTGGTTGGTGGTTTCAAACATTTTTTATTTTCCATAATATATGGGATAATCCTTCCCATTGACTAATATTTTTCAGAGGGGTTGAAACCACCAACCAGTATTAATTTATATATATATATACATATCAATATACCATGATTCTTTCTCAATATCTTTGTCCAGGTCCTCACCAACTGCTTGAACTGTGGCAAGGCGCATTCCAGCGGCTAAAAAAAGGGCTGGGGAAGTGGTCGAGTAGTGAAACTGCAAGAAATGAGTACCCTCTTGTAATTAAACGTATCGATGTTTTGATGGGAAAAACATGTATATATATATATATATACATATATATATATATATATATATATATAAATGGTGGATTTTCAATTGCCACGTTTGATTACCGGTTAGCCAGAATATATTTGGGATGTATTAGTAGAATCTTGGGTATGGCCAAAGAAGCGTTGGATTATTGGGTGTACGCTATGCTATTTTCAGACCAACCCTTAAATGCGATATCGAGCAATTTTTACTAAGGAAAAACAATGAATTGAGGTAGCGTGGATAGTCAGGGAATATCCCAAAATGCTCTTGTTGCAGGTTGGTGCTCGTATGCAATGAACTCTGCAAGAATATCTCTAGCGGGTTCACTGGACCTGTCCTTTACCACAGGAAACATATTTTTATTTGTTTAAAAAAAACATTCCCCTAGTCCCAAAATTCCCTACGGATATTTCCTAGTAATAACACTAGTTTTTTTAGCATCCCCTAAAAGTCCCAAACACGTGGAAATCCCGCACATTCAGAATGGTTTCTGGTGTTTAGTATGGATGGGATCGTCAACCCGACATTGCTGGGGTGCTTTGGACCTTATATGTACCTCTCAATGGTCAAAGAACAATAATTGGCATTCACATTCTGTGTGCACTTGTATTTTCAGGGTTGTGTGTGAATGTGGATTTAAACAGCAAATTAGACATAAATAATCATAAACATGATATGTTGCTGACACCCAAAGTCGCTTTGCGTGAAAAACCATGCACCCAAACCCAATGAATTATCATCATATTCCTAACTAAAACATTGCCCGTTGAGGGTTGTAAGTTACACACCATTTCAGACAAATCCCACTATAATACTATATATCAAGTTGGTTCTACATCCTATTACACATGTGTATATATATATATGACACATCTCATTTCATCGCATTATATTCCCCATTTCTATATCGGTGGTTCTTAAAATGGTAGATCCCAAAGTCACCATGGGTTTCAATAGGTTTCAATGCCAAGTCATGGTTTAATTTAGGACGAAAAATGGGGGGTACCCCCATTTTCAGGAAACCTGTTGGATTCCCAAAACATTTGCGTTCAGGTCATTGTGGAACAAGAGGGCGTGAAGCCCTGGTGGCCAGCATCGCACCAGCATCATGTGCAGCTTGCTGCCCCCATGTCCCCAAGTCAAGCCCTAAAAGGTACTTGGTGGTTCATCCCACTTAGAAAGCGGGTTATAACCCCAGTTATAAGTGGATTTACCCTACTTATCCCATTTATAACTGGGGTTATAAACCACTTACTAAGTGGGATGCGCCACCAAGTAGTGTCTTGATGATCAAAATCCATGTTCACCCGGCGTGAGACACTTTGGCCGGCGCAAGTGATATTCCACCCTTTTTGTTCAACAAAGATCTACGATGTTTGTTTGAAAATGTGGGATTTAACCTTCAAAGCTAGGGTGTAATTGAGAATAACGGGAAATCATAGGATATAGCAACTTCACTTGGGCTGCCCGGCCTGCAATGATGAAGAAAGGCGGATGGCGAGCTACTGCACATCCTGCACATGGTAAGATGACTGAAGTGGCCCAAAGATTGAAAACATGCCTTTGACTATTCGACTGTGTTAAGTGCAGGTTAGATTTGTGGATTTAAAGTTTTGCATGATGGGGTTTTCTGCTTGGTACTCACCTGCACTTGCGTTGCATATGGAATCTCTGTCGAAATAGATGGCCCCATGAGACTTGGCCGAAGGGGTCACTGTGTCACTGTTGCAAAATCCAACATGAAAAATGGCACGGTTAAATGGTTTGAGTTGTTTACTTTCTCGGAACCACCAATCAACGAAACCACCTACGATTTCCAGGCTGGCGGGATGTTTTTGCCAGCTGTAAACTGCATCTTTATGCTTGGCATTTTGGTAGTTTAAATTTCCATTCGATAATCCCAATTTTTGGTGAAATCCCCATGGGCTGAGAAAATCCACTTTCCTGGCTAAAATATGGCGTTTATGCTTACATTCCCGCTGTTGCAGGTCAGTATGCCCCATCTTTGGCCATGTTTTTGCTGGTAGATCGCCAAGCTTCGTTGCGAAACCTTGCTGATCTTGCTGAAAGTTTTGATGGAGGCATGCTCCAGTTCGTGCTTAATGTTTTGAGTATGATGGCATCTCAGTGTTTGAAGGTTGAGTTCCAATCCTTGAGGCTTCAATCCCACATGGGGGAGATGGTTTTTTTCCCACCATTCTTGGGGAATCCCACCCCCTCCTGTCATATTCAGTACCACAGACGTTTGGGACCCGGAAATTCAATAGATCCGTTCCACCAAGGCTTCTAGTTGGATGTGCATCCCAGTTAGAAAGTGCTTGAAAACCTATTTTGTATCCCAGTGATGTAATGTTATATTTGGATATATTTGGAATATCCAAATAAATCTTATATAGTTAGTCCCAGTTAAATATAGGTTTTATATGACATTGTGAGTTCTTGACCACTTCATAGGGGCTCAGTGTTGCGCGCCTGAGGCTGGGGTCCTTGCCTCTTTTGTGGGAACCCCTTGGAGGCCCGTGGGGTGACTGGAACAGAATGGCAAGCCTAAGGAAACACAACAATGGGCTATTTATATACATACTGGCCTCAACAAACGTAATCCTTAATCCTTCGCCAGATTACGGATTACCAAATTTTCGGATTATGTGGTTTGGACGGATTACGGATTGAAAGCCACAACCCCCGTAAAGGATGATGAATGGCATGCTGATTTCAGGAAGTTTTCCTTGGGTTTCGTTTGTGAGTGTGGTGTTTGGATTCGTTTTTGCGATCTATCAGAGCTCATTTTGGCTCCTCCGTGTTTTGGTTTTCCCTCTCTTTCTTGAGCGCAATGCCTTGCACGTCTGGGTTGCAACAACGTAGCCACCTTTGCGGCCTGGGCCAAAGAACAACTGAGTGTATCCGCTGCTAGCCACAACCCCCAAAAGTTGCAAATTCCCGAGATTTAGCTCTTCGGGGGTTGTGGGAACCTTCTACCTGTGTTCTGGACGCACATGAAATAAATACATCTAGAGGCAGGTGAATGAGGAACCAAACCCATTGAAATAAATACATCTACAGCTGCTTCCTCTCAGATGATGCACTTCCTTATGCTGACCATGCTGCCATGTCTGGCCTTGGGTAAAGCAGAAAACAAACCTCTACAGCCTACCTCATAGCTCGCCAAATCACAACCCCCAAAAGCTGGAAATTCCACACATTTACCTCTCCGGGGGTTATGGGAACCCGTGTGCTACGCAAAATAGAAGCGCAAACGACCAGGTTCACAGGGTAAGGTTGCAGGGGTTGTGAACGGATTACGGATTAGAACGGTTTACGGATTAATTGAGCCCTTTTTTCGCATTAGCAACTTTACGGATTAGTTTTACAAGCGCGCACGCTTTGATGAGCCCAGACATATATTATATGGATATATATATATATATAAAACAATGGATATGGATAATGATTATGGATTCATTTTTCAGGATATTAATAGATATAATCTGGGTAAATTCAATCACGACCTCACTGTTCTCCCTCACTGGAATCATGGTTAACAAGAGAAATCATCCCCAAATGACCTTAATTAATTCAGGTTAGTGAAATATTGTAATTTACTCAGACATTTTTTTCACGGCTATATATATATACATAACAATGGATATAGTTCTTATGTAATAATTCTTTATATTAGAGATACGGTAAGAACAATATTATACAATGGGCTATGAGGAAACACAACAATGATGAGGAAAATCCATGCTCCGAACTTCTGAGGGCCGATGCGAGAGTAGGCTTTTTGCAACAGCCCTGCAAAGTGGGGCCTGAGAAGCTATGCATGTATTTATATATATATACACATATGTATATATATATTTATATTCATATACTGTAGATAAATGTATTTATATGATATCTGTTATAATGGGATTATTTTTGGATTAATTAATGATATATGAATGTGGGTTAACGGGAACCACAATGATAAAACCTCTGAGTGACCAACCGTTGCTAATCTGATAATGGGATGATATGGGATGTCTAATATAACTCTTAACTCGTGGGATATTGGTAGAATGGGGTATATCAAATATTCTATTGTTTACTATTAATATTAATCAATATATATATATATATATATATTTGGGATATTCATATAACACAACAGATGGGTATTAATATTTAATATAACTCTAACAACTATTCTTTCTTTCCCCTAATATTCAATATCCCCTTAACAACCCTGGGTTTAGTGTTAGATCTGTTCAATTTTGGGGCCCATATGGGGAGCAGCAAGGAACTACAGAGCCAATCAGCATGTGTTTAGCCAATTCTAGCTGTAGGCTATGGTCACTACTTGGTGTTTCGTCTCACTTAGTAAGTAGGTTATAACCCTAGTTATAAGTGGATTAACCCTACTTATCCCATAAAATATTTTCTGTGGAGAGGGACATTCCTTATAGGGACACTCCTAGAACATTCCTTTTCATTCATTTTAACTCCAAATAATTCAATTTCGTTCCAAATAATTCAATTTCATTCCAACTAATTATTTTTCATTCATACTTTTTAGGTTATTTTAAAGAAGTACTAAAACAATGATAATTTTATTTTTTATTTTTTTCTTTAATATTTTTTTTTTGTGTGTTTATTGTTTTTTGGTTTTAAATAGGTATATATATATATATGTATATGGTTTTATTTTTTGTTTTGTATTTAAGTAAATATGTGTTTAATGTTTTTTTTATTTTTTTTGGGATGTTTTTGGGTTTGTGTTTTATTTATCGTTTCAACTTTTTGTTTGTTTTGTTTTTTTTAAATGATTATGTTTTTTGAGTTTCTTTTGGATAGTCTGCGTTTTTTTGTGTTTTTTTTTAGGTTTTGATTTTCGTTTTGAATTGTTGGATTGATGTTTTGTAAGTTGTTTTTTATTTTGTTTCGTTTTGTTTGAAATTGTTTGGATTTTTGAGATTATTTTTGAACAGATAGCAACTTTTAGGAGTAGCCCTGTTAGGAGTAGGTTATCTTATTGGCTCGGGGATTTCTGGCCATGATTCAGCCAGGATACGCCAGAAGAATTTTACGGTGAATGAACTGTAACGGAATCACGATATCAAGTCGCTATAGTGTACAAAGAACCCGAAATGGTAAAATTGGGCATGTTTTTGGAGATTTAGTATTGGATACACAACAGATGCTGTATCTGTATAGGTAATAATGTGCAGATAGAACTTCAAAAATATCGAAATTCTGTTTCTTGTGCCAGTGATCATCAGGCGCATGGAGATCAGCAAAAGGAATCAACGACCGAAAAACGACTGGAACCAACAGCAAAATGAGGATACTCAACATAATTGGCAAAGCACTTCGAGAAAAATCTAGACATGCAAGTAACATCAACTGCAAGGAGAGCAATAAAAACTGAAATGGTTTCTTTTACATCATGAACAAATCCAATGGAATACTTGCAGCATCACCCCAATTTGTGATAAAAAATGACCGTGCTGATCGTAAATTCCCAGTTTTAAGCGTAGATGGGTTTATCATGGTGTGTCAAAAAATGGGGATATACCACAGAACTACAATTTTTATAGGGACAGCGATTCATGATGGTTAACAATCAATTTGGGATTACCAGATTTTCAGACAAACCCATTTGTACCTGAAACCCATTTGTGACCCTATTCTAGGAGTTCTGATGACCCATAGAATGGCGGATTAAACCAATAGTTAGAACAAGAGTAGTTTGGGTTCCAGGTATGTTATGTAGCCGGCTATATACCCACGATGTCGGTTTTCGTTCCAAAGATTGTGGATTGCATCAATTGCAATCCTCTCTAGGGTATTGTGCAACTTGTGCTATTTGCCCTCCATTGTTTGTTTGACCCCTAAAATTGGTACGTGTCAACGTGCAATGATCCCATCAAGAAAAAACACATGGGAACTCCTGTTAGATGATTCCATTCATGAATCATGTTACATCTGGTTGGTGGTTTCAAACATGTTTTATTTTCCATAATATATGGGATGTCATTCTTCCCATTGACGAATTCATATTTTTCAAGATGGTTAAAACATGTTAAAATCACCAACCAGATCATATTACCTGATCACTCCGGAAATGAATATCAATGGGAATTTCAGGTTCCTAAAATGGAGGTACTGTACCATATAAGACCATATTTTATGGAGATGTTCCCTTACATACGCCTTATATAGGCCTTATGTATGGTAGGTACCTCCATTTTTTTCGGTTCCTGACATGGCCATTGATTATTGTGAACCATTATCAACCATTCTTAACCATTATGAACCGTTATCAATCATTATTAAACATTATTGTGAACCATTATTAACCATTATTAACCATTATTAACCATTATTAACCATTATTAACCATTATTAACCATTATTAACCATTATGAACCGTTATTAACCATTGTTATCCCATTACCCTTTCCGGATCCCATCATTCATCCAGGTGGGTGATCGGCGCAGCGGCATCAAGCGTGGTGATGAGCGTGGTCGAATCGAAGCCGGCGCGTCCGGCGACCTGGTGGACATCAACGTCAGTGCATCCCATTTGGGTGTGTCTGAAAATAAGGTGTTTCAATGTTTTTGTTTTCAGAAACATTCAAAATAATCAAAGCAAAAAGTCAAGACAGTCAAGACATACTCAATTTTGCCATATGGGTGTGTCTGAAAATAGTGTACCCCTAAACCCAATGGTTTTGCTCATCATTATCCCTATTAAAATGGCTATTTCATTGGGAATATACCCTATTTTCAGACAAATCCATTTGGTAAGTTGGTGGTCTATGGGTGTCTACTTGTTGGTGAACTACCCACGAATCGTAAGTGGGTTATGTTATAACCCCAGTTATGTCGGTGGATTTAGCCTACTTATCCCATGTAAATCACTGGGGTCATAAACCACTTACTAAGTGGGATGAGCCACCAAGTATGGATGTTTATGGTTCATAAACGGAAAAATCACAAGATTTCACTGACCTGAAATAAGATACCCTCTGGTAAACATTTACAAAAAACTGATGGGAAAATCACCATGCTATTAATGGGTAAATCAACTATTTCTATGGTCATTTTCAATAGCTATGTGGTTTGGAACATGAATTTTATGACTTTCCCCATTCAGTTGGGAATTTCATCATCCCAACTGACGAACTGATATTTTTCAGAGGGGCGGCTCAACCACCAACCACTTGGTAAGTGGGTAATAACTAACAACCATATTCTACTCCAGCAATACGTGGTGAATGTTTGTGACCTAGTGATAGATGGGCAGCAAGAACATGGGTATTCAATGGTATTCAGATAGGAAAGGCGGGCAATTTAACCCGCCAGGCATGAATATTGACCCATCAATGTGGATGTGTAATGTCGGATCCACACTAAAATTCACCCTAAAACTAACCCTAAAACCATAAACAATTGCCCGGCGTGGGCAAAACAATGCCATAAACTTACCACCCAGGACTGGGAATGGTAAACATACCACCTATAAAAATGGTGGAATTCGGGATGGTTTATTCTTGTTCTGCCAACATTATTGCAATTCTTAATAACCTTTACCATCTTAATCCATGTTTGTTTTTTTTTGTCGGAAAGCCCTGCATGAACATAAATGAACAGAGATCAGCTCGAGGTTGAAAATGGGGCCAGAATGGCCCAGATACTCGACATGATATGAGGTTGGACCAGCTGGTTTAGTGTGGTTTAGACACATCTTACAAAGGGTTGCCGCCCTATTCGGGGATGGATGCATGTAGTTGTAAGTGGTGAATAGCTGTTGGGATATCTCCAGTTGTATATGGGTTCGTCAGGAATTCGCGTACCCCCAACTTTGATGCTTCTTGAAATTCATGTTCCCAGATAAATAGCAATTTCAGATAATTTCAGGCTATACCAGAGTTTTGGACAACTCCTAATGATCCTGTTGCCACTAGCTGGGAAGCACAGCCCAACACGCAGGCCGGAGGAGGAACGCTTCAATGCTTCCTTCCAACGCGCTGTTGCTACGAAGGTGAACCGGCAGGGGAAATGTTGGAGGTCCAGCGGTTTGCTACATTGATTTTACTTCGGCATCTCCGTAAAAGTGAGTTGGTTTTAAGCCGTGTTAAACTGGGGTATGGTGATATACATAATTAATATATATATATATGGGATTACATGGGTTATATTATGGTTATTAAATTAGTTACACACTGGGATGCACCTCTAAGTAGATGTAGACCAAAACTGGGGTTGAAACCATATACCTTTGCTGATTGGTTATTGAAGGTCACCTATGTTTTTTTTTGGGATCATGATAAACCATCCAAGGGATATGTTCTTAATCGGAAAATGAGATGGGATAGGGTGCATATGTTCAATGCTCCGGGTATGTGATGGTGGGGGTAGTAAATCAATGCAAATAACACATATGGATGTAAATGGTGTGAAGTATATAATAAAGCCCCAAGTCCTGGTTTTTAGGAATCTAATCATGAAAAATGCGGCTGTAAACGGCTGTAAACATGGAGGTTTCACAATATACTGTTGAATTTGGTTTGATTTGACAGGAAAAGAAAACAACGAAAGGGACGATTTAGTCAAGACAAATTATTATATAGCCATATATAGCCGATTTAGTTGATCATGATATAACAGGATGAATCACCTGTAGTATCGCGTAGTTATATCGTGTTGTCTTTTGTCATAAATACGGGTATACTTGGTGGCTCATCCCAGTTAGTAAGTGGATTATAACCCCAATTATAAGTGGGATAAGTAGGGTTAATCCACCTATAACTAGGGTTATAAGTGGGATGAGCCACCAAGTATGGGATATCGTCATCGTGGCTTCGCTGAAAAAAAACATCCGATGCGGGGAATCGTTTCGTAAGTTCAAGCGCCAAGCTTGCCAGGATCGACTGTTGAGTTACGACCGCGATGCCAAGCGCAGAACAAAGGTGCGCCGTGGGTTGGGGTGAATGGAAAAGGGTGCAACACTTGGGGTTGTCTCAAAATTTGGAATCTTAGAATTCCATGGTTCATCTTCATGTCTGAAATTTTGGGGTATACCCCAATTTGAGGCAAATCCAGGCACATTGATTCTCACAGTTGGAGGTTTCCTGAAATAGGGCTACCCCTAAATCATCCATTTTTATAGGATGTTCCCTAACAAAAACCATCCAGCTATGGGGTACCCCCACTTAAGGAGACCCCCAATTGATCCCAATTGGGTATGGCTCAGGCCCCTGGAAGGATAGGTAAGTTGGTCAAAACCTAGGCAAACTGTTGGATTACCCTCTGGTAATGGAAAATCACCATTGTTAATGTGTAAATGAACTATACATGGCAAAATTTTAGTGGCTATGTTACTTTACCAGAGGGTATGGTGGATATATCTACGGTTGGATGGCCTGTATCGACCAAGGACTATACCTGGGAGGCCATCCTGCAACATTATTGCAACATATCAAAGACATCCCAACAATAATGTTGCAATATCATTACTGCAATATAATTATTGTTAATATGATTATGTGTTTGCAGTAGGACATATCATATAATGTGGAACATATTCGACCAACAATACCAGTTCATGATTTTAAGATCATGGGATGACACAACAGAAGTTCGAATGTCCCAAGCGCAGCTGAATCATGGCACATCATAAACGGCAATAGCTTACATAGGACACAGACTTGTTGCATTTTCCAAATGGATAGTATTTCATCATAGGGATCACAATCAGTTGGTCGCGTGATTAAAATATATGTCACATATATGATGTATAATTATGATCATGTGTATGAATATATATATATATATAAATAAATATTGTATGTATGTATGTATATGTATATTGTGCCATTGTTAATGATGATGTATCATTGTTTTGCCATGGATCCCATGATATCCCCATGATAAATGGATCACAGGTTGCCATGGACCATCACCGAGGTCTACGATGATGCCACCGATTGGTACTCTGAAGCTGCCAACCCCTGGCTCTCTGAAAAACAACGGGAAGAGGCCAGCAGGATCATGGAGATTCTCCAGAAATTTCCAGTAAACCATGGATGACACAGGACCCGGGATGGTATAATCAATATGTGTTTTTTTTTTTTGTATGTGTATAGATATATATATATGTATACATACAACGAGTTTGATTGAACATGAGGTGCTCATGAAAATCCAATCTTGTCCCTAATTTAAGGAAACCTCCACATATGCTATACTGATTGGTGCTTTGGAACCAAGGAATTTTATGACTTTCCATATATTGGGAAGAATAATCCCAACTGATGTTCATATTTTTCAGAGGGGTTGAAACCACCAACCAGAATATGTGTATAATTATGTGTATAATTATGTGTATAATTATGTGCATATAATAATGTATATATATATACATATACATACACTCATACAACGGGTTTGATTGAAAATGAGGTGCTCATTTTATCCAATATTGTTCCTATATAAATCCTGAATTTGTGTGCTTAAACCTGCATTGCAATGCAGTTTTTTACCCGGTTATTTCTTGGTTTTTCTCCCATGGTTGACAATCACGAAAAGCTGTTGACTTCCTCATGCGAACGACTCCGGTTATAACGCTATGCCATGCGAACTGGGATGTAACTCACCATGCATTTTTAATATGATATACCATGTAGGTAAGTAGAAAATCACCATTTTTTCTAGGTAAATCACCATTTTTAATAGGTAAATGGAAAATCACCATTTGAACATAGATGATAGTTTAAATTGTATATTAAAAATGGTATGTTAATATGATTTTCCATAGCTAGGTTAGTTTACCATAATGTAAAACATGTTTAATATGTTAGTTTCACCATGTAGATGTTTAATGGGTAAATAATCATAAATGATTATCGAACTAAATGGGCCATCTTCGCTATTGTTAGTCATAACCAGAAGGTAACATGTGATTTGTGTTGGCTTTTTTTTGTTCGACAAAAATGCGAATACATCGCCACAATATGATTCTTTCAAGTCCAGCTTTTTTCAAGCCGGAGTAGCGTCAACGTCTGATCTTTCCATGTAGGTTGTTGGAACGATGTTAGGCAGCACAAAGAACAGTATGGAAACAACAAAAGTGGGATGATGCCATTTCAGGATCCTAAATTGGAGGTACCTACCATATATAAGGCCTATGTAAGGCCTATGTAAGTGAATATCCCAGCAAACTATGGCCTATGTAAGGTACAGTACCTCCATTTTAGGATCCTGGAATTCCCATTGATGGGATGATGCTAGTTAAATCGCACTCCTTTCTGTGAAATTCTATGAAATTGCTACGCATGCCAGCATGTGCCTGCTTAGATACTCATTGTGAAACGCTTCAGCCTGCAGATTTCTAATGGTAAAGAATACTTATAAAACACATGTGTTCTTCGTGAAATCCCTGATTCAACAGCATTTTTCTGGTGATTTTTCTGGTGATATCCTCATACTTTATCATATTTTCACGGCATTTTTCATTGTGAAATCACCACTTTTTTCGCATCATGTTTTCATATGTTTTTCCCATGAAATCACAGGGAAATCCCACGGCATCCCCACGTTGAAACCCGGTTTTTCCAGGCCAAGGCCAAGGGCCAAGACGAGGAGCGGCGAAGGCGTGAGGAGAAGCGGAAGATCCACGCGAAGATCGACCTCTTCGGCCCGGGAAGCAGATGGAGATGGGGGGATGGTGGGGGTCGAGATGTATGGCTAATATAGTTAATAGAGTTATATATAATGCCAACTCCGGATTAATAAACCATGGTTTATTAATTGTGGGGGTATCCTCCAAATAGTCACAATATGATACTTAAATGGTATCCCCCCAATTAAACAACCTAGAGGTTTATTAATCCAGGGTTGACATTAGCTATATATAGTTAATATAGTTGAGAAAGTTAATATAGTTGATATAGTTAATATAGTCAATATAGTTAATATAGTTAATAGTTGGTAGTTCATATGGCTGACATCGTCCAGTCCAATTATAATAGATAAAAGTTCATTATAGTATAGTTAACATAGTTATTACAGTCAATATAGTATTATTGGGTTGATCAATATGATTGGGATCTCATTGGAATAGCTAATGATTATCTATTAATATAGTTAATGTATGTGAATATTATCAATATCGTTAATGTATGTGAATAGCAGATGGGGACGGGGGGATGGGGGTTCAAATGGCTAAAAACATCTAAAAACTAATTAACCATTTAATATGGCTTTTTAGGGATGCATGATAATACCATATTACGAATTGGGATAATGGGATATATAACTAAGATGGCAAATTAACTATATCATATGGTCATTTGTATGTATTTTTCATCCCCCATTTAAAGTATAAATATTAGCCATATAGTATTAATATTAACCACTAACCACGATACTTCGTTTATCATCAACCATGTTTGATATAGTGTTTTGATTAGCTATGTTAAACATTATAATCAACTATTTAATCATTGTAATAAGCAGATGGGGATGGGTGTTGATTAACATGATTGGGATATATTCGGAATATATAAGTTTATATATGTAAATGTAAACAGTATTAGTGAGATATAAAACTAACTACAGTAATGTTATTTTGATTTTGATATAGCTAACATAGACAATTTGTCTATTTCTGGTATAGCCAATAGTTAATATAGTCGATTTAAAGTGTGTAAATGTTGTTAACGGTTAGTATATAAATCTATAGTGTTTAAAAACGCCAATGTAGTTGATATTTCGTGGTGTTTGATTTATACTCTTGATAGTCCACTTGATTTTGTCAATCTAGTTGATAAGGGGATGGGGTTGGTAGCCGACACCTCAAGGAGCTTGTCCGTGTGATGGGGACACCGGAAGGGATCCATATGGACACACCTGAGATGCCTGAGAGGGTGGAGATGGGTGGATTCTTTCCACCGAACCCACCTGTCAATCCTCCTGGCATGGTTGGGCCGACAGGGACAGCTGCCGTGCCCGGGGCGGGGTTACCTGGAGGCACTCCACCATCTATGAGAATGTCTGCCGCGCCTGCCAGTGGACCTCCGATGCCGGCGGCACCTGCTAGTGGACATCCATTGCCTGCGGCACCTGCCAGTGGATACCCAATGCATGCGGGACCTGTCAGTGGACACCCAATGCCTGCGGGACCTGTCAGTGGACACCCAATGCCTGCAGCACCTGCCAGTGGACATCCAATGCCTGCGGGAGTAGGTGCGGGGCTGCCCCCGCCGCCAACGTTACCGGATTCTTTGTTCATGGCTTATTGCCCAGAACGTCCAGGTGAACAGCGTCCCACTGCCCCGATGGGTATTTCAACTCGTATTGGAAGTATGTTTTTTTTTCCCTAGGGGAATTGTGGTAGAATGGGATTTATAGCTATTAGTGACTACTGTGATAAAACTGTGATATATGATATATAACTAATCGACCAACATCTATCAATGGGATATACAAATATATATTTTTCGATCTATAATTATAATTGTGTGTTGAATAGTATTTTTTGTTCACTTATATCGTATTTAATATTCAATATTAATATAATTGACTGTTTTTTTTCACGAGCTTCGGTAACATTGGTCCTTCAGCTGCCACAGTATTGCAAACGCTTTTGGAAAAGCGGTTTTTCATAAAGTGTCTGTGCAGTGATTGCGCCTTGCATGCCCGACCTCTAGAGTAAGAAGGGCTGGGCAATAAACATACTTCATTCAGTCATTGCGTGTTTGGTAACTGTTTTTGTTTCTGGCTGTTGGGGATACTCTTTGGGCTTTTTTTCGGGCCCCAGACATTTAATTCTTTGTGGCCTATTGTTCTTGTTTTTGAACTCCACACTTTACACTTTACACTTCAGACTTTACACTGTACACTCCACACTCCACGCTTGACACTCTACATCACTACCCTACACTTTAAACTTCACACCCCACACTTTACACTTTGCACCCCACACTTTACACTTTACACTCCACACTCCACAATCCCCATCTGACACTCTCACGCTACATTCCCCACTCTGACTCTACACTCCACTTTTCACCCTCCGCACTTTGCACCCCACTCCACTCCACATGCCACAGTCTACAGCGCACTGGTACGGTTACAGGGGAAGAATGTACAAGAATGTTCAAATAATTTGTATCACAAAAGGTTTCTAAGTGACTGCATTCGGGTTCGTGGGCTGCATCTTATTTTGCGATGTCCAAAACAATTACGCTCCGATTCTTGTTCCTTTGCTGATTATCCTGAATTTTGCGCGAAATTTGCGACCCCTGAGGCGACAAGGAATTGATCAGTTCCTGCTCACGCAGTTGGCCTACGAGAAATTGCCTTGAAGAATTCGACGCAATCAATTTCATAGTGAATTGGGCATTCACAAGGTGGAATAAACACCACAGTCCATCCGAACAGCTAAAGCCTCCCGATGCCTCTGAAATCTTTGCGTACATCGGGTAGTTCACAAACTGAACGGTTTCACGTGAGGTTTGGATGAGTAAGGGTTGAATGGCCAACTGTCAAGACAACAATGTAATAATAAGGTTATTGATTCCTATCCTGTTTGTTTTCAATCATTTCCCATCCAAGGATCAGTTTTTGTGTTTTTTAGAAGCTCGAACTCTTGGATGCTGAGAAAGATTCAGGCCCAGATCAACAGTTCACAAAAATGTGAACGTTGTCAACAAGACAAGAATCATGGTTTGCTCACTTTAGGCGAACAAATCCCGGCAATAGATCCGTTTGCAAAGCGAACCGGAAAAAGTGAAAGCTCACTTGATTTGATCTTCGGGTTTCCTGTTCCTGTTACAGTGGATAGGTAGCCAACCCCAAAAACATAAAGGTACAAGTCACCCTCTTACCTACCTCAAAGGCAACAGAAATGTTAGTGTACGCGTGAGTCACTTTTAAAGGGAATGCCCGGGAACCATTGAAATAAACGGAGATGGCCACTTCCCAGCACTAAACTTTCACCATGTATGCGTTTCGGGTCAATACCCTTTTAAGGCTTAAATGTTTTTTGGGGAAATCCTCTATAAGCAGTTTTCCCCTTTTAGAGCCTTATTAAGCCCTAAACTTGAAGAAAATGGTTAGGCTCCAACAATGCCTTATTACAGCTTAATCGCCCCTAACAAAGTTTCCAGATATGAATTTTATAGTTTCGGGGGGGGGGGTATCTCGAGGGGAGGGACCTCGATATACCCATGATTATATTGTCTAATATCATGGATATGGCATATGGGATTTATGTAGTTTATTTGAAGAAAAACACGGGATTTGTGTTGAGATTCCATATAGTTTAGTTTATTTTATAAAATATCTATAACTGTTATTAGTAGTCATTGCCAAGATAGCCAAGGCTAAGTTAATGTGCAGTTATTTTGGCTATGGTTTAAGGTAGATATTTATGGTTATCAGTTGGGTGATTTTCTCAACCGGGGGGACCACCTAGGGTAAGCCCAAGGTCGCACGGTCATCGATGCCGGAGCGGAAGTGGAGGCTTTCGAAGTGGGGATTTGGGGTCTTTGAACGATGCCTTTCATATCGTTGTGATATGTTGTGATACTTGTCCACTAAAGTTTGCCTGACTTGTGGCAAACCTTTTCAGATATATTTGTCTTGTTGTTTATATTCCAATATATTCTAATGTTTGTTGATGACATCAACTGGTTCTGCGTGTTGGTTGTTGCCTCCTATTGTTCTCGTGTTGTTTTGATTGTTTGACCATTGCATATCTCCAACTTTTGGTTGGATAGATTTGGATAAACATATTTTTGGGTTTGTTTGGCCAACCATTGTGTGTTCCTTTTAGAATCTACAGTTTTTGCGTCTCGAAGTTGCTCTCGTCTCCCCCAGGCGGAGATGAAGAAGAAAGAGCCTTGGCCCAGCCTTGAGAGCAACGTCAGAGTCTGGATCACCGAAGGGTCAGCCCAGCTACCCTCTGTTTTTTTTTCACGTAGCGAAGTGGAAAATCACCATGCTATTAATAGGTAAATCAACTATACATGGGCCATGTTCAATAGCTATGTAACAAATTACCAGAGGGTATGTTTGTTGGTTCATACTTGGTGGTTCATCTCAGCTAGTAACTGGATTATAAGCCCAATTCTAAGTGGGAGAAGTAGGGTTAATCCACCTATAAGTAGGGTTATCACCCACTCACGATTCGTGCGATGAGCCACCAAGTAGACCTCATAAACTAGGGCAACTAGTGAAGCTATGTGAAGATCGAAAAAACCAACCCAAAGCGCAAGATTCAGCTAAAGTAGCCATTTTGGGGATTGGTTAATATCGGTGATATCTCTACCTGAACTAGCTACTTTGGGGAAGCATGTTGCATTTATTAATTGATTATATCATGTGGTTAAAACAATAAACCATCCCCCAAATCACCATTTTTATAGGTTGTATAAACAATTCCCAAATGGGTGGTTTATGGCATTGTTTTACCATGTTTTACCTACATTGTGTTTTTATGACGCTGATATTTCCTGGACCCGAGGACCGAGAAGTCTTTCAAGATTGGACCGAAGGGGTCCGTGCCCTTAGCCGGTGACCTGTGACTGTGGGGTGTGAACGAAAACCAGGGACACATAACAGAAAAACCTGAGAACACCATTGGTTTGTTTGTTCGAATGGATTGTTTCAAAGATGTTTGCACCATTTTGCCATTTTCATGAATGATTGTCAGTCATATCCCACAGTTTATTGTTGGTTTTGGAAGCAAAAACATAAGATTTCGCTCCAAAGACATGGATGTTCTGCAGAGAATGTGAATCGATAAACCCCAAATGTCCCCAACACTTCAACATGATCGACAGGAAGGGTGGGGTGTCATTGATAGAAATGCACAGCTTCATAATATGTGCCATGGTCAAGAACTTGGTGAATTCTCCCATATTGACGGACAATCATACCAGCATTTCATAGAGAATTACCCTAGGGAAAACTCCTGGTTGGTGGTTTGGAACAGGTTTTTTGCATATATTATAATATATATTGGAAATAATAATCCCAACTGACCAATATTTTTCAGAGGGGTTGAAACCACCAACCGGATATCAATGAGGAAAACCATGGAAAACCTACGGTTTCCCGTTCAAATCATCGAAGATGATCGAAGAGTTCCCCAAACGTGGGTCACCCTGAGCAAAGTTGGTAGCCTGGAAGTTCCCCAGTTGAAACAAGGTGCTGCCCGTCAGTTCAAACTTGATTCATAAACCCCAATACCTAATAATATATATATATACTGTACATATAATATATATTCATATATAAATATATATGTATATAATATATGTATATATTCATATATATATATATATATATAGCAATCCTATATCTATAATGTGAGTAAACCCAATGCCATGAACCATTGTGCGATTTAAACCATCCCCAGTTATAATGTGTTATAGAGTATTAGATTATATATTATATTATTGATGTGGATAATGTTTGATATGTTCTGGGCATTGGCCATGCTTTGGGGTCTATCTTCACCAGTTTCAGACATTTCAATGTATGAAAAAGATTGATGCCCCCCGGAAACATTCGCACCACTGGGTGATCCTTGATTGAGTAGGTTAGCTAAGTAGGTTATGTATGTTTGTGTTTGGCATTCTTTGGCAATAAATTACTATTAATGGAGGAACATCCTGTCCTAACTCAAAATCATTCATTTTTTGTCCGTTTGTCAACGGCTTCAAGCGCGCCAGACCACAAAGAATGAACGGCTTTTGAAGATGTTAGAGGAGGGTCGTGCTTTGGGAGGCTGTTGGATGATGCTCGGTATTGAAGAAACCCAATTCTGTGAAGAAATTACTGGTTGGTGGCTTGGAACATTTTTTCCCATTAACTATAGGTATATATTGTTAACTTTCGTAATTCATGGGGGGTGCTTGTATTTAAGGTCGGGGGGTTGTGCATAACGCTAGGTAGTGTTGACGGTCATTGAAATTGGTATGGGGGCTACACCGACCTTGATAACGAAGTTGAACACGAGATAAAGATCACAATTAACCCCACTGGGCAATGCTTGCCAGCTTGCCCATGTAGAACTTATGGTCTGATCGTTGTATTGATTTATATTTGGTACATGTTCCCATGTTCAGTAAGACGCTGTCTCTCAGCTTGTTTTTTGTTCCTGTAGGCCCTGGGCGTGTCTCGCATTTGTTGATTCTCATCCAGTTGAAGTCCCACAAATCTTATTATGTGCACGGTGCCCCACAGCACAAAAATGTGAGAGGCCAAGTCGATCTTACAAAAACAAACCATCAATTTGTATGATTTTTCCCACTAAAAAATCAATCATTGAATTAAAATTGGACAGCTGTGAAAATCTAGTTGTGGAAGGTGGCGGGGTTGTCTTTAAGGTTTGCCCCCGAAATAAGGTGCATGCAGTATGCAAAATTCATAAGATCAAATGTAGGGGATTCTTGGCTGAAGAGAGGGTTGCGAAGACAGGGTTGCGCAATTAATTTCGGGACACGGCCAAGAGTTCAGTTAATTTTTTTCATTTGTTTCTTCTATTTTATTTCAGTACAGTTTTACTTTCTTTTTTTTGCAGCCAGAATCCTGTGCCTTGCCGGCTGCTCACAAAAGGTAGTCTTTAACAAAGGCCCGCCGCAGGCGACATTTTTGAGCATAGGATCGTCGCCCAGGAAGCATTAATTCCATCAATCTGAAAGCAATGAAAAAACAAACAATAAATAGATGTATTGTGTTTTCCTTGTTTTCAATTCTTCTAGTTTTTTTTTTAAAATTCTGTTCAGTTTTTCATTTATTTCCTTTTTGCGTTTTCATTCTATGTTTTTCTCTTGTTTATGTTTTCTGTGTGTTTTTTTTTGTCTCCGCAAAATCCTTAAATTCAAAGGCTGGCCTTGAATTTAAGGAAATTCGACTTTTTCCCATGTTTCTTTTTTCAAAAAAAAATGAAATTTGATCTTTTTGCAAAATCCACCGTTTTTGATTTTTTACACAAGGAATTTTCCAATAAAAACACTGAAATAAACTTTTTAAATATGTTTTTCCTGCAACATATAATTGTGGGAAAAGTCAAAATTCTTTGAATTCAACGCCGGCCAGTAAGATTAAGGAAATAAGGAAAATACAATAACAAATATATAATGAAAAAACACACAAGCAAAAAAAAAATACATTAGAACCATTTCCAAAAAAAAACAAGAAAGAAACAAAAAATGGAAAGGTAAAGAAAATCCAAAATATAAAGAAAACAAAAACAACAGAAAAAAAAATACAAAAAAAAAACGAAAAAAAGAAAAAAACGGAAAGAAAAAAAAACAACGCTAAAAAAAAGAAGAAAAAACGGAAAACAAAATCGGGAAAAAAAACGGAAAAAACATCGAGAAAAAAAACGGAAAAAAAAACGGAAAAAAAAACGGTTAAAAAAAAGAAAAAAAAACAAAAAAAAAAAAAACGAAAAAAAAAACGAAAAAATCGAGAAAAAAATTGAAAAACAAAAAAAACGACCAAAAAAAAAGGCGAACAAAAAAAAACGGAAAAAAAAAAAATCTTATTTCAGGCAAAAATACCTTAAATTCAGCCCTAGGGTTGAATTTAAGGATGCTGTGATGACTTTGGCCTATATTTTTGCTCCAAAATATGAGAAATATTGGTTTTGGAGTGGATTTTGTAGGCCAAATTTCTTTTTTTGGCATAGTAATTTTGATATTTTTTCATTGTTTTGGGCTTTTTGTTTGCAATTCACTATGCCAAAGTCATCACAGCATCCTCAAATTCAACCCTAGGGCTGAATTTAAGGTATTTTTGCCTGAAGTAAGATTTTTTTTCGTTTTTTTTTTTTCGCCCTTTTTTTTTCCATTTTTTTTTTCGATTTTTTTTGTTTGTTTTTTCGATTTTTTTTCTCGATTTTTTCCGGTGTTTTTTTTCGCGTTTTTTTTTTCGATTTGTGTTTCTCGATTTTCTTCGTTTTTTTTTTTTCGCGGGTTTTTTTGATTTTTTTCTCGATGTTTTTCGTTTTTTTTTTCGTTTTTTTCATGTTTTTTTTATTTATTTTTTTTTTCGCGTTGTTTTTTTCGTTTTTTTTTCCGAATTTTTTTTCTCCATGTTTTTTTTTTGTTCGTTGATTTTTTTTCTTTTTCGTTGTTTTTTCTTTGCTTTCATTTCGTTTGTTATGTTGTTTTTTTTTCGTGTTTTTTCCTTTTGTTTTCCTTTTTTTCCTTTTTTTTCTCCGTTTTTTCCTTTTTTTTCATCTATTTTTTTCGTATGTTTTTTTTCGTTGTTTTTTTCTTTTCCCGTTTTTGTTTCCTGTTTTTTCTTTTTTGTTCGTTCCTTTTTTTCTCTTTCTTTTCATTTTTTGTTCCATTTATTTGTTTCCGTTGTTTTTTTTTTCGGCTTTTTGTTTTTTTACTCCTATTCGTGTTTTTTTTCTTTTTTTGCTATTGTTTTTTCCTTTTTTTCGTTCATTGGTTGTTTCTATGTACCTCGGTTTCCTTTTCGTTTCTATATTTTTTCTTCGTTTTGTTACCAAATGCATGGTTCTCATGTTTTTTTTTGCCATGTTTTATTTGTATGTGTTTCTCATTATTTGTTTTTCTATTTTCCTTATTTCCTAGCTGAGGGGCTGGCCTAGAATGTAAGGAAATTTGACTTTTCCCACAACTCAAAAATGCCGCCTGCGGCGGGCCTTTGCTGAAACAAAAAAATGAGCAGCCTGCAAGGCTTCTGGCTGCAAACAATAAGAAAGTAAACGTCGATTTACATCAAAAAACAAAAAACAGTTAAAACAAAACTGACATAATGAAACAAGATTTGACAAACAAAAGCGAAACAAACACTGAAGATCATTGAAGCATGTAAATTACTTCTCAATGGCCTTCTTGCCGGCAGCTCACCATGGTCATGGAACAAGTCCAGTAAGCTGTTGGAAAATATTGGAAATATTTGTTTTGGATAATTTCTTTAGGTGCCTGCATTCGGTTCTTTGTGACTCCTGTGGTCTTCTGCGACGACTTTATTTTGGCCGACACTGACACCATCTACTAGTTTTGTCACCCAAAATCTTCACAAATTGAACCATGTGGATGGGTGCAATTACATGATTCAACACAAATTGCCTAAAACCCAGTGGAACTGGATGTCAAGCTAAAACTGTTGGTTTGCAAATATCCTAAAGCTTATTTCAAGTTCATCAGCCATTTGAAGGCAGCTGCATTGGCAAATGATTTAAGCAGTTTTGTTGCCAAAATGTATTGATATATATTCTTTGCTCAGTTTGTCCAGATGTGTATCACAGTGTTGCAAACCTTTCTCAAGCTGTCTCCGATTATATGTTTGCATCTTCACTTTGGGCCACCATGCTGATTTTCGAAGCACATGCTCATGCACGTGGTCCCGGTTTTATTTCAATTCCTTCAAATCAGAGTAGCGTTCATATCTTTCCTCACAAGCCCTTCTGCCATACCCGCATGGCTTATATACAACCCTAATACCTTAGCAGCAAGGAATTACGAAAGTTAACAGTATATATATATATATATCACCTATAAACCATAGTGAACTTGGACTTATTTTCCATATTAATTGGGATATATTGGGAATTTCATCATCCCAACTGACTTTCACTCCATCATTTTTCAGAGGGGTGGCGAAAAAACACCAACCAGATGATGTTGCGACGTCCCAAGTGTGACATAACTCAAGGCGGCGCATCTCCTAATGGCCGACCAGGATGAGTTTCTGCATGTTGGACAGGTATATCTTGTGCAGGTATAGTTCCGGTCCTCATTTCCCATAGGATCCATGGTGCTGCTATATATGGTAACATGGATCCCATCAATATACCCCACATGTTAGTATATATACCAGCACCATGGATCCTATGGAGCCTCAAAGTATAAGAGATTATAAGAGTATATCCAGAAGAAAAGAGATAGGTTTGTCCAAAAGCGGGGAGGGATGACAATCAACCAAGACAATCTGGGGTACTCTGTTTTAGGACAAATCCATACTATCCGTTTTTAAACCCAGAGTGTTCTTTCCACTCATTTAGGTACATTAGAAGGGGGTAAGATGGATTGAAACCATCAACAACTCGAACACAACATCCCAAGCATTTTCACAGTGAACATAGAAGAAACTAGCGATGCACCAGGAAAAATCCATGTTTCCTGATTTGGGGATGGGTCAAAACCCTGGTGCCTAGTGAACCCCAAAATAGCTGGTAAATGGATGTTCATCCCACTAAAATGGTATTAATAGGTATTGATCCATAGCCATTTTTGAGACAAAAAACACATTCTTCCAGTCGCGATCAACATGTCGATCCCATGACGTGTGTCGCCATGATTCGTGGCATGGACGGTGCTGGCCCATTGTTGTATCATTTGTGAAACACCTTGGTGACTGGCTATGAATAGCTTGGATATATGATATATATGTCATATAAATGGCTATGTTAAACCTTGGTTTGGCCAATTTTTTCTGGTTTTATGGATTTTTATTCGGATAAGAATTGAGATATAATAGGATAGAAACAGCCAGAAACCTTTGTTGATGGATTTATGTTTGGCTGATGATGAACAGAAGAACACAATGGTATGTATAGAATAGGAATGATAACGGGAATGATAGCGTTGATAATAATGACAGCAGTGACAACAGTCCACTAGAACGAAAAACGAGGGGTATCCATCGAAGCTATTAGCCATGCCGTACCCTTCAGATACAAGGTATTGAAGCTCCTTAAATCATATCCCAACCACGTCCAAGAAAAGGGACCGTACTTGGATCCATAGGGATACAGAGCGCAATTTTGGTTTACAGTACTCTTGTGTCTGGCTGAAGTATTTATTAGATTTATTAGACTTGATTAGTTTCCTTCTCTAGAAGGTGATGCCCGGCCAGCTACGTTTTTCACCTCATGAACTAGTTGATATATCTACCATAAACCATGCACTTACTGTAACCTAGTAATTTCAATCGACTTAGTTATCCTTTGGAAGCCCCACCTTATATATATATATATATCATGGTCAAAAGTTGCGACATCCATATTGGGGATTGGGTCATCCATCCATTAGTTCGGGGAATCAAAAAACAACATTAGCTTTGGATTCCCATGAGAGTATATTATCCCAATCATTGCCCCAATCCCATATGCTCCATGGTGCTGGAATATTTACCTACAAAACTGGGCCATTTTTGGGGGAAATGTAGGTAAATATTCCAGCACCATGGAGCATATCCTATGAATCCCGAAAAAGATCAATCTTATCAATCTAATATGGAAAATGATCGAGGTTAAACCATCACCGGAAACAACAAGTACCCTCTGAAAAAAATTAAGAATTAGCTATTATTGAACATGGCCATTGACTTCGTTGATTTACCTAATTTACCTATATCAAATGCTGATGTTCCATCGTTTTTTGGGCATTTTTTTTACCGGGGACCGCTGCGCCGGCAGAGTGTCCTTTCGGTTCCAGCGCTTCGCAACCGTTGGAGCAGAATCTCAGCACCGTTGCCTTGCACCGTTCGCCGCGACTTTCGCCGTTCACAGGAGATGGTTCATCAGCCGTTGCTCGTTGTGCAAAAAAAATGGGTATGGGTCAATACCTATTAATACAATTTTTAGGGGAATGACCATCCATTTACCAGCTATTTTGATGTTCACCAGGGGGATAGGGTTTTGACCCATCCCCAAATGTGGGTTTCGATATTGAAATGGTTTTAATAGGCATTGATCAAAATTTAGTAGATAGTAATAGATTCTACTAATATTACCATTCATGCCTATATTACCATTGAATTGCATCAGCGAATTGGGGTGGTTTTCTCGGGAAAACTGGAAACATGAACCAATTTACCAGCACTAATGGGCCCTATGGATCCAAACACTGTTTGAGAAGGTACTTAACCCTCCAAATCATACCCCAAACACTTCCTAAGAAGGTACTTGGATCCATAGGGGGGAATTTAACCAACCAAAACAAAAAAGGGATTTGATCGTGATGCGGCTAAGGCCACTGATTTACTAGCTTACTCATGGGATAAATGGAGGAATCTGAAACCAGCCATTTACCCTCTGGTAAACATACAAAAACTATGGAAAGATCCACCATCTTTCATGGGAAAATTCACTATTTCAATGGTGATTTTCCATAGTTATGTAACAAATTACCAGAGGGTAACCAAGTTTTGGGAAGGATCTCCAAGATTAGAGACAGGATTTTGATCAAGCATGTGGTTGACAAACATGAGATGAAATGAAGGTGCAAGCGATAGAAACGGGAAATGGTAAACAAGGATTGTCCTCCATTGCTGTGTGTGATTACCCAAGTTGGTTTCTAGAGAGTCATTCGATATGTGTACAAGTAGGAAGCGTTTCAGTGATTTCATAGTGCCAAAAAAGCCCTTAAATGCTCCATGGTGCTGGTATATTTGCCAACATTTACCCTAAAAATCACCCAGTTTTGTAGGTAAATATACCAGCACCATGGATCATATGGGAAGGTTAATTCTGAGGACCGTGTTTGACGATCAGTGAACGATTCTCTTCAAATCCGCGGAGCCCATGGTGAAGTTGTTCGATCTGAAAATAAATAGGGCTTGGCTTGATTCAAAACTATGAATTCATATATGGTGCCTCACCAGCTGCGGGGTGCGCAGCGCGAGCGCGCGAGCATTTAACACGTGCGCGCGCGAGGTGCGCGAGCAACGACAGGCGCGCGCGCGAGACGCGCGAGCAAATAGAGGCGCGCGCGCGCGAGGTGCGCGAGCAAGGCCAAGATGCGCGCGCGTGTTCGCGCGCGCGCCCGTCCAACACGCGCGCGCGCAAATAAGCTCTCCGCGCGCGCAAATAAGCTCTCCAAATCGCAAATAAGCTCACCAAATCCACTTTTGGAGAGCTTATTTGCGCGCGCGCGCGTGTCGGACGGGCGCGCGCGCGAACACAGGCGCGCATCTTAGCCTTGCTCGGGCACCTCGCGCGCGCGCGCCTCTATTTGCTCGCGCGTCTCGCGCGCGAGCCTGTCGTGTTAAATGCTGCGCGCGCGATTTCAACAGGAAATGTTTCATATGTTTTAAAAAATGACAAGATAGGGCCCTAAAAAGCCTGGTTGGTATCATAAATGGTTGTATCTCAATGGTTCAAATGGTTGGAAGAATATGTTAATGATAGTGATTAGAACACTGCTTGGTGCTGACTGGAACCATGCAATTTTTAATGACTTTCCATTCAGTTGGGAATTTCATGATCCCAACTGACGAACTCCATCATTTTTCAGAGGGGTGGCTGAACCACCAACCAGTTATTAAGCATTATCAGCCATGATTAACCATTATTGACCACAATTAACCATATGATTAACCACTATTTTTCAGAGGGGTGGTTGAGCCAACCACCAACTAGCTATGGTTTTATCATGATCTTCTGTATGTTTATAAAATGGTTATCCCCTGCAGGTATTTTTCCGGTTATAAAACGAACCAGTCCAGCCCAGTTACCTACCATGAACAGCTCCTGCAAGGATGATTTTTTGTGCCCAATTCATTCAACTCAAACCTGCAAAAAAGGTGCTGCCCCAGTTCGGAAAGCTGCTTTGTAATTTTTGTAACTAGATTATCTTCGGTTTATGGTGATAAAATAACTGTGGTCGGGTTTGTAAAACCGAGCTACAACCAGGGGACGCCACCTTTTTGGTAGACCCCACGTAACTTGGGCATCACTTTGTACCATAATTATTGTTTTCAGCTACTCCCTATGGATCCAAAGACTGTTTGAGAAGGTACAAAAAACCCTCCAAATCATACCCCAGTCCCACTTCCTAAGAAGGTACGATTGGATCCATAGGGCTAAAATGGTCCAGTAATTTTGAGGTGTGTTGTCTTTGGTAAGTTCTGTCGCTAGATGGATTTGTTGTAAAAAATCCCTTGGTGGATTCCCGTCATGGGATAGATGACCGACCATACGACGTGACATTCCATGCCAGCCCTTCTGGCTTTTTTGTCCTATATAACTTGTCCTATAAATGGGATTTTTGTAGGGTTAATCCACTGAAATCACTGGGGTGAACTAACCCACTTACGATTCGTGGGATGAACCACCAAGTATATGTTGACCTACATAAAATGACCATGGCAAAAAATAGCACTTTTTGCCGCAAAGAAAAGCTAGGAACAGCCACCCCTTCTGAAGGATGTTTTCTCCTGGGTAATTTCACCATGGCGTGACAGCTCAGGACGAATCGCAACGATGAGCAGATGCTTTTTGCCGGAGTGCAGCCACCCGTGAAGACGCTCGGATTTTTCGAATTCATTATGACATGGGAAAAAGCCCCTGGAGGCTACCTTCCCTGGTTTTCACAACTGGTTGGTGGTTTCAAACATGTTTTATGTACCATTTCATATATGGGATGTCATCCTTCCCATCGACTTTCATATTTTTGAAGATTGTCAAAACCACCAACCAGACAATGTTGCCCCCCCCCAGTTATGATTCCATCTATATATGTAACTGTAGAATACTGTAGATATACAACGATGTACACCAAAAACCATGCTGTAAATATGATTTCAGGCAACTTAGTGGAAGCGTTCTGCCTTCTCCCATGTGCACCTTACAACGTTGGATGGTCTGAGCATGCGTATATAAATTGCTTTTAAGAAAATCATACATGGGGATTTCTTAAAATGGGGGTACCCCAATAGCTGGATGGCTTATAAAGGAAAATCTCAATCTCAAATGGATGATCTTAGGGTGCCACCAACCTAAGGAAACCTCCACATATGCTATATTTGAAATGTGGGCTCTCCATTATACGTACCCTCTGGTTATGACTAACATAGCCATGGAAAATCACCATTTTTAATAGGTAAACCATCTATAAATGGGCAATTTTCCATGGCTATGTTAAATAACCAGATGGTAAGTTGGATTATAAATACATCTAATCGGATTGTCATACCAAAAACCCTGCTAAACCTCGTGATTTGAATCAACTTACCTATCTTGTGGGCCCCACATTGCAGAAGTTCACTGAATACTTGGAGGTACAGTTCCAGTTGTAACTGGATGTACAAGCATAGGCTTTGGGGACTTTGGTGCTAAATTACCCGGCCTTGTGGGGTTAGTTGCCATGGTTATACTTATGAAGAGATAACCCAAGTAGGTGCACCCCCAAGTTGGTTGTATATCCCACTAAGACTATATCCCAATTCTTTTTGGCATTATATCCCAATGAAATCCTATGAATTCACCACGTTTGTAGCTTATCCCATTTTCATTGGTCCCCAAAGAGTGGACATTTGCCGGAAACTCCATGAAACTCCATTAGCTGGTGATTGAGCCCTGAATAAACCCCTATTCTTTGGGGGGTTGCCTTTTGTGGGTGGCTAAATGATAATCTTCATTTTCCCCATTTCAAGGGCAATTTTCAACACTCCCCATTTTTAGACATACCCAAGATCATATAAAGTTGCTTGCAGTAGCTATCCATTTTGTGTTGGTTGAATCAATTAGTTTCCTAATTTCTGGACAAACCCATGTATCAGATTGGTAGTAGATCATAGTAGATCCCATTATATGCCATAGTATCACACTATACCCCGGTATGTTGTTGGCGATCAATCCATGAAATATCCCCGCGACCAATCCAATTGTACTCATCAGGAGTCAAGTGGGTCCAAAGATCAAATCAGAGTACCGGTGATATATCCCGTTATATCATCTGGTTGGTGGTTTGGAACATGTTTTTTTTCCATATATTGGGAAGAATAATCCCAACTGATGAACGCATATTTTTCAGAGGGGTAGGTCAACCACCAACCAGTCATGTATTATCATGTTATATACCCATTCTATGCCTATGAAATGGTGATATGGTGCGCCTCAATAGGGTTGGGTTGCTCGTTGCTCCAGCCCGCGGCTCGGGTATAGTTGATAGGCGCAAGGGGAGAGAGATTGTGATTCTATATCCTTCTTTCGCAATCTAGCCTCTTTACCCCACTTGTATCAGGATGTAAAAAAATCGGAGGGCGTTCTCGGGAGCAATAATGAGCAATCCGGTTGAAGTTGGTTTCAAATCCCAACTATCTATACAATGTGAGGCCCCCCAGTTATAAGTTGGTTTGTAAGCCCCAGTAACTATAGTTATAAATACCATAAACCATAGTTATTGGAGTTATAAACCAACTGAACGCTATCGAACGGGGGCCTCACATTGTAGACATTAGATATGATATACCCTCTAAACGAACATGACGAAAATAGCCCATTGAGTTCGATGTTTTACCTATTAATTACCCGGCCTGGTAAACGTTAACAAAAAACTATGGAAATCACCATGCTGTTAATGGGAAAACTCACTATAAATGGCCATTTTCAATAGCAAACTGTTAGTTTACCAGAGGGTAGATAATTCGATTGTGATGTTCCATCGTTTTTGGGTATGTTTAGTGGTATCCGTATCGACCTCCCACCATCCTAACACCATCCCAAAAGTAGGGTGCAACACGTCCCAGGAACACTTTCCTTCACTACGACGTCTGCGCCAGTACCTGGGACTGCTGGGATCGCGGAGGAATTCGACACCACTGGCATTGAGTCAACGAGCCACCGCCAGTTTACTGCATCAATCATAACTGGTTGGTGGTTTGGAACATGTTTTATTGTCCCATATATTGGGAATTTCCATCCATCCCAACTGACTTTCACTCCATCATTTTTCAGAGGGGTTAGCAGCTCAAAACCACCAACCAGATATTAAGCATTATCAGCCATGATTAACCATTATTAACCACAATTAACCATATGATTAACCACTATTTTTCAACCATGTAAGGGACGGACATTGGATTTCAGAAATTCTACAGGTCAACGAGTCGGGACCTTCCCGGAAGCCCCTCTTCGATCCCCCAGATTCGCTAGCATTTTTTGGGATGTCCTTTTCGTGAACCTTTCCGGGATTGCTCATACAAGGTTGTAAGATGTTGTAAGTTGTATATATATGTATATATATATATATACAATATGTATACTGTATATATATATATATATGTATAAGTTGGTGTATAACCCTCATTAACTATAGATTGATATACGAAACACTTAACCAGGTGAACTGTGCGTCAACTTAGCTAACGGGGGCCTCACCTTGTATGGTTTCATGTTCACCATGATCTCACGATCATATAATAGGATATAATATAGTTCCTTATAGAGTTCCCTTGGGCTTTTAGGGTATATATAAAATATACGTGTATAAATATATATATATATATAATCAGATACCCTCTGGTAAACTAACATAACTATAATAATAGAAAATCACAATTTTTAATGGGTAAATCCACTATAAATGGCCATTTTCAATAGCTATGTCTATGTTAAATTACCAGAGGCTAAATCCCTTCCCGAGTCCCCGATGTCCCAGGTGCCTACCAAGTGGAACAGCAAGTGCTGCGTCGTCACCAGACCGCCCCGGCGAAGTCTGCCCGCGACGTGTCCGACGTCGAGACGGACTCGGAGGATGAGGGTGTCACGGTGCCCAAGGCAGGGTGAAAGTCATGGGGCCCCGGCGAAGTCTGCATTTGTTGATGAAAACCATAGGAAAACCATAGGAAAACCATAGGAAAATGGTGAAAAATGGTGGATTTCCATAGGAAAATGCTGGTAAACTATAGGAAAACTATAGGAAAATGGTGATTTAACCACTAGGAAAATGGTGATTTTCTATGGTTAACAATGGTGAATTTCATGGGATGATATGGGATATTACCCTCTGGTAAACAAACATAGCTATTGAAAATGGCCCAGTCGAAATAGTTGATTTACCCATGAATAGCATGGTGATTTCCCATAGTTCTGTAAAGGTTTACCAGGCCGGGTAAAGCATATAAAGAAAAACCATGTATGAATCATCCAATCTTAGGGGTATCGAATTTTGGCCCATAACCATATATATATATATATATACATGATTTATATTTATGGCAGATATAAGCCATCAGAAACCATGAGCATGGGGTAACAACCAATGACAGTGACTTAATTGTGGACTGATAATGGCTTATTCATCGGTGAGATACTATAATGGAGGATCACATGGGATACCTCCAGTAATTTGATTTACCCTCTGGTTATTTAACATAGCCATGGAAAATGGCCCATTTATAGATGGTTTACAGTACCTATTAAAAATTGTGATTTTCCATGGCTATGGTAAATAACCAGATGGTAGATGTGGAAGCCCCACCATTTGTATTACTCATTTTTTCTAAGAAAACCAATGGGTTTTGAACATCTATATACATCTATACATTACATATTATATATGTTCGTTTATCCCAGGGTATATCGGAAAATCCATGGAAATATGATGAAGTGTGCATCTATCGAAAATATATGCTTATGATATGACATATGTACCATATGGGAAGCATCATAACATATATATATATACACGAGGACATTTGAAAGCAACATTGTCTAAAACATGAACGTAAGTGGGACCGTAACTGAGACATGTTTCCTTTTCGTATGAACAAATCATGCTATCATCCTGCGATGGGAAAATTGCGAAGATTCTTGGGATGATCTGGGCAATCCTTTTCTCACCAATAGGGAGAAAGACGAACATATCAACTTACAATACCCATATGATCCATGTATGGTATATTTACCTACAAAACTGGGCCATTTTTGGGGGAAATGTAGGTAAATATTCCAGCACCATGGAGCATATGGGATACATTATATTGATATTCTGGAAGATACACAAAATGTGTTCAAAACACAGCCAACATGTGGTGAACCGCACCATCATCAACCAGCGACATCCATTTTTTTCGGACTCGGGGTGTGGGATCCACACAAGCAGAAGCCGAACACCGTAAGGTGTTCCGGCCAGTAACAAGTTGGGTTGAAAACCCCATAAAATGTACCCTCTGGTAAATAAACATAGACCCTGAAAATCACCAATTTTTAGTGGAAACTAGTCTTCCAACCCCGATGACTGCCAGGGTCTATGTTAATTTACTGGAGGGTAAAAACATCTACCGCAAATCATCCCGTCAACCATAGCGAAGCTAGGGACCTAAACTTTAAGGGAGCGAACAAGACAGGACCACATGGTCCCATGTGGTTATCCCCAAATGACCAGCCGTTTTGATAGCTAAAATTCCCCTCTTGGTATCTCTTGGTATCTCTTGGTATTTCTTGGTTATAATCATCCACCAATAATCCAACTAGTGCAGTCCCATCCCCCTTTTGGATAAAAACATCTCCATTTTATGGTTCCAGTTATACCTGTAGTCATCCTCTTCTATTCAGCATATTCAGCATCGCGCTTAATTGGGGGGCAGACTACAATTCATTCAGGGTCAGCTCAGTCATCTCCAAGTTTTTTGGCGAACAAAAACCAACGAACAAAACAAGTATCAAGAATCAAAACCACCTACGTTTTGTGCCCCCCCAGTTATTTGTGTTGCTTTATAAACCCCATGAATACTATAGTTATTTGCGTACCATAAATCATATACTTATTGGAGTTGTAAACCAAGTTAACTATCGTTTGGGGGCCCCACATTGTATTTACCCTCTGGTTATTTGTTACATAGCCATGGAAGCCATGGCCCATAGAAATAGATGATTTTTCCCAGCTAGAAACCTCCATTTATTTGGGGGATTTTCCATGGCTATGTTAGTCATAACCAGATGGTAATCCAGATGCCACATCCTGCTTTGCTATTCTTCCTGCCACACCTGCCACGTGCTGCACCGAAAAGTTGTCAAACAAACTCGCAGGTCCTGGGCACCGTGAATGAGCTGAAGACAATCGTTGCGGCTGCCCGGCTGTTCGTGGGTTGTAAATACGCAAGGCGGCACACTGTGGATTTTTCAGATTTTTCAGAATCCTGCAGCAGTCGATAGGTGGTTTCGCAGCTCTTTGAAAAGAGTGCAATACTTTCTGAAGATGATGATAGATTAACCATAGATTAACCATAGATTAACCATAGTTTATATATATATATATATGTATTGGAACATTTAAGTACTAATATGATTCGCTGTAGCTTGCTTAAACCCCTCCATCGGTGGTTTAATCCCACTAAAACAGGGATGTTTTGGGAAGGATCAAAAGCCATCTTCCGACATACATGGTGAGATCAAAAGAATGATTAATTACACGCTATCTTGATGTGAAAACCTACAAAGTGGTGCCCCGCAAGCATGTTTGTTGTTTTTTTTGAAGCCCATTATATATCTATATATATATAGAAAACAAGTTCATACAAGTTCAATATATCCACCATGAACCATGGTTAAACAAGTTATTCAAACAACTTTGCCATCTTTCGGGGCCCTGCCTTGTACTACGTCTTTGCACGAAATGGCAGAACAGAGAGATCAGGTAAACGACGTGACTCCCAACCTCTTGACCAAAGAGGAGACGACGGACAGCGTGTGTTTTGTGTCTACCTTGACCCTCAAAGTACCCAGGAAAAACATAAACGTACTAAGATGAATGTACATGCATTGTTTGGGATCTACAGTAGGTATATAAACACTCTCAAATGCAATCAAGGGATATTCTCCGGCATTTTGTTTGGTCATGATGCCGATGATGCATATTTTCCAACATCAGACTAGATGATTTAGGTGACTGGACAAAGAGGGTCGTGGAACAAATTTCCTAGCGATTTGAAGTTTTGGACTAATTTCTCGTCAGGGATGGTCCAAGCTCATACCAGCACTATTATTGAATGTTCCATCTATGTCTTGACCAAACCCAATATGAATGGCTAGATTGTCTTGGCTGAATCCAATTTCAGTTGATTAGAATCCAATGTTTATAATGTTTGGTTTGGTGGTCAAAGTCCGTTTTTTGTTCCTGACAATTTCATTTGTCTCTTGATTAAGATATCCTCTGGCAAATTAACATAGACCCTGGCAGATGGGGGTTGGAAGATTGGTTTCCACTATATAAAATCTGGGTAAATTATAACGACCTCACTGCGACCTCACTATAATCATAGTTAGTAAGGGGAATAATCCAAAAATTGCCTTAATTCAGGTTAGTGAATTACTATATTTTACCCAGATAAAATCTACATATTTTCAGGGTCCAACCGTTAATTTACCAGAGGGTATATCCACATCAATCATCAATCCCATTTAATTCCCATTAAATCCCATTAAATCACCATTAAATCACAATTTATAGGACCCATTGCTATCTTGAGATCCCCCCATTTTCCTTGGTTCCAGCCTGTGGGCCAGACTACCTCTGCCAGGATTACCCTATGCCCGGATCGCTGTGCCGTCACACCACGCATGATGCTTTTGAGCACGGCCAAGTTGCTTGGGTTACTTGGAGAAAAAATCTGGATTTGCTGATCTAGGGAAACCCTTAAACATGAGAGTTTGGGATAGGAAAATCATCTATAACTGGCTATATCTGGTTAATCTGGATTTGCTGATCTGGGGATGGGTGAACATTTATGCCCTATAGGATCAGATTTTAGTGTACATATATATATTATGTTTAATATTAACCAGTAATTCTTGAGGTACCCAATGCTGACCCATACCCATCTAGGGAAACCCTTAAACATGAGAGTTTTGGATGGGAAAATCAATGAAAATCATCTATAACTGGCTATATATGGTTAAATTGTTGAATATTTACAATTGATGTAACCAACAAATCATGGTGATATATACATATATATATACAACATAGAGTTTCATCAACTACACCTTGCTAACCTTGGTATTTGCAGATCTACAGAGACATACCATGACATGCGTGATGAACAGCATGGCCAGCTCGGTAAAATCCCTGAACGAAATAGAACTTTATGGCAAGTTTTAGTTAGGATCAAGCATGATACCCTCTGGTAAACTAACATAACTATGCAAAATCATCATTTTCAATGGGTAAATCCACTATAAATCACCATTTTCAATAGCTATGTTAGTCATAACCAGAGGGTAACTGCTGGATGGGGTAGCTAGTTTTAGCACAGAAATCGTGCAGTTTTTCGTTGGTGAAATCGCCATGATTTGGTCGCGTCCAATCCTGCAAGGAACCAACCGTCTTTGGCCAAGGACACGGGGCGGGTTTTGTAGAGTTCCTCCCAAGATCTTGAGGAAACGTACTGGGTGGGTACTTTGATCAGTCAGAATTCTCAGAATTGCCGCTGAAATTTCTCAGAATTCTCAGAATTGCAACATTTCAGGGATTTTCTCGTACATAGGCATTACATAGACCTTACATGAATATATAATCACATATATATATACATGTAGATATCATCCCCTGTTCAACCTAGCGACCTCACCGTGAAATATGGATCTCTGAAAATTGTGTTAATTTGTCGGTTTTTTTTCCACCTTAAATGGTCCATTTTTCATGGGGAAAATGATGATTCAGCAAGCCGGATTACCCTCTGGTAAACTAACGTAACTATGGAAAATCACCATTTTCAATGGGAAAATCCACTATAAATATCTATAAATCACCATTTTCAATAGCTATGTTAGTTTACCAGAGGGTAAGTCAGCCACATGTGGTCGACCATATCTCAGTGCAGGAGAATTTGAAGGACACCAGAACGGAATGACTCTTAGCAGCATCAGTTGTTTTCAAGCTGTGCAGTGGTCTTTTTGAGCTCGCCAAAATGGTCATGTTACATATATTCAACTGGTTGCCTCTTCATTGCAACCCACATGTGGGTTGGCGATTCAATGCTTTGGCATCAGTTTAGCAAACAGATAGGATGTCTAAGCATGGCCTCCTTTCATGGCAACAGTTGTGGCAATATTCACCCCCAAACTGGCTCAAGTATAATTAAATGACCCAATATTACATGGCTTTGCATTGAAAAAACTGCTTTGGATCATTGCGTTCGTGTAAATTTCGATTGCAATCAACCCAATTCCCAGAGAGGCAGCAACTGACCAGCCTAGGAACGGACAAGCCTTGCAAGAAGGCTTGCAGTGGGACGGACAGATGCTTGGCTAAGATTCGGAGGTCAGAGGGACGAGTTTCGCAGGAAAAGCCAAAGGGCCTCGCAGAGGCAAAGGGAGATACTTGGTGGTTCATCCCACTTAGTAAGTGGGTTAGTTCACCCCAGTGATTTCAGTGGATTTATCCTACTTATCCCATGTAAATCACTGGGGTTATAAACCACTTACTAAGTGGGATGAACCACCAAGTACTGTCAAGCACCAACAAAACAGAAGGCAACACCGCGCGGTGCAGAAACAAGTCGCCTGCAGCGGGCGTGTTGTCAAGTGCCAGTTCCTCAAAGCGAAGGCGTCCGACTGGTTATATCCCGAGGCCGCGGCATTCGAGGGACAAACACGCCCTTAACGCCTAGCACCCCAATCTGGGCAGGAAACTGTGGACAGGTAATTGGTGCAATTGTTTTTCTCTTCGGCCATAAATGGTGAAATAATATATATATATATATACACATTACATTAGATACATTACATACATTACATACATTACATACATTACATACATTACATACATTACATTCATTACATACATTACATACATTACATGCATTACATACATTACATACATTACATTAGATACATTACATACATTACATACATTACATACATTACATACATTACATACATTACATACATTACATACATTACACATTACATACATTACATACATTACACATTACATACATTACATTACATTACATACATTACATACATTACATACATTACATACATTACATACATTACACATTACATACATTACATACATTACATACATTACATACATTACATACATTACATACATTACATACATTACATACATTACATACATTACATACATTACATACATTACATACATTACATACATTACATACATTACAAACATTACATACATTACATACATTACATTACATACATTACATACATTACATACATTACATACATTACATACATTACATACATTACATACATTACATACATTACATACATTACATACATTACATACATTACATACATTACATACATTACATACATTACATACATTACATACATTACATTACATACATTACATTACATACATTACATACATTACATACATTACATACATTACATACATTACATACATTACATACATTACATACATTACATACATTACATACATTACATACATTACATACATTACATACATACATTACATACATTACATACATTACATACATTACATACATTACATACATTACATACATTACATACATTACATACATTACATACATTAATACATTACATACATTACATACATTACATACATTACATACATTACATACATTACATACATTACATACATTACATACATTACATACATTACATACATTACATACATTACATACATTACATACATTACATACATTACATACATTACATACATTACATACATTACATACATTACATACATTACATGCATTACATACATTACATATCATTACATACATTACATACATTACATTACATACATTACATACATTACATACATTACATATTACGATATCACACCAGCTGCTTTTTTGTGTGGCAGGGCACTCTTATCTAAGATTAGCCATGTAGTAAACATATAAACATTCGAATTTTGAACAATATTTAGCAACCTTATAAGACCTAACCATGGAGTTAGCGCTGGAGAAACCAAAATGGTATCAAATCTGTTGCAGAATTTATTTTACATTAATCAGCATTCTCCATAGGGTATTTCCAAACAAGTGGACTAACCCCAACCACTATCAGTTTACTATCCACAGACCACTAAATGTCTTCGACACGGACACGTCAACCATTCCCCCATCCTGCTAAGAACTGACTTGGCAGAGGGGAGCCATGATGGCCACAGTTATGGTCCGAAATACCAATTGTAAGTACTTATAACTCCATTTATAGAATGTACTATCCCATTTATAACCAGTTATAACTAATAATTGGCCATAACTGCATGATGTCAGATATGTCAGGCTTTCGAAGATGGAAGGTCACGTTTGCCTCACTGAGGATGGGTGGGCAAACTTGTGGTGTGCTACCAATGACGTCTGATACAGTGACTGGGTGGCACAAAAGAGGCTGCTCGTAGTCCTGAAACAAGGCCATAGGCCAAGGCCAAGACATGACCAATGTGGTGGTGTCATTTCTTTCTCCAATCTAGAGCCATATCTTGATTAAATAACCAGTATATATAATGACTTAGAATGGGATATGATTGTAAATATATGGATGTAAACTATATAACATCTTCACATAACCGGTATATATATATGTATATATATATATATCATGTTATATTTGTCCATGTTATACAACCAGGATATCACCAGTATATTTACGCACTCATGCTGGCGGCTGGATCCAACTATCACAACGCCACGCATCTTAGGTGATGTTCGTTGGTGTGCACCCACCGGCGTCTTGGCTCCGCGTTTTTTTTTAAAAGGAATTCTACATGGCAGTGTGTCAAAACCTTGTACCCCTGGTGAACATCAAAATAGCTGGTAAATGGATGTTCATTCCCCTAAAAATGGTATTAATAGGTATTGATCCATACCCACATGAGAAGAAGCCAATTTTAGGGATTTTATAACCCATATGCTCCATGTATGGTATATTTACTTACAAAACTGGGCCATTTTTGGGGGAAATGTAGGTACATATTCCATACATGGCGCATATGGGTAATGACATAGAGATACACTTGGGATATGGGATGTTGGTGCTCCAGATTTACAGCCCACCAATGGGGCTGTAAATCAACAATATTCGATAAGAAAGTCAGTCAATACCAATGGTATCTGGGTGAATTATAGTGACCTCACTGGAATTATGGTTAGGATTTGGGGAATCATCCCCAAATGGCCGCACGTTTCAGTTTCGTGAACGGTTTAAACAGCATGAGTCCGAGAAAAACAAGCTGAAGGGCAAAGGGAAAGGAGATCCCAAGAAAGGCGACCCTAAAGGCAAGGGCAAAGGTGACAAGGGCAAGAAAGGATCAAAAGTGGATTCTGCTTTGGTCCCGCCAAACTTGGCGCAGCTTTCGGTGGCCTTCACAACCCAGTCAGTCGATACACACGTTGGAGTGATGCCTGGTCATTTGCTCAAGGTGGTTCAGATTGGCAGGGACCTGACTTCTGTCAAAATGGCAAGCACCAAAGCTGATAAGGTGCGGTTCAGTGCCTTCTTGCTGATGTGCATGGACGTGACTGCCCTTGAGATAGCTGTTCTCAGCCTCTATACACGGGCTGAAGACACCTTGGTGATGCCTCGTGGTCCTGGTGAATGGTATGAGCTACCGGTAATTCACCAGCATGAAAATTTTGAGTGGATCCAACTCACCCACGCAATTCAGCCTGCTGTTGATATCCCTGAACCCATATATACTCAGCTACACAAATTTGATATGCTTGGACACACTTTGCAGTTTTATACCGATGGCAGTTGTCAGTTCCCTCAATCACCCAATACAAGGTTCAGTTCTTTTTCCATGGTAATTGATTTGGCTTCAGATAATGAGGAAAGGACTCAGGCCGCGAAGGCCTTTCCTAGCACTGGGGCCATGCCAGCGACCTTGATTCTTCTGAACGCTTGTCGAACCCAAGGCGAGCAGACAATACATAGAGCGGAACTCTCAGTCATCCTATATCTTTGCGAAAGGTTTTATAATACTTGCATTCGTACAGACTCCCAAGTAGCCCTCAATGCCATCAAACGTTGCCAGAAAGCCACAGCTTTTGCCACTTTGCACGACATGGATGACCTTGACTTAATTTACAGGCTTTGGTGTGTCATACATATTGGTCAGAGACATTTTCACAAAGTTAAAGCGCATGCTGAAACTCAGGACAATGTCACTTGGCTTGACCTGTACCACCGCCTTGGAAACAAGAAAGCGAATGATGCAGCAATCACCGCATGCTGGCATCTCATTCCAACGCTGGTGCAGGAATATACTCAAATGCACCATCAACTTGACACCCAATGATCCCACCTTAAGGATTTTTTTTGTTCCATGTCGCAATCCGAAACCGCAAAGCCGTGATCAAACAGGCACAACCGCAAGCTGTTTCTCAAACCTTGCATGCAGGGACACAAAGACATCTTGTTCGGGATAGGCTTCTGAATTACAGGGTGCGATCCGCATGGACTCCACCAGATGTGCGGATGCAGGAACTGCACGCCTGTGCATGGGGCCAGACCACAGCAAAGGCCATTGACAAATGGATGCGAGCGCTCCAATGGCCAGACTCTGACAATCAGCACCCAGATCAGCACCTTGGAACCTCATGGTATGAAATGGTACTTTCTTTCATGATCAGTGAACAGATGTTTTTGCCAATAAAGCGAACGACTGCTGGAGGCATTGAACGTTTGATTCCATTTAAAGACTCAGCTTCACTAGTTGCTTATGGGATTAAGTTTTCTGAACTTGTAAATGCCTTTTCACAGGTGTGTAAACAGGTCTGCGATCTGCAGGATCCCAGCCCTTTGCCGACTTGTGAACGGGGCTTAATAAGAAGTATGTATGTTCAAGGGGCTGCTGTGTTCACTAGTGGGTATAAGACCCGTGTTCAACTCCCATGTCAGGATCAAGTCATAACCATCCTGCACACATACTTGGGAATCCACAAAGGCCCTGCCTTCCAGACAGTGCCCGAGTTGCCCGTGCAGTGTGATGAGACTAGGTTCTTGGCAGTCACCAGAGAGCTGCAGCAGAGTTGGCATTCGAAATGCTCCATGACAATGAAAGCAGTTAAGAAGGTTCAACAATGGAAGAACAACCGACAAAACCCGTTGCGATTTTGAAGGATGCTGAGCAGACCTGTGACCACCACAGGCTGTCTGCATGGTACAGTTCAGGCGTGGCTAGTTGCGGCTGGCTAAAGGCCATTCGTTCGCTGCGAGCATGCGAGTGGACCCCCTCGACACGAGGAAAAGGGTGAATTATAGTGACCTCACTGGAATTATGGTTAGGATTTGGGGAATCATCCCCAAATGGCCGCACGTTTCAGTTTCGTGAAATGGTGTCATTTACCCAGATAGAATGATTCTGTCTATTGCCATGTTTAACATGTTATAACCAGTATACCCTCTGTAATAACCAAAAAAGCATATATACATATACACAGTATATATATATATATATAGATAGTGGGTCATGATTGAACCAACGATCACAGGGGTATAACCAGCAATGGTGACAATCATGGGATAAACACAAGTTATGGCCGAAGAAAGTGGGTTAACTCATAATAAACCCTTTGGAGTGTTGTGGAATTATACTTGGTGGCTCATCCCAGTTAGTAAGTGGATTATAACCAAAATTATAAGCGGGATAAGTAGGGTTAATGTACTTATAACTAGGATTAACTAGGGTTATAACCCACTTACAATTCGTGGGATGAGCCACCAAGTATTTTTTTTTTTTATGCGTAGATTTGTTCAAAGATTCCTATGGATTGGGATTCGGGATGATTTGGACCCCCAAATCGCTGAGGTTTGGATGCCCCCAGACGATGCGAGCTTTTCTGGGCAGGTAGGGATCCCCAACCGCGGTCTGAGGTGGTGCACATCATTGGCTGAACTATGGTTTAGTATGGCAGAAAAATACCGTATGATCATTGAACTATTTGAAAATACCACACTATGGTAACTATAGAAAGCCATAGTTGAATAATCATATTATTGATATTTATAGATGGTTTATTATGAATTATGAAGTTTATTGTAGTAAATATTTATTGAAATATACTTGATGGGGCTTAGAACCTATTTGCCACTGTGGCACCAGCTTGCAGGTGTGATGTTAGGTTTATCACGGTTGTATCTATAGTAAGATGGGTGAGTAACAACACGGTCAAACTGTAATGGCTGGGTTAGGTAAAGATCTAAAGACGTTCAATGTGTTTACAATGGATGGTTTACCGGAAAATCAGCAAAGTATAGTTGTATATAGATCATTGTAAATCTCTACTAAAATCATAACATTCCATGATAAATCATTGAGTTGAAATCCATTTCAACTCAACCAATCTATTCATCAAATATGTGATTTTTGTTTCGCTTCAATTGAACTGATCCAGTGGAGGGTTTCCCCACTTGGTGCTTACTAGCCCGAACATGATCGAAATGTTTACCAGAAACATCCATAAACCACTACATTCGCAGTTAACCAAATGGATTTTATCCAATTTAGCCAACATAAGTCGCCTAGAAATCCGGATGTTTGTTGTATATACCATCTGGTTATTTAACATAGCCATGGAAAATCCCATATAAATGGAGGTATTAATGGGAAAATCATCTATAAATGGGTCATTTTCCATGGCTATGTTAAATAACCAGAGGGTACTTTTTAAAGTACTCCACCATTCGAATGGTGTCAGGGCCAGGGAGCTCCACCGTGTGTTTTATCACCAGGGCGCGCTGCCAATTCACCCTGGGATGGATTGCAGCAATGTGTCGTGGCGGCGCTTCGCAAAGGGGCTTCGCCTGCGACAAGTTGGTTGGTTTTCACAACTGCAATTGGCACCAAAAATGATGCCAATATGTTCCAATCCCAAAATCGTGATAAGTCATTCAAATCGTTTTTTTCTTGGGGGCTTACTAAACAGGTGAATCCTATGGTTTATGGTGGATATACCTTATATAATTCATAACTAGGGGGCACCCCTGGGCCGGGGTGTGGGACTGAGATGCACATCTACATAGATCAGAGGAATCTCAGATTCAATGGCGAATGACCATCTTGGTTCACTCAGTTGTACATAATAAACCATCATAAACCATATGTTTATATTATTGTTATAGCATACATAATAACCAGTTATACAATATAGTTATAATGTTATTTCTGGAATGTTATAGCCATATTTCATGGTTAGTAAGGGGAATCATCCCCAAGATAGCCTTATTTCAGGTTAGTGAATTATTATAATTTACCCAGACCCCCTGGTAAACTAACAGTTTGCTATCGAAAATCACTATCTTGAATAGGTAAATCAATTTGAACTGGACCATTCTCAATAGCAAACTGTTTGTTTACCAGAGGGTAAATCCCATTGTCATCCCATTATTCACCATTGTCAACCATTAAATCACCATTTTCCTAGTGGTTAAATCACCATTTATTGGATCCATGAACTATTCATAATCCAACTGCCATGCGTAACCATTTGGCAACCATTATGAAGCATTATTAACCATTGTTATCCCATTATTACCTCAATATTATCCCATTAATCTGGAATATTCTGGAATATTCTGGAATACCCCATGATGTCTTTTTAAGGCTTGCGGAAGGAAAACTCCGCTCGGTCATCCCCTAGGCGATTTTCACCACCAACCCATGGGGTTTCTTAAACCATGGTATTTTTTCCAATAAAAAAAAGAAGATTTCCTGGAAATGGGGTAGCCATAAATGGATGGATTGTTTTTTTTTGACATTTTATAACGGAACATCTTATGAACATGGATGATTTAGGGGTATTCCCCCATTTCAGGAACCTCCACATAATTAGTCATTGAACACATAGAGAAACTGGGAGTGTCCCATGCTGGGGATGAAAGCCTCAGCATGACAGCCAACCTGAATCGATCATCAATGCTAAACCGGTTTGGTTGACCATGGACCCGATACGAAATAGATATACCTTGGCCTCCAGAAACCACACAACACATGGTCAGGCCCGGGTGCTGATTCCGTGTTGTCTAGATTATTGCCACAACATGAAGGTCATATGCTGTCAAACGCTTAAACCTCAACGGAATCAGCAATTTCCAACTCACTTATATACACCATTCTCAACCATTAGCCATACCTGCGGGATAGAATACCCATGAATACCCTACAATGTGGGCCCCCCCCAGTTATAAGTTGCTGAAAAAAACATGAATACTATAGTTATTTGCGTACCATAAATCATACTGGTTGGAGTTAACAAACAAGATTACATAAGTTACCCTCTGGTAAGCTAACATAGCTGTCGAAAATCGCCATGTTGAGTGGGAAAATCCACTATAAATGACCATTTTCAATAGCTAACTTTGTATGTTTACCAGAGGGTAAATCCCATTGTCATCCCATGAAATTCACCATTGTTAACCATTAAATCACCATTTTCCTGGTTAAATCACCATTTTCCTATAGTTTACCAGCATTTTCCTATGGAAATCCACCATTTTTCACCATTTTTCACCATTTTCCTATGGTTTTCCTATCGTTTGGGGGGGCCGTGGTATCGTACCTTTCTGCACGTAACTTAGGTTTCGATGATTCCGTTGATCATGCAGCCACCACTGCCACAGCCAATCGATGCGGCCACTCGGCGATGTTTTACAATAGTTTGCCGACAAGCGGGAATAATAATTATTATTAATCTACATACAATATATATATATGTATATATATAGTTACATAGTATATATATATATATACATATCATACTATATATATATATATAATACTATATATAATATTATATATATATGCACATAAAACTATAATCATGCAATCTATATGATTGAATATGATTATTTCTCATTTATAGTTTCTTTTTGCATGGTATCAAAGACAGGCCATGTTTTGATGTTGAGACACTTAGTGGGGATCATGGGATCAACTGCACATACCCTCTGGTAATTTAACATGGTGATATTACCCTCTAGTAAACTAACATGGAAAACCATAGAAACATGGTGATTTAATGGTTAACAATGGTGAATAATGGGATGATTTGGTACAGTTTGCTATTGAAAATGGCACATTGAAATAGTTGATCTACCCTAATTTTCAGATGGTGATTTTCCAGTTCTTGATATTTTTTGTATGTTTACCCGGCCGGGCCTCCAGGCTTTGAACCTTTCAGAGTTGGATGATATACCCGGTCATCAATCCATAGCGATTTTTTTTTGGATTCCCCGGACGGTTAAACCATCAATCCATAGCTGTGATCACGACAAACAATGGAATAACAATGGTGAAATTCATGGGAAAATGGTGATTTAACCACTATAAATGGTGATTTAACCATACTTATCATAGAATTGGATGATGGGAAAATTTTAACCGGAAACCCCAAACAATTTGATGGTAAAAACCATGGTTTCCTGGTTAAGATTTTCCCTTAAACCAATCCATTGAGGATTATGGATGATAATGTACCCATATGCTCCATGGTGCTGGAATATTTACCTACAAAACTGGGCCATTTTTGGGGGAAATGTAGGTCAATATTCCATACATGGAGCATATGGGGTATGGATATAACCATTGTGAAATAATCCTTGTATTAGTAACCATCGGTGACCACAAAAAACTATTTTTTATTGTGAGTATTTCATTGAAATGTCCCGATGTATGGATATTCCCTGAAATAATCCTTCCACCTAGTGTTCCTGAATACTAGAACCCCCCTTACAAACCCTTGGTTTATAGGATAATATTGGATCATATTGGATATTTCTGCACAAATTATAGCGAGGACAGCCGAGGCAACGAGGCAGGTTGCAGGAATTAGCGAGGTCAGCCCTTAATTTGCTCATCAGAATTAGCCGACCTCGACGAGGTAGCCTTGCATTGGTTCTGTTGCATGCTTGGGCTTGGCTAGAAAAACTTTTTTGGGGGCCAGAGGCCGGTCAGCAGGCAAGGAAGGAAAAACAACTTTTCAGGCCCTAAAAAGTTTTATTTTCTATCGCCAGAAGCCGGTCAGCAGGCAAGGAAGGAAAAACAACTTTTCAGGCCCCAAAAAGTTTTATTTTCTATCGCCAGAGGCCGGTCAGCAGGCAAGGAAGGAAAAAGAACTTTTCAGCCCCAAACAGTTTTATTTTCTATCGCCAGAGGCCGGTCAGCAGGCAAGGAAGGAAAAAAAAACTTTTCAGGCCCCAAAAAGTTTTATTTTCTATCGCCAGAAGCCGGTCAGCAGGCAAGGAAGGAAAAAAAACTTTTCAGGCCCCAAAAAGTTTTATTTTCTATCGCCAGAGGCCGGTCAGCAGGCAAGGAAGGAAAAAAAACTTTTCAGGCCCCAAAAAGTTTTATTTTCTATCGCCAGAGGCCGGTCAGCAGGCAAGGAAGGAAAAAAACTTTTCAGGCCCCAAAAAGTTTTATTTTCTATCGCCAGAGGCCGGTCAGCAGGCAAGGAAGGAAAAAAACTTTTCAGGCCCCAAAAAGTTTTATTTTCTATCGCCAGAGGCCGGTCAGCAGGCAAGGAAGGAAAAAAAACTTTTCAGGCCCCAAAAAGTTTTATTTTCTATCGCCAGAGGCCGGTCAGCAGGCAAGGAAGGAAAAAAAACTTTTCAGGCCCCAAAAAGTTTTATTTTCTATCGCCAGAGGCCGGTCAGCAGGCAAGGAAGGAAAAAAAACTTTTCAGGCCCCAAAAAGTTTTATTTTCTATCGCCAGAGGCCCGCTTCGTGGGTTGACGGCTGCAGAAGCAGTAGGATTCAGAGTTGCTCCAGAAGAGCATTGCATCTCTGCGATAATGTCAGAGATGTCACCACCCAAGCGCAAGAAGCGCAAAGACCGATCAGACTCAGATTTAAAAATCCCTGCAAGAGACCGTGGATCGTGGAAAAAACTTTTCGGAAGCTGATTTTTTTTTCCTTGGGGTTGGACCCTGGAAAGAAGGCCCACAAGCTACTTTCTTCCTTCGAATTAACGAGGTAAAGCCTTAATTTGCACCTGCAAATTAACGAACGAGGACAGTAATCATGGGGAACAAATTAAGACACGAGGGAGACGAGGTAAGAATTAAAGTAATTTGGCCTTTATTTGTTGGGGGCCCACTGCTGGGAGTTTCATCTTGGGAGGATGGAATTTCATCTTGGGAGCCTTTGTTGGTTTTTGCACGTTGGGTGAACGCTTGGGTTTACGGTACATATATTGACACAGTTGCTATGGTTTACCAACAAACATAACTGGGGGGGCACCACCATCCCGATTAGTACCATTTCACTGGCTCCATCTTTTAATGTTAACAATGCCATAAACGACCCATATTTTGATGGTTTATGGCATTGTTTTGGGCACATGGCTGATTTTTCTGGAGATTTTCGCCACCAAAATCAGCCACCTTGCGTCGCGTCCGAGGATTCCACAATGGCAGCCGATCAGATGGTCGCTGTGACGGGCGAGTGGGCGAACTACTACCCCGCTGCGGCTTGGTTCTGACGAATGGATCTTGGAGGTTTCCTGAAATGGGGGTACCCCCAGTCATCATCCATTTTAGATTGGGATTTTCCATGATAAACCAGACATATCCCTGAGCATCGGATATTGATCCTAATCAATAAGCTTTGGGGCTTATTGATTTGTAGGAAAAATCAATATAATTTATTGATTTTGATGTGAGAAAAATCAAATAGAATATTGATTTCAAAATCAATATTTCTGATAGGAAAAAGAAAGAAAAAAATCAATATCAAAATCAATATGAAAATCAATATGAAAATCAATATTTTCAGTGGGCACTAGTGGTCTGCAGCACTTTTTGCACCTGCATTTTGTGATGCCACTGCTGGGCTCAAACCTATATAGCCTTTTGTCAAGGAGCTTTCTTTTGGCAAGAAAGCTTGTCTTTGGACAAAGCCCCTTCCTTTTGTCAAGGCTAGGGGTCTGGCTCCAAATCCACTGGGTCAAAGCCAAGCCTTTCCAGTTGCAATTGCAATAGCACATAATACTTTGCATTGATTTTCTGGCACAGTCTGGTAGTCTTGACACCATGAACCACACTGGCCCCCAAGGTGCTGATTTTGCCAACAAAGTCTTCTGATCGAAAATTCCATGTGCACCTGGGGTTGATGTCACATGAAGACTTGACCAGATGGTCAAATGTGTGGAATTTGACAGTGATGTGGAACAGGTACCTGTCAGCTTCCTCAGCCCACTCACTTAGCCATGCATAGCTGTAGAAAAACTCTTTGGCCAGCTTTCTTGCCCTTGCATATGTCCTTTTGTCAAGGAACATGCCAGCTTCATCAAAAAGTTCGACCAAAGACACCATGCTCTGCAAGGCATGCACCATCTTGGCATGCATTTCATTCGATGTATCAAGCATTGCTTTGAGGACTGGCAAGAATGCAGGCATGAAATGTTTGCACTCTGCTGCCTTGCAGTCAAGCTTTGGCCAGGATTGGTGTGGCTTCTGTGGGTCTGTCACCATTGAGAGCCTGAGGTTGGTGAGCCTTGTGGGTGCCTTCTGCTTTTTGTACTCCTGCTGGATTTGAGAGAAGATCAAGGCAAGCCTGTCACTTGGCTTCACAGCTTGCCTCCCCTTCCCATCATTGTAACACAGGAAGTGCAAGATACTGCCACATAAATGTGAGCAGACCCCTCTGCAAAACATCACATGAAGCCCATCATGTCTCACCATTTTGGTGCTCAAGCCTGCTATGGTGAACAAGGCATGGGCACTGCCTTTTGCCAAGGCTTGTGCATGTGTTATGCAAGAAAACTTTTGCTGATCCTCTCTCAGAATATTGAATGCTTTGCCTTTTGGGCATGGTTTCCCTTTTGTCAAGGGCTGCTGGGCATCGCATTCCCAACAACAAAACTGGCTGTTCCAGTGGTTCAGCCCCAAATGGTTGCTGTACATTTCATGGTCCCCTTGAATTGACCATATGACAGCCCTGTGGCCTTGACATGTCAAAGGCTGTCCAGCAAGCTTCTCAAACACAGACCCTTTTGGCAAGGGCTCACCTTCTGGCCCAAAACAAGGGTGGTAGCCTTCTTGCAAGCATTCGAAGCTCCACTTAATGTAGCTCATGATAGGCTTCCAAGTGGATTCAGTGGTGCATGACTTGGGCATTGCACACAGGAGTAGGTGGGAAGAAAGGCTATTGGCAAAGGAAAGGAACCCACCAAAATTCCATACCATGATGGTGTCTCTTGATTGGAACTCTACTCCATCAGCATGTGTAAACAGTGGGATTGTGTATTCTGCATTGACCACATGCCTTTTGACAAGGCCTGTCCTTTTGTCAAGGCAAATAGGGTGGCCTGGCAGCCTTTCATCCTTGACTGCTTCGACATTCTTCCAAAATTGTGCCACATCACTTGCTTTTCCAAACATCTTTTCAAACTGGAGTGGGTAAGATGAGTGGAGATTGGAAAACAAAAGATGTGGCAGAAAAATTGTGGCTATGTCTTTTCCCACTTTGGAAGTCTTGGGGTCCCTGACTGGGACTTCTACTTCATATGGTGGGGATAAAGGATTCCCTTTACACCAGTTGGCCATGAAGTCTCTTTGGCAATTGCCACCCACTTGGCCCCAATTCCCACATGAAGCCATGTGAGCAAGTTCTTGGCCTTGGGCTCCATCAAGCACAGCTCGATGTGCCAATTCTTGGCACATCTTGGCTGATAGCTGGCCATGGGCCCACAAAGACAAGAGCTTCTCACAGAGACCACTTTTTCTTTTGCTTTGACCTTTTGTCAAGGTGCAAGCTTTCCTCTTTTGCAGCTCTAGGTCATGGCCTCTGAGTCTTTTAGCTTTGGGTCCATCCTCCATGTCTGTTTAGTCAGCACTTTTGTCAAGGCTTGGATCTTTTGACACAATCTTCTTTTGTCAAGATCCCTTACCACTTCAAAGAAGTTCCACTTCCTTTTGTCAAGGTGAGCTACTCAAAATTCCTAGTTAAACACTTTGAGCCAAAAAATAACAACATGAACAGTGCTGCTAGTACCTGTTACCTCATGAAAAGCCTTGGGTTAAAACCATGGAGAAACATTACCTTCACAAACCTTAAGTGCTATGGACCCAGACCCACCCCACAACAATTGTCAAGAACCAAGTCAAAAAACAACATGTCAAAAAACAAACAACCTGTGGTTAATGCAACCAGCTGCAGCACCATCCCCCCCATTTTTTTTGCTTTGCTCAAAGCAGATCTGCTGCCTTTGCTAGCCCTCTAGGGTGAGGACCCATTAAATACAAAACCCAAGAAATTGCTCAGTCCCTTTTGGCAAGGGTTTTCTGCACTAATTTCTTGAAACTTCGATCCTTTGGTCAAGGAACCTTTTGATATCACTGAAGAACAGGACCTTTTGTCAAGGTCAGTGTTGTTTTCTTCCAACCTTGGTCCCTCTACTTTTTGGTGGAGGCTTTGGAAACTTTGGAAGTTTTGGAGAATGTCTTGTTGGCCAACACACTGAGCTCCCTCTTTTCATCTTTCAACTGCCTGCGCTTGGCAGTAGCTTCTGCAATCAGTCCCTTAGCTTTTGTCAAGCTCATTGCCTTGTCCTTCTTCAATAGAATCTCTTTGAACTTCCCTTCAAACTCATGAGCCTCATGCACCAAGGCCTCAGCATCCTTTTTGCTAGCCTTGCTCAGCCTGCCAGTTTTGTTTGCCTTGGCAATTTCTTCTTCCAGGTTGGAAGCTGCTTGCACACACTGGTCCCTGGCCTTCCTTGTTTTTTTCAAGCATTCCTTCCATTCCTCTTCCTCTGTCTTTGGGTCTTCTTCTTTATCTGATCCTTCTTCCTCACCCACTGTGCCATCTTCAATTGCCAATTGTGCAGGCTTGCCTTTCTTCCCTTTACCTTTGCCTTTTGTCAAGGCACCCTTGCTGCCTTTGCCTTTTCCTTTGCCCTCCAGCTGCAGCATCTGAGTTTGCAAGTCCCTTGAGAAGTGCTTTTGCCAAGCTTCTTCATCTTCACCTTCAGCAGCATATTCCTGACCCCAAGCCCATGTGTCTTTGTGCTTCACTGTCGACACTTTCTTAATATCTCCTTGGTCCAGGTATTGGAAGATCCCTGGTGTCCAAGGATCATTTCTCCATAGCACTCTCCCTGAATTAAGGTGTGCTTCAAATTCTTCTTGGGAAAATCTCTGTGACATTTGAAGCTCAGACTCCCAAGCTTCTCCTTTTGTCAAGGAGGTTCCCTGGGACATTTCTTGCTTTGCCTGCATGAACTTGGGGGCTTTGTCTTTCAGCAGGCACAAAGTGGCAAACAAACCCACTTCCTTCTTGGACATGTTGTCCACCTTCTTGGCTTCTTCTGGGTTGTTTTTCAAGTGGGTTTTCATTTTTCCCCATGCACTTTGCTGCTCTGCTGGTGTGAGTGTTTTTTTAAGCTCTGCAGCAGCTTCTTCTTGGGTGTCAGCATTTTCTGTCACCATTTGGATTCTTTCCTTCAGGCTGAGTTCACCCATCTTGCCTAGATTTTTTTATTCAGTGCATTCTTCTTGTCTTTGGTTGCCACTTTCTTGCTGCTCCCTTTTGGCAAGGGATGTTTTCCTTTTGGCAAGGTATGCTTCCCTTTTGGCAAGGTTTTTTTCTTTTTGTCAGTGCTTGAGCCTGGTTTCACCTGCTTTGCTTTCCCTTTGGCCAAGGGATTTTTGTTCTTCAGTATGCCTTTTGGCAAGGGCTTGCCCATGCCTACAATCCTAAAACTATTTCTAACCTAATGAAAACAGCTGCAGCTTGACAAAAGCATGCATGCTACTCATGGAAGGTGACAAGTGGGGACCCTTCAGGATTACTTTCCAATTTCTTTAACCAAACAAATCAAACCATGTAGTGGTAAACCAACCCAAAGGTAGTATTTGGAAGCAAATCATGTAGATCAACCTGGTGAAAACTTTTGAACCACATTGCAATCAAATTGATAAGGGTTGGAGTTGAACAAGTTCACTTGGTGAAAATTTCTGAATCCTTCTGAAATCAAAATGATTGGGATTGAAACTGGAAAATTGCAACCTGATGAAAACTGATGAAATCTGATGAAATCTGATGAAATCTTGGTTTTCATCAGGTTTCATCAGATTTCATATCAAAATGATTGGGATTGAAACTGGAAAATTGCAACCTGATGAAAACTGATGAAAACTGATGAAATCTGATGAAATCTGATGAAATCTTGGTTTTCATCAGATTTCATCAGTTTTCATCAGGTTCCATTTTTTTATTTTTTTGGTAAATATTATCAATTCACATCAAAACTAAAAATAAATTCTTCAGGAATCACCAGTGTTCAACCCCTATAATCTCAAATGTGGATGGTGCCATGTTCAATTCCAAACCTTTCAGGGTAGTAAATCCAAAGACTAATGCACTAATCCCAAACTTTGTTTGTAGATCTTTGCATGCCTTTTGTCAAGGCCACAAACCACCAGAACCTCATGAATGACTGCAAATAATTACAATAAATCTATATATAAATGAATAATCTGTATATATATATATATATATATTCATGTGAAAATATCTATGTGTATATATTTGCCAAACATAAGTGTGGAATCAAATGGAATGAACATGATACACTACAGATTTCAACCCAGATCCATGCCAGTACCAACCACCCCACTGTCCACCCAGGGCCACCACCATTTTTTGCTGAAGCCTCTGTGTTTTGAACCTTTTGCCAAGGTTCCCAGAGTTTCTTGAGAGCTGGAGCCTGCAAAGGACTACTATACCAAAAATATTATGGGCATGACTCATGACCTTGGCAAAAGGTTGGCCTAATGATTATTAATACTGATGTTTAAGGATTGGGTGATTGAAAATGAATATAATGATAATGATTTGGTATTTAATTTTTTGTACTTGGTCCAATGCAGGCTCCAGTATTTTAAAAACTAAAGACACTACCCTTTTTGAGCTGTGTCTAAACAAAATCTGTACAAGGTGAAACATTGAATTCTACTGGTGGTGATTGCCTTTTGTCAAGGTAACCCCACTCCTTTGCAGTTCTGCCTTTTGTCAAGGCCTGGGAGGGGGAAGTTGTTCAAAACATCCCCCATTTTTTCCATGGTTTGGTTCAGATCTTTTGTCAAGATGTGTATATCTTTTGTCAAGATATGTATATCTTTTGTCAAGATCTTCAGGTTTTTTGTCAAAGCCTTTGGTCTTTTGTCAAGACCTTTGATCTTTTGTCAAGATCTTTCACTCATCCTCCCTGCTCAAGATCTCTTGGACAGCAGCTTTGAAGTTGGAGTAGCAGGAGATTGACTTCCTGCCATTCCTGTCAAATTTTGAGCCAGGGAGTGATATTGGAAATGATTCGATGCCATGGTCAAGACATTCCCAACAGATGTCCATGTTGTCATCGATCATTTTGCTGATGTCATAATTTTTACACCAGACTGCCTTCCCCTTTGGGCCACACCTTTTCCAAGTGAAGTTCACTGAGGTCCAGCCCTCCCATTCATGCCAGGCCCAGTTCCACACTTCCTGGGACCTCTTGAAGCCACAGAAGCTGAGGAGGTGGACTTCATAGCCAGCTTTTTTCAAGCTTTCCAGGCATTCAGTATTCTCTTTGTTGTACTGGTCATTTATCACCAGCACACCATGCCAGTCCACAGCAATCCTTTTGTTTGGCTTCATTGTGAGCACAGTAGGCCCTTTTGACAAGGGCTCTTTGCTGCTGCTTTCACTGCTGCTGGAAGAGCTGCTGGTGGATCCACTGCTTCTGCCCCAGTCTGCTTGTGACTTGGCTGGGGATGGACTGGGCAGCAGCCTTTCTTTCTTTTTCCACTCAGCTGTACCTTTTGACAAGGTTTCCTGTTCCTGTTTTTTTCCTTTTTCCAAGGATTCATCTGTTTGCTTTGGCTTGCTTTTTGGCAAGGGCTTTCCATCCAGGCTCCTCTTCAGCATCTCCTTCCCAGAGGGCCCAAACTTTTTTTCAGAATCCTTTTGGCAAGGATTTGAAGCTTGGCTTGTGCCAGCAGAAGGGTCTTTTGCAGGAACCTTTTGGCAAGGTTCTGCAGGGCTTTCTTTGCTTGAAACCTTTTGGCAAGGTTCTGCAGAGCTTCCTTTGCTTGAAACCTTTTGGCAAGGTTCTGCAGGGCTTCCTTTGCTTGAAACCTTTTGGCAAGGTTCTGCAGGGCTTCCTTTGCTTGAAACCTTTTGGCAAGGTTTTGCAGGGCTTCCTTTGCTGGAAACCTTTTGGCAAGGTTTTGCAAGGCCTTCTTTGCCCCCTTTTCTTTTGCTGCCCTTTTCCTTTTGGCAAGGAATGGGCATTTTTCTTTTTTTTCTGGAAGCTTCCAAGGCCTCAGCAATTCTGGCAGCTTCCTCTTGGGCCTCCTCTGCCTGCTTCTTCATGGAAGCTGCCTTGCTTGCTGCTGCCTTGGCCTGGGCCTCCAAGGCATCAGCATGCCCTGCTGCAGCCAGTCTATCCCTCTCCTGAGCTGCAGCTTGGACCCTTTGCCTCCTTGCCCAGGAGGTGGTTCCACTTCCACTGGGCCTGGCCTTGTTGTTGGTGCCTTGTGCCCAGCACCCCTCTTCATAGTCCCAATCAGGCCACTTCTCACTTTGGGACCCCTTGCACCACCCCCAAGACATTGTTTCCCTTTTTGCCAAAGGTTAGAGTTTTTGTTTGCAATATGCCTTTTTGTCAAAGGCTTTTTTTTCCACAAGTTTGGTTTGCAAAAAAGTTGAACCTTTGGCCAAGGTCTTGTAAAAACCTGGGCTTAGAAGTCCAACCTTTTGGCGAAGATTGAAAAAAAGCAAAAAGCAAAAAGCTGATTGGTTTGAGCCACTTTGGCTACCATGCAGTGAAGTCTGTGACATGTGACATGCATGTCCCACCCTATGACATGTGACATGTGACATGCATGGTCAACCCTATGACATGTGATATGTGACATGCATGGTCAACCCTATGACATGTGACATGTGACATGCATGGTCAACCCTATGACATGTGACATGTGACATGTGACATGCATGGTCAACCCTATGACATGTGATATGTGACATGCATGGCCAACCCTATGACATGTGACATGTGACATGCATGCTCAGCCCTGTGACATGTGAACCAGTGAAACATTTAAAGACCAAACCAGCAAACATGTTCTACAACAAAAACAGACACAACACCTGGACACCTCACCAACTATAGCTGTCCCAAACAGAACCCTGGCCCTTCAGCCACAGCCCACCCCAGCAGCATTTGTTTTGCCACCCACCCCTCTTGTCAAGGGGCATGTCAATTTTGCAATAGGCTATCCTCCTGTTGGGATGCCTGTTTAAAAACCCAAAAAAGCAGAAACATAACCTTTTGTCAAGGGTATGCCTCCTGAAATGCAAGTAGCTTTTGTCAAGCTCCTTTTGGTCAGCACAGTGTCTCTCTGAGCTCTAGGCATTGTGCTTTTGTCAAGCCATTTGCCTCCACCTTCTTGTAGATGCTTTCTATCACATGTTGGTAGTGGATTGTCCTCTTCTTGGACACCTCCACAAGAAGCTTGAACTTGGTACCAGGTGCACCTTGAGCAGTAATATAAGCCCTCTCAGGCTTCTTGGCATATGTTACCTTCAGCTTGTGCCACTGCTTACCATTTGGCTTCACTTCTGTTTTTTTGGCAGGTGCACCTTTCCCTTTTGTCAAGGTTGTTTTCTTTTTACCTGCTGAGCTTGCAGCTGGTTTTTTGCCAGCTGGTTTTTTGCAAGCTGCTTTCCCCACAGCTTTTGTCAAACCCATTGCTTTTGCCAAGCCTGCATCATGATCTTCTGCTTTCCATTCTTTGTCAGAGCCCATTGCCATTTTGCCAACCCTTCTTCTCAAAAAAGTAGGAACAGGAGATTGGCCAGAGCTGCTGGCAGCTTCCTGGCCTTTTGCCAAGGTCTCAGCATCATTTGGCACAGCACCTTTTGTCAAGGTGTTCTTGGTGGGTGTTTGCAGTTCTTTGGGGTAACCCTGGCTGTCCAAAGACACTGCATCCATATCCACTTTCCTCTTCTTTGGCAATGGGCTCTCTTCTTCAGCACTCTTGTCTTTGATTGCCATGATGCCCACAGCTTTTTGCAGCTTCTTGTAGTCTGAAGACTTCAGCTTGGCTGCAGCTTTCCTCATCTCTTTGTCAATCTTGAGTCGTCTAAAGTGAGCAAAGATTGTGGTCAACCTTTCATTCCTCAGGTTGGACCAAACCTCACCATTGAAATCAGTTTGGTTCAAGCTTGGCTGATCCATCACCAATCTCATCAGAGTGGACCTCACTGGTCCAGAAGCAATTTCACAGGTGGGAGAGACTTTTGTCAAGTCTGTGATGAGGTCAAGGATGTCCACAAGGCCTTGGAAGTTAGTAGCCTGATTTTTTGAAACTGTCTCATAGGCACCTAGATCACTTATGGTGTCCTGATGGCTTTTCATGACCTTGAATAAAATGCCCAGGTCTACCACAGGTTTGCTGAAGTGCCTGGCACCACCCTTGCCACTCATCCTCCCCTTTTGTCAAGGGCCACTCAAGGGCCCCTTTTCTTGAGAAAAACCTTTTGCCAAGGTCTCTATAAGTTTGAAATGGAAAATGGCTGCAGATGGAAATGCATGTCAAAAATGCAAAAAAAAATCACCAAAAAAAATCAATATAAAAATCAATATTTTTGGAAAAAATCAATATTTTATTGATTTTAAAATCAATAAGAGGTGTATTGAAAAAATCAATAAAAACCATCAAAATCAATATCAATAAAAAAACAGCTAAGTTTATTGATTAGGATCAATATCCGATGCTCAGGGATCATTAATTTTAATAGGATTTTCCATGATAAACCAGAAATTTTGGGGTACCCCCCATTTATGGAAACCTCCATTTAGGGTTTTTGTTGTGGTTATAGCGTGGATTCCTTCAGTTTCCGGATTCCCACCAGATTCATTTACTTGAAGCGACACCTTAAGAGGACTGCCGCGCAATCCTATGACCATATTCTCCAAGAAACTGCAATTTTTAATGTTTTTTTTCTGGAGAATAGGGGGCCCCAAATCCATAACCCATAGGATCCATGTATAGAATATTTACCAACCTTTGCCCTAAAAATCACCCAGTCATGTAGGTAAATATATCAGCACCATGGAGCATATGGGTAATGGTGTGTGATCATTTTCCCCCAAAGAATGGCCAGACACATCCTGTGTCGCTACGTTTGTTGCGCAGCTGGGGTGTCCCAGCCAGGAGAAGTACGAGCTGCTGCCACAGCAGCTTCAGGCGAGGTTCGAGCTATCGGGGGGAAGTCGAGCCATGGGGGCCATGTTCAAGTTTTTTGGGGGATAAAATTTGTGTATGGATATCTGGGTAAATATGGTAAATTATAACATATCCTCTGGCAAATTAACATAGACCCTGGCAGATGGGGGTTGGAAGATTAGTTTCCACTATATAAAATCTGGGTAAATTGTAACGACCTCACTGCGACCTCACTATAATCATAGTTAGTACGGGGAATAATCCAAAAATGGCCTTAATTCAGGTTAGTGAATTATTATATTTTACTCAGATGGATATGCTTGGATGTGCTTGGTATTCTTGTTGAAGTGTTCATTGATGTTCATGGTGTTTTGCAACCATACTTGGGATGTATTGGTTGAGATTGTTTATGGGATAGGTTAAAACCACCAACGAGTAATGGTTATTTAAAAAAACAGTTGTAGGGATACATTGATGATAACTGATGATACGTGATAATCATTGTTCATGTTTGATAATAGTTGATTTACAGGAATTGCTAGTGGGCGTCGCCTTATAGGTTTAGGAATTCAGGAAAAAAAGGACAACATGGATTAAGGTGGGAATATTTGGAAACTACCCTCTGGTAAACTAAGATTTTCCACCATTTTTAATGGGAAAACTCACTATAAATTGCCATTTTCAATAGCTATGTTAGTTTACCAGAGGGTATGTTGGATGATTCATCAATCCATTGCCAATGGGAGGGAACATGTTTTTTTTTTAATCAGTCGAGGGAAAGGGTACCGGGTAATCTTGGGTTGTGTCTGATCCCTTGTACAGTTGGGGTCTAAATGAAATCCCTAAAATCATGGTACACCACCAATTAGTAGCGAATAATGTGGTTTAACCAACCAAAAATATATTGCAATCCAGAAATGATGCTAAAAAACACTTCCAATGCCTTGTTGGACACTTCATCAAAGTAATGGTTGGGTTAATTGCCATGAAGTTGTTTTTTCTCTAATGGTTGGGAAAGAACTACTAGTGGTTTATGATCTGTATTTGTTTATCCCTCATACTGGTTGATTAATTCCTGGTAGTGGTTGATTACTTGGTTATCCCGGCTCATTGACCATGACAACCCTTGATAGTTTCGATGGTACAGAGGTATACAGAGGTGGCATATCCCTATGGAAGACTTGATTTCGTGTGCGATGTTCTCCGCCATGTAGTGATCCTTCAGCCAGTGACACCTACTGACAGTGAGGAGACCATTTCGACAAAGTCGTTGGCTTGGTTTCCTGATGAATTCAATGTTCGCCATCCGTTGGATGAAGGTTCTGCATAAAGCGGTTAAAACCGCTTCCCCTGTCAGTATCATTGATGGATTTGTTGATCCTCAGTTTCATGATGACACACTCAGACCAAAAGCAATTTGAGCCCACCAGCATCCTCATGCTTCAAGGAAACGTTTCCCCTAGTGGAGACTACAAAGGAGTTTTTGAGTTCTTTTTGGAGGTTTTTCTGGATGGACACGAATGGTTCGACATTTGAACATGAAGATGCAAAGATCTCCTCATTGGGAAGAATTGATATTGACCCCACATGCGTGGTGGATCTTGCCAACCGACAGAGCAGCTTGAAACCATCAAATGCATGCTCTTGTTTTAACCCCCTATTGCTCAACAGGACATGCATGGATATGCTATTTTCCCATTTGTTCATCCACTATTTGGGGGAATCTATTGAGAATATTTGGATTATGTTGTATGTGTCTTCTGGCACGTATTAAGCAAATTCCAACATCAACGAGGCAGACCGTTTTGTGGCAAACCACTACAGTAGTCAACCAGGTAAATTCCAAAAAAAATGAGATACATTATTGGGTGTAATGTGGACATCTTATGGATGGTTCGAACCACAGAAGGAATTGCCACAACTATAGATAAGATTCATACGCATGCATGTGGAGGTTTCCTGAAATGTGGGTACCCCCAGTCATCCTCCATTTTAGATTGGGATTTTCCATGAAATAAACCAACCAGCTATTGGGGATCCCCCAGATATGGAAACCCCTATGTCTAGAGATGGTAAAAAAACTCAAAATTTCTACAATTCATATCCGAAAGATTCCGCAGGGACGAATTCCTGAGTTTTTTTCGCTGAGTGATTGCACCCAGCCTACTGAGAATCCATGGGCACAATCACCCAAATATTGGCTGTGCTTAATGAACAATGAACAGTGATAGTATTTGGAAGGGTATTCATAAACGTGCTGAGGTGATCCTAATAGATTAAGTGAATCTGGATGTGTTTATTTTTAAAATGTCCGTATGATTCTAAGATGGGATTAGGATGAAATTGTTTATTTATATTTGTTGTCAATACATCCCAATCAAATCCCATACATCCTTATGATTGTTATTGAAGCCTTGATTTTGGCAGGTCAAACCTCCAGGTTTCGCATGTTTACGTGGCCATCACGCCCGCCGAGTCGCCAGGTAGCTCCGACGGAAGTGATTCCAGAAGTCTTCGACGTGCAGAGTCACCTGGAGAACTCGAGTGACTGGATGGATATACAGTAGCAATGGGGGTACCCCAAAAGCTGGAGGTACCCCTTTATCGCTGGAAGGTTCATGAAACATGGGAAATGCTATGAAAAGCCATGAGTTTCAATGGATGATGATAAAATGGGGTACCCCCATGACTTAGGAAACCTCCATATGGAACTTGACTTGGATGATTGTCCCAGTTTTCTAGATTGGGGATTGTTCAGCAACAAACATGAGGATATAGATATGATGGCAGTTTAAGCATATATCCAGCTGGGTCAGCATTTACCCGGCCTGGTAAACATACAAAAAGCGATTGAACATGGCCCAGTCGAAATAGTTGCTTTACCAGTTAAACATGGTGATTTCCCAGTTCGCAAACTGTGAAATGACCAGAGGGTAAATGGAATAATCAATCCATTTATCAATGGAATTCTCCATTTACATATGGAATAATCCACTGAATGGGAACGAACCCTTTATCAAAATGGGATGATGAACCTCCAAAGATGTGGTTCCTGACTTGGATCGAGAATCAAGACTTTTAGGCTTCAAAACATGTTATAAATGGGGGGATTCAAGTAACAAACATAGGGATATCATGGGGATAATCGTGAGATTTTCATGGGATTTGCGCGACAAACCCCAGGAATCGAAAGTGGGATGTAACCCCAGTGATAAGTAGGGTAAGTAGGCGCAATGTCCGTTTGTGACTGGGGTTGTAACCCACTTACAAATTGGGTGAGCCACCAATACGCAATTAATGGGGATTTGCTGGGGATAAGAGTGGGATATTTCAGGGGGAGACTGGATGGAGTATAGCCGGTTTTAAGGTAGGTTTTTTGGACATGATGACAACTGAAACCCGAGTTGTTATAATCATGGGATATGTCCATTGTGTTGATGCAATTACCCTCTGGTAAACTACCAGTAGTACCCGCACGAGGCGGGGCGGAAGTTGCCTTAAAGATATATATAAGACCTTTCTCATCTATAGAACTTGCATGCGCCGTGCGCCAGCGAAGCCCGTGCGTGCGTGCACTCTGCGAAACTGGTGTCTTGTTTCACATGTCACATTTGAAGCTCCACGTCACACTTCGCACTTGGCAGTCTTCACACTCCACACTACACACTGCACTCTTCACACTGCACTCTGCGCACTGCGCACTCCACACTTCACACTTCACACTCCACACTTCACACTCCACACTTCACACTGCACGCTTCCCACTGCACACTCCACACTTCACACTTCACACTTCACACTCCACACTTCACACTTCACAGTCCACTCTTCACACTTCACACTCCACACTTCACAGTCCACACTTCACACTTCACACTCCACACTTCACACTGCACTCTTCACGCCCCACACTTCACACTGCACCCTTCACACTCCACACTTCATCTCATCTGAGCTCTTCTCACCTTATCCCAGCTCATCTCTTCTGATCTCATCTCTTCTCATATGTCATCTAAGCTTTCATGAATCACTTCCCAGTACTACTACTAAGGATCTGGATCTCGACGCCAAAGCGACAAAAAGACGATCTTGAAGCACTTTTTAAAAGGAATTTTAAAAGGAAAATTAACTTATTAGCGCCAAAATTGAGAAAATCTGCTGACAAATCACTTTCGCAGCCTTGATGCAGCCATTCCAATACGATTTACGATCTTCAGCTGCAAAAGACAATAGTATTACGCATGCAGCCGCTGCGCCAAGCAACCTTGACGCAGCCACTACAATGCGATCTGCAGAGACTGAGTTGCAAAACACAAAAGAACTACGTGCAATGGCGTCGGAAATTGCAGCTCCAAAAGCGGATCTCGACGCCAAAGCGACAAAAAGACGATTTTGAAGCACTTTTTAAAAGGAATTTTAAAAGGAAAATTATTAGCGCCAAAATTGAGAAAATCTGCTGACAAATCACTATCGCAGCCTGGCTGCGGCCACTCCTATACGATTTACGATGTTCAGCTGCAAAAAACAATGGTATTACGCATGCAGCCGCAGCACCGAGCAACCTTGACGCAGCCACTACAATGTGATCTGCAGAGACTGAGTTGCAAAACACAATAGAACTACGCGCAACGGTGTGGAAAATTGCAGCTTCAAAACCGGATCTGGACGCCAAAGCAGAAAAAAGACGATTTTGAAGCATTTTTTAAAATGATTTTTAAAAGGAAAATTACTAGCGCCAAAGTTGAGAAAATCTACTAACAAAATCTAACAAATCACTATCGCAACCTGATGCAGCCATTCCAATACGATTTACGCTGTTCAGCTGCAAAAGACAATAGTATCATGCATGCAGCCGCGGCACCGAGCAACCTTGACGCAGCCACTACAATGCGATCTGCAGAAACTGAGTTGGGAAACACAATAGAACTACGCACACAGGAGCAACCACTCTTTGCAAAACACATAGGAGGAACAATTCGCGACAGAAACGACCCCAGCCGCACCCGTCGCACAGACGAGGTACCTTTCATCGTCGCCTGCAGCCACTTTACCCAATAGATGAGATACCCTTATTTTCTAACTATTCTCTTTGTTTTCACAAAATAGGCTATATACAGAAAATAGTCTACAAAAAAAATAACTATTTAGTTAAATCTATGATTGAGAAATCGGTCTATTTTTACAAAATCGGCAGATTTTTCGCGGGACAGGGGGGTCGTAGTTTGGTAGAAAGTCGGTCGGACTTTCGCCCCTTGTTTGCAGGCGTGGGTCGGAGTTTGGTGAAGGTTTGAAGATTGATTTTTGCAACCCCTCCAGCATTTCCACGCATTGGCGTCGTACTTTGGTCAGACTTTGGTCGGAGTTTGGCCCCAAATAGAAATTATCTGTTTCTTAGGAAATAAACTATTTCCTAGGAAATAGACTCAAAAAAATCTAACTATTAGTTAAATGTGTTTTTCAAAAATCTATCTATTTTTCAACCCCCCCAAATCTACCAATTCTATCTAAATAGACTACTTCTTGTGAAATAGGTTATAGTCAGAAAATAAACTATTTCAATCTATTGGGTACACGGAAAAACACAAGGTTTCGTGCTCCGGCTTCCTCCCCAAAACATAGCCCATGCAACATTCATGCAGCCATTGCAATGCGATCAGCAACCACAGCTTCAAGAAACGCATAGAACTACGCACACAGGAACAACCACTCTTTGCAAAACACATAGGAGGAACAATTCGCGACAGAAACGACCCCAGCCGCACCCGTCGCACAGACGAGGTACCTTTCATCGCCGGCTGCAGCCACTTTACACGGAAAAAACACAAGGTTTCGTGCTCCGGCTTCCTCCCCAAAACATAGCCCATGCAACATTCATGCAGCCATTGCAATGCGTTTCGCAGCCCACAGCTTCAAGAAACGCATAGAACTACGGACACAGGAACAACCACTCGTTGCAAAACACATAGGAGGAACAATTCGCGACAGAAACGACCCCAGCCGCACCCGTCGCACAGACGAGCTACCTTTCATCGTCGCCTGCAGCCACTTTACACGGAAAAACACAAGGTTTCGTGCTCCCTTCCTCCCCAAAACATAGCCCATGCACCAGTCATGCAGCCATTACACATTCGTTTCGCAGCCCACCAGTCAAGAAACGCATAGAACTACGGACACAGGCAACAACCACTCTTTGCAAAAAACATGGAAGGAACAATTCGCGACAAACGACCCCAGCCGCACCCGTCGCACAGACGAGGTACTTTCATCTTTCATCGCCGGCTGCAGAGGGCCACTTTACAAAACGAAAACACAAGGTTTCCGTGCTCCAGCTTCCTCCCAAAACATAGCCCATGCAACATTCATGCAGCCCATTACAATTCGTTTGCAGCCCACAGCTTCAGAAACCATAGAACTACGCACAAACAGAACAACACTCTGCAAACACATAGGAGGAACAATTCGCACAGAACGACCCCACCGCACCCGTCTCACCGAACGAGTTACCTTTCCTCGCCGGCCCAAGCCACTTTACACGGAAAAACACAAGGTTTCGTGCTCCGGGTTCCTCCTCCCCAAAACATAGCCCATGCAACATTCATGCAGCCATTCCAATGCGATCTGCCACCACAGCTTCAAGAAACGCATAGAACTATCACACAGGAACAACCACTCGTTGCAAAACACAGAGGAGGAACCAATTCGCGACAGAAACGACCGCAGCCGCAACCGCCGCACACAGGAGGTACCTTTCATCGCCGGCCGAAGCCACTTTACACAGAAAAACACAAGGTTTCGTGCTCCGGCTTCCTCCCCAAAACATAGCCCATGCAACATTCATGCAGCCATTCCAATGCGATCTGCCACCACAGCTTCAAGAAAACGCATAGAACTATACGCAGCAGACACAACCACTCTTTGCAAAACACATATGAGGAACAATTCGGCAGAAACGACCCCAGCCGCACCCGTCGCGCAGACTAGCTAACCTTTCAATTCATCGCCGGCTGCAGAGCCACTTTAACGCGGAAAAACGCAGGTTTCGTGCTCCGGCTTCCTCCCCAAAACATAGCCCATGCAACATTCATGCAGCCATTGCAATGCGATCAGCAACCACAGCTTCAAGAAACGCATAGAACTACAACTACGCACACAGGAACAACCACTCTTTGCAAAACACATAGGAGGAACAATTCGCGACAGAAACGACCCCAGCCGCACCCGTCGCACAGACGAGGTACCTTTCATCGCCGGCTGCAGCCACTTTACACGGAAAAACACCAGGTTTCGTGCTCCAGCTTCCTCCCCAAAACATAGCCCATGCAACATTCATGCAGCCATTACAATGCGTTTCGCAGCCCACAGCTTCAAGAAACGCATAGAACTACGCACACAGGAACAACCACTCGTTGCAAAACACATAGGAGGAACAATTCGCGACAGAAACGACCCCAGCCGCACCCGCCGCACAGACGAGGTACTTTTCATCGCCGGCTGCAGCCACTTTACACGAAAAACACAAGGTTTCGTGCTCCGGCTTCCTCCCCAAAACATAGCCCATGCAACATTTATGCAACAGAAGGTCATCACTTCCCTGTTTCACCACTTCCCTTCGTCACCACTTCCCTTCTCCACCACTTCCCTTCCTCACTACCTCCCTTCATCACCACTCCCCTTCTTCACCACTTCCCTTCTTCACCACTTCCCTTCCTCACCACTTCCCTTCGTCACCACTCCCCTTCATCATCACTTCCCTTCGTCACCACTTCCCTACCTCACCACTTCCCTTCATCATCACTTCCCTTCGTCACCGCTTCCCTTCGTCACCACTCCCCTTCATCATCACTTCCCTTCGTCACCACTCCCCTTCCTCACCACTCCCCTTCATCATCACTTCCCTTCCTCTCCACTTCCCTTCGTCACCACTTCCCTTCCTCACCACTTCCCTTCGTCACCACTTCCCTTCATCATCATCACTTCCCTTCGTCACCACTTCCCTTCTTCACCACTTCCCTTCCTCACCACTCCCCTTCATCATCACTTCCCTTCTTCACCACTTCCCTTCCTCACCACTTCCCTTCGTCACCACTCCCCTTCATCATCACTTCCCTTCTTCACCGCTTCCCTTCGTCACCACTCCCCTTCATCATCACTTCCCTTCGTCACCACTCCCCTTCCTCACCACTCCCCTTCATCATCACTTCCCTTCCTCTCCACTTCCCTTCGTCACCACTTCCCTTCCTCACCACTTCCCTTCGTCACCACTCCCCTTCATCATCACTTCCCCTCCTCAACCACTCCCCTTCATCATCAACTCTACCCTTCCTCCTTCCACTTCCCTTCGTCACCACTTCCCTTCGTCACCACTTCCCTTCGTCACCACTTCCCTTCCTCACCACTTCCCTTCGTCACCACTTCCCTTCACCATCACCACTTCCCTTCTTCACCACTTCCCTTCGTCACCACTTCCCTTCTCACCACTTCCCTTCGTCACCACTTCCCTTCTTCACCACTTCCCTTCGTCACGACTTCCCTTCTTCACCACTTCCCTTCCTCACCACTTCCCTTCGTCACCACTCCCCTTCATCATCACTTCCCTTCTTCACCACTTCCCTTCGTCACCACTTCCCTTCTTCACCGCTTCCCTTCCTCACCACTTCCCTTCTTCACCACTCCCCTTCATCATCACTTCCCTTCTTCACCACTTCCCTTCCTCACCACTTCCCTTCTCCACCACTTCCCTTCCACACCACTTCCCTTCGTCACCACTCCCCTTCATCATCACTTCCCTTCTGCACCACTTCCCTTCTTCACCACTTCCCTTCATCATCACTTCCCTTCTTCACCACTTCCCTTCGTCATCACTTCCCTTCTTCACCACTTCCCTTCCTCACCACTTCCCTTCGTCACCACTCCCCTTCATCATCACTTCCCTTCTTCACCACTTCCCTTCGTCACCACTCCCCTTCATCATCACTTCCCTTCGTCACCACTTCCCTTCGTCACCACCCGTCATTATCACCACCCTTCATCAAAGTCAATTCCACTGCTTCTTATTCTTTTATATTGTTATTGTCATGTATTGTTATGTGATCTACCACCCTGCAATGTATTGTTATGGGATCACCACCCTTCATCATTTTCTATTTGTCCGTAACACGGAAGTATTGCTTCCCAACTTCCTTTGAACATAACTATGGAAAATCACCATTTTTAATGGGTAAATCCACTATAAATGGCAATTTTCAATAGCTATGTTAGTTTACCGGAGGGTAGTGATGTTTATCCCATGAATCCCATGAAGATGTGCTACGTGTGGCGAGCCGTGTGGCTGGGGCACCTCCGATATGTTGAGAGTGACAAAGCACATGTGAGCCACTAAACATACCCTTGTTGATTGGTTGTCTTGTTGGTGGTTTGGAACATTTTTTTTCATATATTGGGAATTTCATCATCCCCACTGACTTTATATTTTTCAGGGGTAGGTCAACTACCAACCAGATATTGTGAGGGGTTGTACCGGTTGTACCACCTGGTTATTGAGGATGATGATAACCCATACTACCCTCTGGTAAACTAACATAGCTATTGAAAATGGCCATTTATAGTGGATTTTCCCATGAACAATGGTGATTTTCCATAGTTATGTTAGTTTACCAGAGGGTATCCCATATTAGGGAAAACTATCGACCAACAAGTGTAACGAGATGGGACGTATTTTGGTTCACGTGAGTCGGAGTGAGTCGTGAGACCCAGAAGAATGGGAAGATTCATAGATGTCCTTTTCCCATTGGTTGGTTGATTAATAGAGGCTGGGTAAATTATAACGACCTCACTGCGACCTCACTGGAAATCATAGTTAGTAAGGGGAATCATCCCAAAATGGCCTTAATTCAGGTTTGTGAATTACGATAATTTGCCCAGAGTGGTTGGTTGATTAATAGAGGGGTTTGTTTACCCCTTTAACATCCTTTAACAACAAGTATATAAATGATGTAGATGGTATACCAGCTCCCGGCCCCTCTATTTTTCCCAAAAGGACATGATTGGGGAAGATGAAGAGGAACATGGCTTCAGTGACCACATGTTTTATAGGCTGTGTCTTAAACTGGGGTATGCCCACATTTGGCAATTTTCATAGGAAAAATGATGAACTTCAGTTGATTCTCATGTACCCATTTTGTTGAAAAATCTATCCATGGCCATAGCTGGGGCCTTTTTTTTGGTGATGGTAACGAGCCGCTCGTCTCTGGGATCGAGGATGACAGTTGAAACAGTTTTGATATGTTTTGATGTGAAATACGGTATACCATGGTAGACCAGACTTTGTGGGGGGAAATCCTGAGTTGAAGCATACTGAAATCTATGATAATCTATGTGGGACAAGACCGACAAGATACTGCAGCTGGCTTGTGATTTTCACACCCAAAACATCTATTAGTGACTATTCTCTGAACATGTTTCTGATGTTTACTTAGAATCTCTGTAATCGAATTTTCTTCATCCCCCCCTTGTGGATGAGTTTTTGGCTTGTGGAGCTGAAACAGGGAATTGACATCAATTGACCATATAGTCCACGTAGTCCGCATGTACTAAACTTGTAGCAGTAAAATAATACCATCTGGTTATTTAACATAGCCATGGAAAATCACCATGCTATTAATAGGTAAACCATCCATTTCTATGGGCCATCTATACCATGGTTATGTAGCAAATAACCAGAGGGTAAGCAAAAACTGCGTGATCTGAAATTACACGGTATTGTTTGTTGGTTTCGTCCCCATTTTCGCAAGCCGAAAGTCGATGAATTCGCGACCCCGGCCGACCACTGCTCGAGAACATCATGGTCCCCATGAATGGCATTAACATTGGAGGTGTACATGGAAAATCCCATGAAGTTCCCGATTGTTGTTCTCCATGAAGTAAGGTTGATGGATATAACAATGGATGTCACACTGTGATGGTGATTATATATATATATGATGGTAACTATCATTGCAACATATTTTATATATTATGATGGTGTAAATTGAGGGATTTAGCCAACAACTAGATGACATCGGATATACTGGCGCATGAAGATAACCATATAAATGGCGCATGGTGATTTATATCATCTATGATATGGTTATATACGGGATATCAAAGGATAAAGCCAACTTGATTTATATGGGAGTGTCCGACTGAAAAAAATATACCACCCAAGTGGTCATTTTAGTAATGAAAATGGTGACTCGGCATTTTTTTGGGTCACATTTTCAGACAAACCCATATATATATATATAGTTTGATGCGGTTATAGACCAACAAAGATAACGTTTTGGGCCACCACCTTGTAGCTTAAGTAAGGCTATTGCAATGATAAGTATAGTTTGATTGGATTCAATGGTATTCAATAAGATGCAACTCCTTTCGCCTGATATCAAACACCCCACAGAGACCATGGTTTAGGGGATGTATATAGTTGGGACATGTTGGGACCATACAATATGGGTTTTTAATTTTTGGTCGATATTATTATATTTGAATATATTTGATATGAGCAAGTATGTTGGATACAAATCATAATTTAGTTCAACTGAATATGAATAACCTTGGTTTTTGCTGCCAAGGTTTCTCCAACCCCTTCGGGAACTTTGTTCAGCCTGATGTAAAGTGCCTCCATCCGGGAGGAGTTTCCGAGAGCGAGCCACTTGGGAGCAGTGATCCTGGTCCCGCACGATTGTTAGTTCATGATCAAAACGGCGGTCAACGGCGGTCAACTATATGGGACTCTCACATTCGATTGGGGGATACAATGCAGGATGCTCCAGGGTCCAAAGCTATTTTAATATAGCCTATACTGGTAGATATACATACGTATAGCTATATATGGCCCAGTGTTTAGTGGTCCCCCCCTCCCCCCCGAGATGGCGATGGTCCCTATATGTATATGTATGTATATGTAAGTTGTATGTATATAATGTAGGTTTTTTTGCTGCCTGGTTTTTGGTTTATTGGGGAGGGAGCTGTGGTAGATAGGTAGATTGGTTTATAACTGGTAAACGATTGGATGTATAGTGGATCTGATATATTTTTTTGCATATTATATTACAATATAATATATATATATATAGGGAGCTTGCGGTTGGGTTTGTCTGATTCACTTTGTGACCAAAGCTTTGGTTAAGAACAGTGGGTTACTATGGGTTACTATATTTTTTTGTTTCAAAATTCGAGACATCATAATTTGACCCACAGTAAACATAGGAATCCCTAGCAGTGCTTGGGATGAGATGACAGAGGTCATCCCATTTGGCCCGGTGATAGGTTTTTGGCCTGTTGTATCCCGTGGTTTTTGGATGGAATGAGTTGCATAGAGGGATTACTAATATTTACAACAAAATATCCAACAATCTCGATGTTTAGTGGGAGTACAACTTGGCAATTGGATATCTATTTCACGGGATTGTGGAATATATATATACACTCTGGTTATGACTAAGTGTTCGCCATGGAAAATGATGGCCCATAGAAATAGATGGTTTACCGTTCTTAATAGCATGGTGATTTTCCATGGCTATGTTAGTCATAACCAGATGGTACTAATTACTAATCAGGCTTGTTGACGAGTGGCTGAGTGAGAATCCAAGTTTTCCATAATTCTTGGACCAAGCCACTCAGCTTACTTGCAGGCAAACTCCTTGCTGCTTTGTTTTATTGCTATTATATGGGTAAGCAAAAATTCATTGAGATTGTTGATATATTAGGGAATTGATGGAGGCATGTTTCTGTTTTTTTTCCCATGGCTATTACATGTACTGAAAGTGGTGCTATCCATGGTGCGTCCCAAGGGCACGGGCGACTTGGGTCTGGCCCCATTTTTTTTGTACACGAACTTGGATGGCCAATACTTAATCCCCAAAATGGTCGTTCCCAAGATCTCAAATTTAACATAGCTCTTTAGAAACTCTAAGAATTACTGGTTGGTGGTTTGGAACTTTTTGTTATTTTTCCTATATATTAGGAAGAATCATCCCAACTGGCTAATATGTTTTAGATGGGTTCAAACCACCAACCAGATTACCTTTGGAAAGATTCACCAAGAAATCTGGACATCTGAGCTGAGCTTGTATGTCCAAAGCAGCAAAAGAACATGTAATGAAATGTCAACAACATTGACTCGAACCCTCTTGATTCATGCGTATACTGGGTCAATCTTAGATGGGTAGTTTAATCCTTGAGTCTTTTGGTATCAGTGGGGTTATCTACATTATCCAGCTCAGAATTTAGTTGTTTGCAGGGTATCTAAGATTGGCCATGTATACAAGTATGGGTCAAACTTCCTAGAAAGTACAATGTACAACTGATTTGGGCTTGGGCCTTTGCGAGATGCTTGTAGCTCAACAGACTGAAGGGAAGTCGGCAGTTTAATTGGTTCTTTTTTTTTGCCTCCAATCATTAGGGGTATTGAACACAATTTAGCAGCTAGCCTAGTTGGTGTATTTTCTTGTTACTTGGTATCCAAGATTAGCCAAGGTGGTGGGCATCAACCCTTCATGATCTACACATTGTGCGCAGAATTTATTCTCTTAAGCGTTACCCATCTGTGCAACAGGTTGTCGCGCCCACAAGAACTATCCAGGAAGCAACATGATTCGCAATATTTTTTTGCATTGGATAGACCGGGATTCTTGAGCAAGGCATATACTACGACGGTTGGTCAAAACCGACACATTTGGAGCGGCGGTGCCGGGGCATTGGCCTATAGAACCTTCTTGGTCGCACGCAGACGCAAAACACCACCCGGATCCAACCAGATCCCGCAAATAAAATTTGTTGGACACCTAGCCTCATCTAACCAAATCTCCAGGTTACCCACGCAACATCATAGATTCCCAGGTGCTGACGATTTTCTGTTTTAAAGTTTTTTGTGGGTAACTCCTTTTCCTTTAAAAACAAGTTGGATATTTCTCCGGAAACCGAACGTTGGGTATTGAATCTTTTCATGCGAATCACCCAGCAAAGTGAAAACCAATATGAGGCGACGGGATCGTTTTCAGGAAGCTCTTTGATGCGCATCCTAATCGGCAAGCGGGGAAAAAACCATGTTTTAATCCAGTTATATGAATATCATTTGGGTTGTTGAAATTTTAGGATTCCCGGGATGAATCGGGATGCACCCGTAGGTGCCACCCCCAACATATAACACCAAATTTTTGTATCCCCGCTCATAAGTTCCGGCTAAATCCATGTACATACCTTGCTGACTCCGCATCGTATCCCACAGTGTATTCCATTGTCACCCTAAACCTACCTAAACCTTACTTAAGCTACAAAGTGGTGCCCCCACGTTATAGGTTGATCTAAAACCCATCAACTAGTTCGGTGCAACTACCTTAAAGAAAAGTTAAACCAACAGTTTGCGCTAACTTAGCTAGGGGATACCGCCTCGTAGATTAAAAGTCCACGGACAGCAAACATCTGTGAAACCCCACAGCAGTTCCGAGGCGATTCTGGGATGGTTTGGGTGTCGAGCTTCTGCACCAACCGCAGCTCGGAATCGCCCCGTTTTGTGGGGGGAATTTAACGGTGGTTCATGGGCACAAGTTGCCCCCAAAACACAGGTTGAGCAACTTACAGGTGGGGTGGGGGTTTAATCCAGCAAACAAATATGATGTTCCAAACAAATGCGGATTGATTGATGATTTTGGGTAGCTAAGTTACCTGTGTTTCATGGTCGATATATCTATAGTTAATGGTTGTCAACCAAAAATAATTCAGGGAACACCACCTTGTAGGAGTTGCTGTTTAGGGGTGTATTCCAAATAGTCTTTGGTCATTGGGAAATCGGTGATAACTCTTCTACGGGATATACTTCAATATATGGGTCAATTGATGTTTATTAACCACTTACTAGATCTTAGTAGATGGTGTGGGCATCCAAGTAACCAAAGAACTTGACTAACAATCAAGGGCGTATTTCAGGAAAAATGTTTGCAAAATATTGTGGACAATCATTGGATATATTTTCCCAATTTGACAGGGTGTGATTGAAAGTGCGATGTTAACTGCACCCTTTAATCCATGGTCATATTAACTATTAAGGATTATGATCAAACAGCGGACTTTGTGGCACATTATTTTCAAAACAAAACCATTGGTAGCGTCTGGGGAAACCATGGACGGTTTGTTTTTTGGGAGCGAAACAACCCGAAAAAATTGGAAATATATACCAGCCAGACAGACTTTTCTCGCGGAACCCAATATTGGCAGTAGCATTGCTGATGAAACTTGGTGTTCAATAGAACATGTACCACTAGTGCCGGGGCGGAAATTTCGACACACTGACAGACATGTTTATAAATCACTGGCCTATATAAGAATGTTTGTGAGATACAGAAGCAATGAAATGTTTTATATAGTCTATATATTTTCCCTTTTATTTTCCACAAATTGCGTTTGCCAAAACCTAGATTGCCTTTGCTCAGATGTTGCATACACGCATTGATAATCATCATTTCAAAATTACAAAGGGCGCTTCGTTTGTTTCCATGTTTTATGGCATGTAGTAATTCAAACTGACATATATAACAATATGTAAGATTGCACCAATAACTTAATATCAATGAATCAGTCTACTACTCACCAAGACTTCACACGCATACACGCATACACGCACACACATTCACACACGCGCACACATACATACATACATACATACATACATACATACATACATACATACATACATACATACATACATACATACATACATACATACATACATACAACATACATACAACATACATACATACATACATACATACATACATACATACATACATACATACATACATACATACATACATACATACATACATACATACATACCTACATACATACCTACATACATACCTACATACATACCTACATACATACCTACATACATACCTACATACATACCTACATACATACCTACATACCTACATACCTACATACCTACATACCTACATACCTACATACCTACATACCTACATACCTACATACCTACATACCTACATACCTACATACCTACATACATACATACATACATACATACATACATACATACACATACACACATTCACAGAAAAAAACACCCAGAGACCCATGCGAGCGCCAGTGACGCCACCAAAGAAAGGGCCGCCAACAAAGACTGTAGAGGCAGGGGCCACGTGCAAGGCCGCAGCAATAGCCAAAAATAAGGCATCACTGCTCAAGCCGTCTGCTGCACCAGAACCCAAGAAGAAGGCATCACTGCCCAAGCCGCTTGCTGCAAAGGCGACGACCGCCAGTGGACCTCCTTCACCAGCTGCCGCTGCACCCGTGGCACCACCAGCCCCAGCTGCTTCAGATGTTTTATACACGCACTGGCATGATGATTGCAAAAAATACAGATGGTTTTTAGTGTGTGTGTGTACCATCTGTATAGATGTAAAACTTCATTATGCTGCAGGGGCATGTGGCACTCATGCCCTACCACACGCGATGAAGCTGTGGACATGAGTGGGATGGGAAACGTGGCCGGCTTCCTGTACCTGCAATTTTATTTATATATATATATGAACATATATACACACACATATATATATATATTTATATATATATACATATATACATGTGTATATATATATATATATACATATATATTTATATACATATATATATATATATACATTTATATAAAGTCCATCCCCTGGGCGCATATAAGTCGCAGCTGTGGGGGACCTAATTTTTTTCGCTGTTGTTTTATACGGTCAATGTCTACTGTGATTTTACCTCTGTATATGTGTATAAATATACATTCTTCGTGTCAACTTATCGTTGGTGTTTTTGCACGCCTGATGCATTCCACATCAGAATTCGCAATGGCTGTTCTGAGCAAGTGTGTGATTCATGCTGGATTCGTCACGGCGGCATGAACCCTTCGTGGAATACCTTTCTAGGTAGGAGAGTGAATCCTCGACCTGATCTCTGAATTTACAGTTTTCAATTTAGTAATTCGTTCAAGTAAAGTGAAACAGTTGGCCTTTTTTTTGGTTTCACCTTGTCGGTCGATGTGTTGAACGGCGTGCCGCAGTTCTTGGCTTCACCTTTTTCAACCTAGTAATTCGTTTAAGTAATGTGAAACAGCTGGCCTTTTTTCAACTTTTCACCTGTCGGTCGAGTGTTGAAACAACGTGCCGCTGTTCTGGGCTTCACCTTTTTTCTGGCGTGTGTTTTTTACATTCAGGTATCAGGACATGTCTTTCAGGTGTGGTCTCTTTCTTTTTGGTTACTCTGGTGAGGTTCAAATGTGCACGTAATTCGAGGGTTGACAACGTAAGCCGTCCATGGGTTTACTTGACTTTGTGGCCATTGAGCCCGAATAGGGGAACCTGCATGACCATGTGGATGCACCATGTTTTTAACTAGTTATTTCATGTGTTATTTCCCCTCTTCAGGTAGGTTGGGTCCTGCGCGTGCTGAGGTAGGCTTAGGTTTCGCCGTGGTAGGTTGGTTCAGGCGCTTCCGTCTTCCCCCTCCTCCGCTGGTCTGGTTCCGTTTCCGTCGGCCTCCGTTTTTCCATGTTTTTCCTTCCCTTGCCCTTTCAGGGTTTGCCCGTTCTGGGCCAGGTGTGTCGTGTTGGTGTTTGCTCTTTCCCTCTTCTTTTGCGTTCCCCTCTTCGCGTCCTGGTTAAGTAAGTTTCATTTCATTCTCATTGTCATCTCACTTTCTTTGTCATTTCATCTGCCCCGCTGCTGCGGGGCGTGTGTGTGTGTGTACCATCTGTATAGATGTAAAACTTCATTATGCTGCAGGGGCGTGTGGCACTCATGTCCTACCACACGCGATGAAGCTGTGGACATGAGTGGGATGGGAAACGTGGCCGGCTTCCTGTACCTGCAATTTTATTTATATATATATATAAACATATATATATACACATATATATATACATATATATATATATATACATATATACATGTGTATATATATATACATATATATATATACATTTATATAAAGTCCATCCCCTGGGCGCATATAAGTCGCAGCTGTGGGGGACCTAATTTTTTTTGCTGTTGTTTTATACGGTCAATGTCTACTGTGATTTTACCTCTGTATATGTGTATAAATATACATTCTTCGTGTCAACTATCGTTGGTGTTTTTGCACGTCAGATGCATTCCACATCAGAATTCGCAATGACTGTTCTGAGCAAGTGTGTGTCCATGTTGTGCTAAGATGATTTTCCACTGAATTCCTTGGATTTTCCAAGTTTTTTCATGTTTTTCTCCATAATTTGGGAATTTCGCCATGAAATTCCGCATCACAAGGCAGAAAATTGGTCGGTCCGCCAACATGGACAACGTTTATTGGGTCGTGGACGCTACCAAGCTGAACGACAAAGCGAAGGTCTTGGTCTCACCGGTGACTCGGCGATGTGTCAATCAGCAGGGCGAAGCAACCAATGATTTCTGGTAGGTGTAATCCACTAGGTAAATGATCCATTCGACAACCATCCCCACGTTAACCTTATATTGTATGGATATATAAATATATATAAAACAATGGATTTAAATATATATATATATATTTCTGGTGTCCATGATTATCCCAATATAACACAGTTACATCTACCAGAAATAATATAACCATTTTTTGTTTATAAATGATTTCTGGTGTCCATGATTATAATTATAATGGTGTTATAATGGGATATGGTGTTATATTGGGATTATATCCAATGTTACATTATTGATGATTATGGATAATGATTATGGGATTCATATTTCAGGATATTTTGCTAGATATTATCTGGGTAAATTTGATCAGGACCGAACCCTGTTCTCCTTCACTGGGAATCATGGTTCGTTCTAGGGAAATCCCCAAATGGCCGCAAGATTCACGTTACTGAAATATTATAATTTACCCAGATATATAGCTATATGCAGTTTATAAACCGCAACAAATCACAACAAACACAACATTGGGACCATTGGGATTATGATAACATGATAAAAATCAACGTTAATCACATTGTTTCCTGTTAAAAATGGTTGGTTTGGGGGATACAGTATATGTTTTTTCATGCACACCCACGTGTTGCCGGGTTTGGACGTTTTTGCCTCAGGCAAACAGACGGGCAGTGGTTGCTAGACCCCTGTTGGTTGGTGATTACCCTTTGGTAATTTACCATAGCTATGGACAATTTCAATGTTTAAAAGATATCCAAATTGTAATAAAAGGTATCGACTGTATAAATGGTTCATGTTCAATCGCTATGTTAAATTACCAGAGGGTAGTTGCAGGAGGGTTATTATTACTCTTTATACATATTGTACATGGTCCTAATCCATGAACCAGGAATCCCAAACCAAATGAACGGGGGGGGGTTGATCACTGCTCACATGGACATCAAGCGTGGGGAAAGCAGTGTGTAAAATGATCGATAAATTGATTGGTTATCCATATCGAATCATATCAACATGGTAAATGACCGGAACTTAACACTGAACAATATGTGGGCTGTTCGGATTTAACCAGCAGAAAAGTGATATTAACATGTATTAACCGACAAACATAGGAATCAACAAAGCAAAAGTATGATTTGAAACCACAACCGGGAGAACCGATGGATCGATTTAGTTAAAATTTGATTAAAATTTTCTTTGATTTTGCTATGAATTGAACATGTCGAAACCAACGGAAGGATAAATTTGTTTTTTTGGGATATCGAACATGTTGTGACTATATGTGAGAACATGTGTTGATTCGTTTGCTCCACATGGGAACATCAAATAAACAAATTATGTCAAATTGTCTATGGTTTTGCCGAAAGTGGTTGATTCAAATCATTTTTTTATCACTACCTTGACCTGCGGTACCCATGAAAAATTGGGATACAAACAAAGTCAGGTCAAAGACATGTGTTCCGTGGGGATATTCCCTGAAATTTAGGCTTTATATAGGCCTTATATATGGTAGGTACCTCCAATTTAGGATCCTGGAATGGCCATTGATGTGTGTGCGTTTCTGAAATTAGGATATCGTTTTTTTGGCCATATTTTTCATGGTGAGAATCATGAAGCTCTATTATTGAAATTGGGGACGCACCATTTTCAAACAAATCAATTTCCGTGGGTAGATTGAGGGTCTCGGTACTAGTAGGTTCTAGAATGCTAAAGATGGCCTGATGGCCCAGTGCTTCGTCCATGTTCGCCCATTGGTTTCTTAAGTTGTTTGAATGCCGGAGGAAACCGCACATGGCTGCCTATTTCCTTCTTTTATTGCAACTAGGAGACTCACACAGAAGCAACTCAATGTATTATGGTTATTGATGTTGTTTTTTATCCCTCGTCTGATTTCATTTGCTTTAGTTTTTCTTAGTTTCAGGCAAATGAACCGTTATAATTCGGCTAGACATCTTTAAACTGGAGACCCTATTTGTCCTCCCTTGGTTTTAGGGGTTCCAACTTTAATTGTCCCTCAAGGAAACTTCCATTGCGGAATCTTCTCCAAACCACAAAAAATGCCCTGCTTGCAATCGCTGTCGGTCGAAGTAGCTAAGTCAGCTATGGTAAGTCCGGGCGACGCTTTGGCCTACATGGCACCTGGGGGTTTGGACCAGGATGCTGATGTGTTGAGAGGCTACATTTTGGGTGCCCCCTCCCTCGCGGTCAATTTTTCAACGCTGGTGGTCACCACTGCGCTTATGATCCGACGCTTGGGCGAACTCGCGGGCGACCCTTCCGGTGCCCCCTGCAGAGCGAGGCGCACTTGCTGAAATGCGCCGGGCGCATCCTGTTGACCCTGCCGGAGGACAGACCAACACCCGTATCATTGCCGGATACGCAGTGTCCGCCACCGCGTTTCCAGGCGCGCGCTGGCTGTCTGGCGAACAGGAGATTCGCTACCGGTCGGACAAGTTTTCCTCGAGGGAGGCTTTGGACGACTGGTCACCATCGGGTCGAACAGTCCCGACGCCGCGGATTTGCTGGGCATGACATGCTGGTGGGTTCAAATACGTTTGATATTCAACCATAGAAATTGGATATAATTTGGAGCAAATTGGATGATCTCCAATTACCAACACATTTTTTTGGGGGCTGAAACCACCAACCAGAATACCGTTGTTTTTTTTTTGTGATGATTTAGTGATCCAACGTCTGCACCAAGGAATTCAAGATCCCAGGTCGCGATGGTTCTCAGGGCAGCTTTAAAATGGCACCTCGGCCAGATGAGTCTCTGTCATGGATCTCCTGGAGATGGATGAAATTGGGATGTTAATATCATCCCAACATTTTCCCATTGGTTAACACCATTTTAAATAGTTGAACCATGGTTATATGGGGGTAACCCCCACATAATCCCAATGTATATATACTGGTTGGTGGCTTGGAACCATGGAATTTTATGAGTTTCCATTCAGTTGGGAATCTCATCATCCCAACTGACGAATTCATATTTATCAGAGGGGTTGAAACCACCAACCAGTGGATACTCAACAGTCGCTTCTATTTTTTTTTTTTGAAACCCAACATGTTTTTCGGATTTTTTAGGACGGTTTTAACCATCAAACATGGGGATATAAGTGATAGATAGTGGAGATAAATCCAACATAATGGGGATATTGTAGAACATAATTCATACCATCTGGTTATTTAACATAGCCATGGAAAATCCCTGAAAAAATGGAGGTTTCTAGCTGGGAAAATCATCTATTTCTATGGGCCATCTATTCCATGGCTATGTTAAATAACCAGAGGGTAACAGTAAACCTACCTGTGCAACTAATCGGGTTGATTGGTCATTCAAGTGCGAGAAGAAGAATGGACGCTCAACCAACCATACTCTCTGGTAAACTGACGTAACTATGGAAAATCACCATTTTTAATTGGGAAATCCACTATAAATGGCAATTTTCAATAGCTATGTCAGTTTACCAGCGGGTAAATGGTGATTTTCGCATGTTACTGGATGGGTTACTTTTGAAATGGGGATTTGTCTTCCCCAAAAAACAGGATCTCAAATGAAGAGTGGGAATATTTTATAGATATAGCTGATACTACTGGGGTAACCGACTGGAGGGGCCTCTAGTACTCCATTTTCTTGCCAGATTTGAGGATGTATAAGATTATATATGTATGCACGAATGTATATGTGCACATATAAAATTATAAATGTATATATATATATATATAAATGTAATCGTATACGTATTTATCTACATATATATATATATGTCTTTATATGTATATGTACAAATGTGTATATGTGTATATGTATATATGTATATATGTGTATATGTGTATATGTATATATTTTTATCTGTATATCTGTATTTATGTATATATGTATATATGTGTATAAGTATATATGTATATATGTATATCTGTGTCTATATATATGTATTTATATATGTATATGTATATGTGTATATGTGTATATATATATATATGTATGTGTATATGTGTAATGTGTGTGTATATATATATGTAAATATGTATTTGTATATATGTATATGTGTATATGTGTATATGTATGTATATATATATATTTATTTAAATGTTTATAAGTATATATGTATATAGATGTATATGCGGATGAATATATGTGAATAGGTAAATATGTATACATGTATACATGTATATATGTTTATATGTATATATTTTTATCTGTATATATGTATTTATGTATATATGTATATATGTGTATAAGTATATATGTATATATGTATATCTGTGTCTATATATATGTATTTATATATGTATATGTATATGTATATACGTACATGTGTATATGTGTATATGTATATATGTATATATATATATGTTTAAATGTTTCTAAATATATATGTATATAGATGTATATATGTGAATATGTATATATGTATATATGTATATATGTATATATGTATATGTATATGTATATGTGTATATATGTATATATGTATATGTGTATATGCGTATATGTGTATGTGTATATGTGTATATGTATACACGCATTTATGTATATATTTTTTATGATAATAATATATATGTGCGTGAATATGTGGATATGATGCTGATTATGTGTGTCTGTATATATATATATGCGTCAAACATCATATTGTTGCAGGGTATCTAAGATTTGCCATGATTTTATCAGCTAAAACATGGAACTGTTTGAACCCAGAGTATGGGATAAGATGAGGAGTTAAAACAACACATGTTGGACAAGGTGGATCATTTACTTCATGGTCAATTCAGAGGTTGATGGAAAGCATCAATTCGATAGCCGAACAAATCAGGTTTAGAATTCATTTTAAGCGATTCAGATTGACATGTTTGCAATCTCTGCACCTAGATGACGTTGGGGTTCGCTGAATATTATTGTGTTCTTCTCCATCACACCCCTATCTCAACAAGTGTACTATTGGAAAACCTGTCTGCCAACCAGGACCCCCCTTAGAAAAGATCCTTAAAGTATGTTTTTACTCTTGCACGTTGTTGGCTGTGTATTTTGTGGGCCTTCTTGGAATTGTTGCGAGTGGATTTTGCATTGCATGTTGATTTTTTTGTACTTCTATGATCCACAGCTATTGGTCTTGTCTTGATGGAATCACAGCTATTGTTGTTCAACTGGCCAGGGACCTTTATTACATGATGTCATACTACATGAATCTACATGGATGTGGGTCAAAACCCTGTACCCCCAGTGAACCTCAAGGTTGATGGTCATCCCTTATACCACATGATTAGTAGGTTTTGACCCATACCCACATAATGTTTTATTATTTTCTGGTTTTATTCCTTTTTTTTGTGGTCTCTTTGGGAATCACCATTGACCAATAGCTCTGACTCTGACTGGCGTCTCCGCAAAAAACCACTGAAATTCCGCCCAGTTCCACTTAGGTGATGTACCCCAAGGATAAGTCCTCTTTTAGGCAAGCTGGAGGCTACTGGGGACGACGTCTGCTGGATTTTGTGCGGGAAGTTCCTTTTTTAAGCATCACTTAGCCAAGAAAAACTGGAGTAGATTTCATGTTTTTTTTGCTATGAAACGATAAAACCATGTAATTTTTTTTGGAGATTCCGGAATATTCAGGAATATGGGAAAACAATTCATTAGGCCATTATATTGAATTTGTATGAATTTGTTGCCCTCCAGTAAATAAACATAGACACTGCCAGATAGGGCTTGGAAGTTTAGTTTCCACTAGAAATTTCTGATTTTCAGGAATATGGGTATGGGTCAAAACCTACTAATCATGTGGTATAAGGGATGACCATCAACCTTGAGGTTCACTGGGGGTACAGGGTTTTGACCCACATCCATATGGGAAAACGGGGATGTAACAATGTAACATGCCAATGTTCGTCTAAATTTGGGTCGATGAAACAGCGGCACGGCCGCATGGATGGTCACGATGGCACCAGGGTGGGAAAATGGGGTCCAGCTCTTGTTTTGGCATGGGGCCAACCCAGATGGGTAAAACCTTGGCATTTGGTTTGTTCAATTACAGTTATGGCCCGAAATACCAGTTGTAAGTAATAACAAAACCCCATTTGTAGAATGTACAAACCCATTTATAACCAGTTATAACTGATAAATTGCCATAACTGTATGTCATGTACATGTCGGTATGGACAATTTGGTACAAAATTGGGTGATTCATAGTAAAAATGACCAAAAACTACGGGCAACCTGCAACCTGGGCACAACAGAGGTGCTCAGAAACAGGGCTAGACGGAAACCCAACAGGCTTTGGTGAAAGCGCACACTGCTTCAAAAACAGCGATGAAACATGGTCAAAGGAAGGCACCATGGAGATGGGAAGCGCAGCTTCCCCGTCATCGCCCAGCAGATCTACGTACCCACACCGTCTTCGCGGGCCAGATCCTACAGTGGCAGCACGACCGCGCTGTTCCCATGGATTTTCTTGTTTGTACTTGGTGGCTCATCCCACGGCTCGTAAGTGGGTTATAACCCCAGTTATAAATGGGATAAGTAGGGTTAATCCACTCATAACTGGGGTTATAACCCACTTACGAGCCGTGGGATGAACCACCAAGTAGCCATAACCATCCACAACCCATATAGCATGTTTGACTGCGGCACACAAACACTCACATGCCAAGTTGCCACGGATCTAAGGAATATGATCATTATCCCAAGAGTAAGGTGTTTTAAAGGGGGTTGAAGGGTGCTTAACCACCAACAACCATCAATCATGGTTTACTCACAATCTATAGTAACCCCAAAAAATGCCGAAAAGTACCAATTGTCACTATTTTAGTACAGAATATGTTTTTCTATATATATATATATTTATGGATTAATTACTAGAACATAATATAACTGGGTGCTGATTTGGAACATTTTTTAGTTTCCATAATATATGGGATGTCATCCTTCCCAACTGACAAATATTTTTCAAGATTGTTAAAACCACCAACCAGTAATTATCAATAGTTTCATCATTTATAGTGAATTTTCCCATGACAAAATTGTGATTTTCCATAGTTGTGTAAACGTTTACCAGAGGATAATCCATTCTTTTAGGCCATACAATGCTCTAGATAAGTGGGAATATTCCATTAAACTAACAGGTATAACCCAGTTCCTTAACGTTAACCTTGATGGATAACATTCTTGGCAGCCTTGGTGAGTCCCCATGACTTGATCAAGACGCCAGGTCAAGGCTTTGTACAGTTGAAGTGCGAGAGTGACTCCTGGATGCAGCGAGCAATTTCAACGACCCTTAAAGAACGTTTGTGTGTTTTTTCAAATTTAACGAGAGATACTTGTACGGGACAAAAATGTGTGTCTGAAAAAACTTACTGGTGTGTTTTACGCAGGGAATTTTCTGGAATGATCCATAATCACTAGTAACAATCATCCAACATCATCCAACAAGCCCATTCCTATCCATTCCCTACGTTTAGCACCAGGAAGGACAATTTGGGACAACAAGGTTTGATGATTTAGATCCGGACAAAGCCATTGCATGTATAATGATGTAACATAACTATGGAAAATCACCATTTTTCATGAGAACAAGATGGAACATCACCATTTTTCACTGGAAAATTCACTATAAATGATGAAATTCTTGATAATTCCTGGTTTAGTGGGAGCAAGATGATGTCGTCAAGTGAATTTCCTGTCTGCCAATGTTACAATGTTTGGGAGCGACGGGGTCGGACCTGCTATGGCTGAGATCGCCCAAGGGTTGGCACACCAGTAGTCTTGGCTCTTGAAAAAATCTTGTTTCACCCAGAAGGCTTCGCTTGAGCAGCCCTGGCAGCATATGGTTTCAATATATATATATCTATATATCTGTATATACGTATATATATATATACATTTGAACATTATTTTGAATTTAGGTTATTAACAAATGATCATATTAGCTACCCGGCCTGAAATATGTGCAACCCCCCTACTAAGCCTTGGCTTATGGAGTGAATATTAGAGAATTTGGGTACATATGGTTACCAGATGTTACCAGCTATTACCAGCCTATTTGTGGCTAAGGTACCTGAAAAATAGCTGGGTCATGGCCTAGAGAAGATGAGGGGAAGTTCAGCATTGAAATAAGAGAACCCTGAAGATTTGAATATGATTCAAACAATGGATGCTCACCCACGAAAATGTGGACATAACCAACCAAAATGGTGACATCAGACAATTTTCGATTGGCATTTCCGGCTGCCTTGCCCTCGCACATTGACCCCCAAAGGGAATACTAACTCAGAGGTGTCTAAACTTTAATTCTTTTTTGTTGGGTTCGCTTGCGCGGGGGGCCTCCATTCGAATACCCAAAAATGGCGTGGGAACCCAACGATTTTTTTTCTGCAAGGACTGAGTAAGAATAAACCATGAAATAATGGTTTCTTAGCCGGAATAACCTTTAGCATTTGCTAAATTAACATGCTCGTAGCTGTGGAACATCACAATTTTAAATAGGTAAACACATCAAACTTAATAGATCATTTTCCATGGCTATTTAAATTACCAGAGGATAGTAGTAGGGGCGAATAGGGGCGAACATTTTTCACCCTCTAATTTCTTTGACTGTGTCTCAAACACCGAGCGGAAGCCTTCTACTTTGAAACTACTTAGGGATTCAGGCTGCTTATGACATATTATGACTATGACATATAGACGGATTTCTAAACCAACTGAAAAAAACTATCACTGGGGACTAATCCAGCTCATGGTTTTTAGCTACTATTATACTCATGGGTCACAAGCCTGATATTTACTATTAAAATCTATTAAACTAATGCAGTTCCATTGAACTTTTTGTGATCATTTTTCACAACAGGCGGACCTTCAAATCCCATGATGACCTGGCGAAGCCGGACCAACCTCACTCAATTTTTGTGACCCATGGATACCATGCCGTGTTTATGATGCGCTATGTAAGGCAAAAACTTTTGGGATAATCATGTTCAATCATGTTCAATCATGTTCAAATAATTTTCCATGAAATTTCCTGAACTTTGCCAATGATGTCATAAATTGGTGAAATTGCTATGTACAGTTGGCTAATCCTTTTTTTGTGTCACGGTCTTCAGAAACAGATTGGCAACATGATTTGAGACAAGTAAAGAACAATGGCCATTTCATGGACGTTTTCGGTACCTACTACGGCCTATATCAGATTATATAAGGCCTATGTAAGGCTTTATGTAAGGGCTATGTAAGCGGAGCCCCCAAAATGTGAATCAAATATTGTACCTCCAGCATGAAATGGTCATGTAAATGATGATCCATGAAGCTCGGTAAATGATTGCTTACTTGGTGGTTCATCCCACGAATCGTAAGTGGGTTATAACCCCGGTTATAAATGGGATAAGTAGTTAAGTAGGGTTAATCCACTGAAATCACTGGGGTTATAACCCACTTACGATTCGTGGGATGAACCACTAAGTAGTGTGTTTATGTGATTTTTTTGTAGCACTCGGATGCATGGGGATAGGACTGAGATGATTCAAGTGATCAAGATTGATCAAGCATCTTCTCAATCTTCTCCCGCATTTGCACCATGTGACTGGACTGTAACTTCCTATAAGCACCCATCAAAGATCATAGGGTGAATGGAAAATGGACACAAATTGGGTGGTTACTTATTACCTATTAAATCCTATTAAGGTGAGTAGAAAATGGATCCACCAGATCATCTATTAAGGTGAACAGTGTCAACTTCCTTTAAGTTAATGATCAAATTTGGAACACAATTAAGATCCTTACCTTAACCTTAAGGTTGACACACCTATCATCTGAGCTGCATCCTGAGGATACTCAAGACCTTCAGAGTTGCTCATTGACTTTCCGCATGGGGAGACTTGGCACACGATTTTATTGAGGTGCCACGAGCTGCAGACATGCATAGTAGGTGACGACATTGCGGCACGTTTCAATGATCTCTGCTTTGATTGGTGTATTCTCAAGTATATATTCAAAGTGCCGATTTCAAGGATAAATTGACCTAGGGCAGCCAGGGGAAGAAAACTTTGGTTTGAATGGCTTGGGATCTAATCCCAGAATGATTATGGACATGATGGAACTACTGTGGACTGGTTTCGTTGGTTGGTTTATTGGGGCTCCCACCATAGTGAAAGCCCCTGTATGGGGTACATTCTGCAGCCTTATTGGTTGTGCTGAAAGAGGGGTAACCATGGAACAGAATTGAACATGAACATATTTCTTCTGAAATCTTGAAACAACACAGTGGATACCCACGAAGATTCAAAAATGATATCCTAGCTTCGGGGTTGAAGATAAATCCACTTCAAACTTAACCACCCAGTTTTCGGGCAGGTAGACCTCACCTGAAATATGGCTACGTGGAACCAACATGTTCGTTATTCAGTGTACACCCTCCCCACTTGCAAGTTGGTTTTACAACATTTTATAAGCCAATCTAACTTTCGATATATCTTCCACAGACCAAACCTAGTGAAATAGAACAACTTATCTATCCTGGGGGCTCCACATTGCAACCTTTTTGTTTGAATCATCCCTGCATGTTGGTGCACTGCGCCAATGGTGCGGGGAGGAGTAGGGGAATCATGGCAATTATCCCAACTTTCTTCTGGTTCAATCCTCACAATTTTGTTGTTGCCTAAAGATAACATGGGGATGGGTCAAAACCCTGGTACCCCTGGTGAACCCCAAGTCATAGCTGGGATTTATGGATGTGAATAACCCACTAAAAATGTATCTATAGGTATTGACCCATACCCACATCTTTGCTGACACCAATTTAATTCCAAGGCTATTGGGGGGAGGACTCGTACAGTGGCTCATAGCCATAGTATTCCATAGGTAACCATAGTCATTGTGAACATCCCACTAATCAATGTCGGATGTAGCGGGACTGGGATGCACATTTAAGTGAGGCCGTTTTTTCTTGAGGACATTACTCCAATTCCATTCTGTTTCTTAAACAACCATGGCTAGCTAAAGTAGAAACGGTTTGTAGATTACTCCCATCCCCTGTTCATATGAAACACTCCCATTTTTTCTGGTCCCAAATAAGTGACTTCATCCCCTACTAAACTATGGTATCTAGGGATATCTAGGGGACATTTAGTAGTGGGAAGGGAAAATTGGCTGATCCATGGAGCTGAGAGAACAATACATGACATTTGTTTGCCTCCCAAGATAGGTATTTTACCATTATATCACAGGGTGATATAACATGATATAACCAACACTCATAGTCGTGATTTACGTGTGTGTGTGTTTTTTCAATCTTACTTCATTTCACTATACTTATAATATAGATCACAATAGATCATGTGGCAATCACCCAGGTTGTAGAAAAAAACGGTTAAAAGAAAGTGAAATGCAAGGATTGGGTTTGAACATGGAGCCAGATGATAGAATTCATGAATTCATGGTGACATATATCCAGCCAAAGATGCGATTTGTTTAGTGAACAGTGATGATGCTGCGGATGGTTGCGACATCGTGCATCACCTTGGATGGTTGAAACCCTGTAGATAATGGGATAAACTACCTATCAACTGGTGCAGGATTTCTTCCATCCACCGTACTGGGTTCATGTGGTTTCTTGTCTCGTCTCCCCTGAAGTTGTCCCAGGTCGGTGTGCCGTGGGGAAGTGTGTATACAAGTATATATATATATAGCGCTGGACAACTACTTAGAACGTTGGTTTTGGAATTCCAAAACACGTTCTAAGTAGTGATCCTGGATCACTACTTAGAACGTATACGTTCTAAGTAGAGGTTTTGTGGGTTCCCCCGTGTTCTAAGTAAGAATCCCACCAGCTATCTACGTGCATTTTGGAAAATCCTGTGTATATATATAATATATTTTGAATATTGTAGTTGTCCGGCGCTATACATTCATATAATAGAAACTTTCCAAACCTGATGTTCGAATCGTATGTACATCGCTATATATATATATATATATATTTGAATATATCCTATGTAGCCTCTCACCTAGAGCATCCGGATCCATTCGCTATACCTCAATATAGCATCTCCATGTATCTTAACGCAACATCACACCTCCTGTATATATAATATAAATATGCAGTGTTAAGTTGTATGTATGTATACAAATACATATATTTACATGTATATATATGATGGCGTGTTCTAAGTAGAGGATCCTCATATGTTCTAAGTCACTTAGAACGTACGTCCCCTATTCGCCGAACATGTTCTAAGTAGAGGGTTCGTACCCACCGAAAAATTTCCAAAACGACGTTCTAAGGAGTGATCCTGGATCACTACTTAGAACGTATACGTTCTAAGTAGAGGTTTTGGGGGTTCCCCCGTGTTCTAAGTAAGAATCCCACCAGCTATCTACGTGCATTTTGGAAAATCCTGTGTATATATAATATATTTTGAATATTGTAGTTGTCCGGCGCTATATATTCATATAATAAAAACTTTCCAAACCTGATGTTCGAATCGTATGTACATCGCTATATATATATATATTTGAATATATCCTATGTAGCCTCTCACCTAGAGCATCCGGATCCATTCGCTATACCTCAATATAGACATCTCCATGTATCTTAACGCAACATCACACCTCCTGTATATATAATATAAATATGCAGTGTTAAGTTGTATGTATGTATACATATACGTATATTTACATGTATATATGATGGCGTGTTCTAAGTAGAGGATCCTCATATGTTCTAAGTCACTTAGAACGTACGTCCCCTATTCGCCGAACATGTTCTAAGTAGAGGGTTCGTACCCACCGAAAAAATTCCAAAACGACGTTCTAAGGAGTGATCCTGGATCACTACTTAGAACGTATACGTTCTAAGTAGAGGTTTTGGGGGTTCCCCCCGTGTTCTAAGTAAGAATCCCACCAGCTATCTACGTGCATTTTGGAAAATCCTGTGTATATATAATATATTTTGAATATTGTAGTTGTCCGGCGCTATATATTCATATAATAAAAACTTTCCAAACCTGATGTTCGAATCGTATGTACATCGCTATATATATATATATATTTGAATATATCCTATGTAGCCTCTCACCTAGAGCATCCGGATCCATTCGCTATACCTCAATATAGACATCTCCATGTATCTTAACGCAACATCACACCTCCTGTATATATAATATAAATATGCAGTGTTAAGTTGTATGTATGTATACATATACGTATATTTACATGTATATATGATGGCGTGTTCTAAGTAGAGGATCCTCATATGTTCTAAGTCACTTAGAACGTACGTCCCCTATTCGCCGAACATGTTCTAAGTAGAGGGTTCGTACCCACCGAAAAATTTCCAAAACGACGTTCTAAGTAGTTGTCCGGCGCTATATATGATATGATTTTTCCATTGGATCATTGCTTATTGTAAGACCACGAAACGCATAGGCACGCTGAATTTCACCAGTATATCCATCCAAATATGGCTATGAATCAATACCTATACATACCATTTTTAGTGGGATGAACATCCATTTACCAGCTATTTTGGGGTTCACCAGGGGTACCAGGGTTTTGACCCATCCCCATATGAGGCGATGCCTTAAAGTCAACTGCTGCAGCAGCTGCTGAGGATTTGCAATGGCCGTAGTGGTGAATTAGCCAAGCGCGTGGCTCGGAGTCGAAAAGTGGCACCTTCTTGTTGCTTAGGCCCCACGTTTACACTCTGGTTATGTCAAAATAGCTATTGAAAATGGCCATTTATAGTGGATTTTCCCATTAAAAGTGGTTATTTTCCATTTTCTATAGTGGATTTTCCATAGAAATAGTGGATTTTCCCATTGAAAATGGTGATTTTCCATAGTTATGTTAATTTACCAGAGGGTATTTGTTGGTCACTCCCTCTTGATGTCCTATCCCCTTTATTCATGTTTATTCTTGTTCATAGAGTAGATGCCCTTAATTGGGGAATCCCGCAATTGTGATCCTATTTCTTGGTCTGTTTTTTTTTCACTTCCTTATCATTGATTTTGCTAGCATGGGTCTGTTAGTTTGTGTTAGGCCCAAATGTCCAGCCTTTCGATTGGACATTTGGAAGTAACCTTGTGGCAAAGAGGGGAGGTTCAAACAGTGCTTGTGATTTAGGTGTCGGCTTGTTTCCAGGCAACCCTCTGTTGTAAGTTTGTTTGTATTTTTTAATCAAGGTGTAATACACAAAAAGCAGCTTCAGGACTCGTTTTGTATTTTTTTGTTGTGAGGTCAGATTCAAAAAAACGCAGCATGGTTACCATTTGGCAATTTAACACGGCAATGGAACATCACATTTTTTTTACTAGGTAAAAAACAATCTATAAATTGGCCATTTTCCATAGCTATGTGAAAATTACCGGAGGGTAAACAAGACAGAAACAAACACGCAAACAAATGAAACCACATAAATTCATCCCTACACATTTGGCAGACTTTATTTGGGTTGTGTTTATTAATCAGTTTGGGAAGTTGTCATACTTTGTATCCATGGGGTTTAAGAACACAAAAAGGCAACATTACAACCCCTCCTTTCACGCAGGAGATAAAATTCTTGGTTTGATTTATCGTCATTTTGTGAAATCAAATAACCCTACCTTGACCCTTGCCATTAAAATCCATTAAACCCATGGTCATTTACTCCATGAAGAGATTTTTTTTGGTAAGATTGGTACTTTTTGACATTTTTGTTGCTAATAGGAAGGTCAATCTTAGATTGTTAGTTTAATCCTTGAGTCTTTCGGTATCAACGGGATTACTGCATTTACTAACCAGCTAAGAATTTCTTTTTTGCAAGCTATCTAAGATTGGCCATGGTAGTAATAGGAAGGTCAAAGTATAACCCATATCATCCCATGAAATTCACCATTGTTAACCATTAAATCACAATTCAAAATTGTTAAATCACCATTTTCCTATGGTTAAATCACCATTTATAGTGGTTAAATCACCATTTTCCCATGAAATTCACCATTGTGAACCATTAAATCACAATTTAAAATTGTTAAATCACCATTTTCCTATGGTTAAATCACCATTTATAGTGGTTAAATCACCATTTTCCCATGAAATTCACCATTGTGAACCATTAAATCACAATTTAAAATGGTTAAATCACCATTTTCCTATGGTTAAATCACCATTCATAGTGGTTAAATCACCATTTTCCCATGAAATTCACCATTGTGAACCATTAAATCATAATTTAAAATGGTTAAATCACCATTTTCCTATGGTTAAATCACCATTTATAGTGGTTAAATCACCATTTTCCCATGAAATTCACCATTGTGAACCATTAAATCACAATTTAAAATGGTTAAATCACCATTTTCCTATGGTTAAATCACCATTTATAGTGGTTAAATCACCATTTTCCCATGAAATTCACCATTGTGAACCATTAAATCACAATTTAAAATGGTTAAATCACCATTTTCCTATGGTTAAATCACCATTTATAGTGGTTAAATCACCATTTTCCCATGAAATTCACCATTGTGAACCATTAAATCACAATTTAAAATGGTTAAATCACGATTTTCCTATGGTTAAATCACCATTTATAGTGGTTAAATCACCATTTTCCCATGAAATTCACCATTGTGAACCATTAAATCATAATTTAAAATTGTTAAATCACAATTTTCCTATGGTTAAATCACCATTTATAGTGGTTAAATCACAATTTTCCCATGAAATTCACCATTGTGAACCATTAAATCATAATTTAAAATGGTTAAATCACCATTTTCCTATGTTAAATCACCATTTATAGTGGTTAAATCACCATTTTCCCATGAAATTCACCATTGTGAACCATTAAATCACAATTTAAAATGGTTAAATCACCATTTTCCTATGGTTAAATCACCATTTATAGTGGTTAAATCACCATTTTCCCATGAAATTCACCATTGTGAACCATTAAATCACAATTTAAAATGGTTAAATCACCATTTTCCTATGGTTAAATCACCATTTTTAGTGGTTAAATCACCATTTTCCCATGAAATTCACCATTGTGAACCATTAAATCATAATTTAAAATGGTTAAATCACAATTTTCCTATGGTTAAATCACCATTTATAGTGGTTAAATCACCATTTTCCCATGAAATTCACCATTGTGAACCATTAAATCATAATTTAAAATTGTTAAATCACCATTTTCCTATGTTTAAATCACCATTTATAGTGGTTAAATCACCATTTTCCCATGAAATTCACCATTGTGAACCATTAAATCATAATTTAAAATGGTTAAATCACCATTTTCCTATGGTTAAATCACCATTTATAGTGGTTAAATCACCATTTTCCCATGAAATTCACCATTGTGAACCATTAAATCATAATTTAAAATTGTTAAATCACCATTTACCTATGGTTAAATCACCATTTATAGTGGTTAAATCACCATTTTCCCATGAAATTCACCATTGTTAACCCATTGTTAAACCACAAAAAATCACCATGGTTTTCCGTAAAAAAACAGCATTTTCCTATGGTTTTCCTAGGGGATCACCATGAAATACCCCCCAGGATGGTCCCCGCAACGTGGTGACCTGGGATTTCAAGAAGAGCCTCGTGTGCGACGACGAGGAGGCCTTGACTGAGGGGGAAATTGGTATTTTTTTGGTATCATAATGATCATATATTTATATATATATATGCCCATTACATTCCCATATCCATTACAGTTGACCTGAATATACATCAACTATCTATCGGGATTCACTATACTTATATAACTATATAGTAGGTAATCATGGGATAACAATGGTTAATAATGGTTAATAATGGTGAGTTATGGTTGATAATGGTTGATAATGACCCATGACGGATCCATGGTGCTGCTATATATGGTAACATGGATCCCATCAATATACCCCATTCATGTTAGCATATATACCAGCACCATGGATCCTATGGGTGATAATATCTAGGTCAATCTTGCATGGATACGTATTAATCCTAACTAGTCTTTTGGTATTAATGGGAATATCTACGTTCACCAGCAAAAAAAATGCAGGATATCTAAGATTGGCAATGAGATATATAAATAGCTGGTGGTCCCCCTTACTGATAGTGTGATAGCTGATCCAAAAAATATTACAAATAACATCAAATAATTAATAAGCACATATATCATAATTATATGTGATTATTTGCGATATATACACCAGTTCTTAGTCACATTAGAAGTATCATGATCCAATTTGTCCGGTTAGTATTGGAATATGGGAGACATTCACCAATCTGAATAAATCATGGGTGGGATTGTAAACTGGTGTTTTGTTTAAGGTTGGTTAGCTGTTATAAGTTATAATTCATCCAGACACCAATGCAAATGATCCAATTTATGGTGATACCAAATAATGTCTAGGGGCCAAACTTCCGCTCTAACAGCAAAAAAATGCGTGAAAACCAGCGTACCATGGTCAAATGAGCTGTAGCCACATCGGTGAACCTTTGCCCCAAGTACACAGCGATGATTCAGTTGTGAGTTGATGCTATTTCATGGGACCGGCAAACCCGTTGAGTACAAGGTGGAGAGCCCAAACGATAGCTAAGTTGGTCTATGCTATTTCAGGTATGGTTTATGGATGTTTATGGTAGATATTTCGAGTCAACGAGTTTTTTTTTGGGAAGCACCGGTTCGTGATTGACTTTTGGTGCCTGGATCCATGGAACTGCAAGATGTCCAAGTATCCATTGAGACCCCAAGGGGTCAGTAAGCGGAATCGTGTCATACTGAAAAAAGAGGAGTCTTCAAATCAGCCCCGAAAGCATCAGGACTGCACTTCTGCAGATATTTCACTGTCAAAGCGGTTTAACGTCTCTTCGTGAGCAGTCGCAAGGGAGCTGCAGTTGCTGCAGGGGTTTGGATGGAAATTGACTTCCTCGTTCTGCAGGGGATGCCTGGCTTATGATGTGTTCAGGTCAGCAGGAGTGAACATTGAGGGCTGCTGGAATGCTGATTGCTTACTTGCGGACGAAGGACTGGCACCTAAGGCCTTGTCTGGAATCTGCTTAGGCACTATGGGTTTGGCACATGACAGCAGCCTCAAAGAAAAAGCTGAAGGAGAACAGGGCATCTACGCCATAGCTGGCACTGTGGCCCCTGACGACCCAAGCATAGGTCAAGTGATTCTCGGGGCATCTAAGCGTTCTCACGAGGATGGCTGCCCTTCCTGCAAGAATCGACAAAGGGCAATTGGATTGGAGGGAATATGTTAGAAACTCTGAGGTGCAAGAAAGTAAAGGTTTCAACCCTGTGTTTGAGATTGAACATGGACCCCAAACAAATAACGATCATTTGCAAATCTAGGCATACAACCATCCTTGAACATATGGGATATGTTTCTAGTACAGTGTTCTGATATATGCAATAAACTATCACCAAGCTATAATGGTCCCTTTCAGAAACGATTCAGTGGGAGGGTGGCCTTTGGTGCTGGGAAAACCCATCCCAGGTCATCAGGAGTTTATCATGATAATTATGTGATATTGTGATAAGATATTTACCCTCTGGTTATTTAACATAGCCATGGAAAATCACCCAATTATAGATGGTTTACCTATGAAAAATTGTGATTTTCCATGGCGCTGTTAAATAACCAGATGGTAAATTTAGTTATGAGGGGAATGTATGATAAATTTGGACCTGTATAACTATATATATATATAGTTCTTGTTGAAATTCCACCAACATTTATTGGAGAGCTGTGTATTTATTGGAAGTTCCTTCTTCGGAAATCTCACAGGGTGGCAATACAATTACACGTATGTTTGAGATGTGTCTTCCCTCGGGCCATTGGGCTTGTATGCCAGATTTGTCCAATATGGGTTCATATGGGGTGCATGCAATGCTAGTCAATGACAATCAACAAAGAAAGTGGATATTACCTACGTACCCTCTGGTTATTTAACATAGCCATGGAAAATGGCCCATTTATAGATGGTTTACCTATTAAAAATGGTGATGTTCCATGGCTATGTTAAATAACCAGATGGTAATTACCTTAAAGAAAGAATCATGCGTACAACGTGTGTTTGAACTGACTGGTGGCTTGGAGAAGACGGCTTGGAATTCATCAGGAGGACATTTCGCAAATTTCTGTTGGATTAGCCGCTGGTAATTTAACATACCACAGGAAAGATCACCAGTTTTTATGGGTAAATTAAATCCGTAAAGATCCTCTATATTCATGAGACATTTTCCATAGCTGTGTGACAGTTTACCAAACAATGTACCATTCGGTATGTATACACGAATCTCGCGACAGATGTGGAGGTTTTTTTTGGACTGCAATCAGTGACGTCGTGTGGAAACTTACGATTGTTTAAAAGGTGGTTTTTGTCCACCCCAAAATGGCCCAAGAATCCGAGATATGGCTATGGGATCTTATACTAATAGTTGGTGACTTGATGTTCCCCAAAAACTATCTCCTGTGATAGGTCTCCATGGGACAGATCACAATGTTGGTGGCAATGCTGGTGCCCCAAAAAAATCATGACCAAGTTGCTGCAAAAGGTAACTCCAAGTAGCTGATTTGTTTTGTGTACCAGGATGGAAGGGCCGCATCTTTCTATGGGAATTAGTCATGTTGAAAAAAATCCAGACTCTGTCTGGTTGGATTCCTTCTTTCTGTTGATCCTTTTCCGTAGTTTTCGATGTTGAAGATATCATCAGATCATCATATGCATTCATATCCGCCAAATACGAATCCAAGCTTTACCCTCTGGTTATTTAACATAGCCATGGAAAATCCCTTATAAATGGAGGTGTTAATAGGAAAATCATCTATAAATGGGCTATTTTCCATGGCTATGTTAAATAACCAGAGGGTAAATTGCTTTAAAAAACCCAGCCATAGATGCATCTACCATATAACATAGTTCTGAACCCAGCCATCATAAATCAACCATAAATATTCATAGATATCAGTAGTTATCCACATGGTTGTTGGGTTGTTGGTTAAATCACCATTTCCCGATAGGTCCGATAGGTTTTCTTATGGGTGTTCCTATGGATTCCCTATAGTTTTCCTATGTTTCCTATGTTTTGGCCACAAATCGTGATGTTGCTCCAGGTGAAGAAGATCTGGAACTTCAAAGAGGTCGTCGATGCCAAGACCCGCACCTTCGCTGCCCGGGCACCTAGCAGTATTAATTCACTTGCTTATCCTGCTGCGGAGTGCTGGTTCTCGATTGTATAATGGTTAATAAATGTTAATAACCATTTATCAACTCGGATGTATCCCCAAGTAAGGCATTTTTTGAGTGCAAAATCATGGGTAAACCATCTATTTCTATGGCTTTTCTAACCACTTATCAACTTGCTTCATCTGATTTCAAGGATGAAACCTGCAGAAAATCCCAATGGGAACTCGTCATGGCTGCCATGCTGCCGCCAATGCGAACTCAGGAAAACCGGATGAATTTTGATGCCAGATGATGCCAGAACGTAGTACAGGGATGTAGTGGATGTACATTGTTTAGACCTCTTATGACTGGTTTCATATGTGACAGAACATGATAGAACCAGGTACTTCATTTTTCCCCGTAAATGGGTGATATTTAAATAATTTTAAATACACATCCAGAAATTGATCTTTTGCATTTATCTGAGATTGGTCATGATACAGGGGGCACCATGGCACCAGTGGAAACTCATTGGTTCGTCATTTCCAGTGTACCTCCCCATGGAGTAACCAGGGTTTTTTATAGCCCATGGTGGACTATTGAGACCCGCTCATTTTCAGGACTCTAACTGAGCATGGCAGCATTCCCGAAATGACGATTGACACCAAGGCTTTGGATGGCTTTACGATTAAACATAGCTACAATTTATGGATCCATTGGTACCCCCGCACTTTCATGGATACATATCAGATATGAGCTTATACTAGAAATACCATATACTAGTATATATCTATATATAAATATATATATATATATATACATTTATTATGCAATCTCTTGGATGCTGGGATAACCTATTCAACTTCTACTAATAGGTATAAAAACTAATACCATATCTTGGTGCCTTAAAGCCTTAGCAACACATCAGCATTGAATCAGCATACATCACCCATCTCTCAGGTGTGCATCGAAATCCTTTCCGTGGAAGCATAGGCCGGTTGCTTGAGCTGGCTTTCAAGGCAGCTGGGCCAGGGTGCCGAAATCGCCACTGGGATTGAAGGGACAGAAATCAATGCATACCCTCTGGTTATGTCAAACATAGCGATTGAAAATGACCCAGTCGAAATAGTGGATTTTCCCATTGAACATGGTGATTTTCTATATAGTTATGTTAGTTTACCAGAGGGTAACTTCATAATTTTAGCTTGATTTTCAGGTAGTTTACCAATGATGGGTTAACAGCACACACATATTTATATGGATTTATAGGTTTTATGTTCAAAGGCGAGGAGGAATTCAAATGTACCAATCGGAACCAATGATTTCTCAGATGATTCTAAGTACCACATCAACGGTGTTCAAAACCCCTGTTGGTTGATGATTATATGAGATTTAACTAGACGATACCCAATATATTGAAGAATTAGATCATGATCCATGATGGGACTTCCTATGTAAAGGGACGGCAGAGAGTTTCTCTCTAACCATGGCCATCATCACGCCCCATCTTTCTTGCGATAACGCCCCATGGTGGGGCCCCTGTCCGGTCAAAAAAGGATACAGAATGGGGCCCCCTTCAGATAGCGTTCAGTTGGTTTATAAGTGGCTCAACTATGCTTAACTATGGTGTATGGTAGATATAACTTTAGAATACTATAGATAACTATGGTTTTCATGGTGTTTATAAAACCAACAAACATAACGGCACCGCATTCTTTTGGAGTCTTTTGGGGCCATGTTGTCTTCACCCAAAATAATTGGAATGCCACAGAGAATATAAAGCATTTGACCATGAATCTGGATGATGAATAGCGACCTCAACGAACCCCAACAGAAATGATAGATGTGATAGTGAGTACTGGTTTGACGATGTTTGACGTCATGAATGTAATGGTTTTCAAAGGTATCATTCACTGTAGGTTATATCATATCACAAGTAATGTCAACCCTGGATTAATAAACCCCAAACGGTTGTTTAATTGGGGGATACCATAAAAATGTATCAGATTATGACTAGTGGGGGAATACCCCCTAATTAATAAGCCATGGTTTAGCAAAATCCGGGGTTGACATTATAGGTTTCCAAGTCAAAAACCAGTTTCTTTCGACATCATCTGACATCATCTGGTGAAAACATATGAAGGGGCCAAGAAAACACATGGGTAAACTACCTGAAAAGCCAACATTGGAACCACTACCATTGGTTAACAGCACAGCAACATTGGTTTAACATGGTTTAACTACCATATCTGGGAATTCCATGGAATTCTGCCAACCCCCCAACATCCAACAAAGATGACCCCCCGTTGATAGATGCATCAGGGGTGCGACCCAATTGCATTTACCAAAAAACACGGTGGGCACCCCCTAGATAGATTAGTTGGTCTCTGAATCCATCTAAATCTAAGTGTAGATATGATAGACATATATAATTATATATATATATGTATAAATTATATAGAGATCTATTTGCCATAGACCATCGTTAGCTTAGTTCTGAACCAACTTAAAAGCCCTTCTACAAGATTCTATAAGCTACTTGCTGAGTTTGGCAAACCAGGTAAGTATCGTCGTCGCGTTTGGCTCAGCCAACAGATGTGCAGATTGTTGGCATAACAGGCAGTGCTCAATAGATGTGCCATGAACCTAGGTGAGTTCTTGGGTAAATCAATGGTGATTTAATGGTGATTTAACCACTATAAATGGTGATTTAATGGTGATTAATGGGATGATTACCCTCTGGTATGGTTCGGTAGGAGATGGAGAGAGAAGCCTAAGAAGCTGAGAATTGTTTTTTCTTGCACTATTGCATGCATATTATGTGCATATTCGTCATATTTGGGATTGAAAAGCGTCAGGTATATAATTGTGGCCCTAGTTTTGGGGGTGACATCAGGCCGTGCTTGTGCCACTGGTATCCATTTATGCTAGAATCCAGGATCTACTTTGATTGCACCACTTCTTTTGTGGATTATCTTGTGTATGTGTTTGTGTGTGTGAATCAAGGCAGCATTCGTACTATGACCGACCCATTCTTGACTTTGTGGACTCCCAATGGTGTACATCCTGGTTTTGTCGCCAAAATACTAATCTTGAGGTTGGTGAAGCAACATAGATACTTTACACAATTCAGTCATGCTTGAATCATGCAGGATTTCCCCTTTCCCGGTGTGTATTCCCCTTTTGATCCAGCTCAGCTGCCTTGTGTTTTTTTCATGGACTTCACCATGAGAAAAGCTGATGACGACGACATGCTGCATCTTCACATTCTCTTTCTGAGCGGTGAAGGACCGGGTTGAATTGTCATGCTGAACAAGGCCTGTGTTTTCCCCACAAAAATAATCCTGTGTTAACACGAGAAGACTAATCCCTGCTTGGCTCAATTTGGGGTAGCATTTGTTCGCCAGAGTATCATTTGCTTGGGAGTGACCCAACAATGAATGAGCCAAGGCTTGCTAATCTGGAATTGACATGATCCCGCCATGTTGTATATTGATTCTATGGTTAAATCAGAATCATCTTAAAGCATCTCAAACCACATATTTATGTTGGGCTGACATCTTCAGTTGGCTTTTTTACCACTTATTTTTGATGGTAATTTTTATCGTTTTTCTTTTGGTCCAACGATCATTTTTTGATGAAAAAATCCGAAAATCTTGGGGAAAATTCCGAAAATCCCAGGGTCTGATTGTCCCATATGCTTTCCCTACAAGGTGGTGCCCCAGTTCGTTAGCTAAGTTGGTGAACATAACTCCAATAACTATGGTTTATGGTACTTATAACTATAGTTAATGGGGTTTATAAACCAACTTATAACTGGGGGGCACCACCTTGTATGAAATGGCCAATTTAGCCACCGATGATGAACAAAACCGAGGTGAACAAAAGCTCCATAACGAGGAGGACATGGCAAGGGAAACAAAGGACATATCAAGGATAAATCAGCACTTTTATTGTCACGCCCCCGTCCCAAAATGTTTCTAATATGTGTGAGGTTTCCTTACTACAGCATGGTTTCCGGGGGCAATAGTTTCCATATGTTTCCATTCAACAAGCAATAAGTAGATGATAAGAAATCTGTAAATGATATGCCAAACCGGCCCCTCTATTTTTCATAAGAAAGGGTTGGTTTATTCTCCATTCTACCTGGGATGAAACCAGCGTAGCTCAGTACATGTAGGTACCTGGATCAACCAATAAATGCCAACACTATGGAGGCTGGTTGGTAGTTTGGAGCATTTTTTCCGATGGTTTGTCTGAAAACAGGGGGATAGCATTTTCATGGATTATCAATGGAAATGGAAACATATATGTATATGTATGGATACTGGTTGGTAGTTTGGAACATGGCTTTTATTTTTCCATATATTGGGAATAATAACCCCAACTGGCGAACTCATATTTTTCAGAGGGGTAGGTAGTATACCACCAACCAGGAGGTGCTTTTTTTTCCATGATTCCCATGACATATCCCCATTGTATCCTCATGGTATTTCATGTTTCTTTCACCACGATATTCTCATGATATTCTCGACCCTCCGGCAATTTTTCACGTGGCAATGGAAAACTCCCTACTTATAGACAATGTTCCCATTAAAACCTTCACGTACAAGGGATTTTCCATTGCCACATGTGATTATCTGAGGGTAACTTTAACTCATATTGCTCTATGTATGGAATATTTACCTACATTTCCCCCCAAAATGGCCCAAATGTAGGTATTCATTCCATACATGGAGCATATGGGAAGTGATCTGCTCACGTCGAGGATTCACCTTGATGCTTCCGGCCAGCTCGCTGGGCCGTGATGTGCAGCGAATGGTTTGTGAGCGGCTTGCCGTGAAAGCTGGGGTGCAGCTATCGCTGGTGCACCAGGAGATGGCGGTGAAAGCTGAGGTCGGCAAGATACGAATCTAGTGGTTGATAGGGAACTAGGATATTGGTTTTAGGGATCTATACTTGGAGTATTTCTTTTATAAACATATGATTTATACAATGTGGGACCCCCAAACGATAGTTAACTTGGTTTTATAACTCCAAGAAGTATGATTTATGAGTTTATAACATGTTATAACTATAGTTCATGGGGCTTATGAAGCAACAAACATAGGGAGGCCCCACATTGTAGGAGGTTTAATATGTTTTTAAGCCTTAACAATGAGATCTCTGGCAGAATGGTGATGGTTAGTACGGTTGGTGGTGCTCGAGAGATAGCTAAGTTCGCATTGGTTTACAATGGATTGTACCATCTGGTTATGACTAACAGTTGGCCATGGAAAGATCCACCATTTTTAATAGGTAAAGCCAGGTAAACCATCTATTTCTATGGGCCATCTATACCATGGCGAACTGTTAGTCATAACCAGAGGGTAATAGAAGTAGGTTGGAGGAAGAAGAAGTCCGTTGAGATTCATTAAATGCATCCAGATTGATCAGGGTTGCTCCAAACCTCATCATAAGTAAATGACCATTGGGGCTATCTACCACTTCCCCCCATTGTATTTGGGGAACCTTACTCCAACCTCAGACGGAGTATGGAACCCTGGTGAATTAGAGGGGATCGAAGTTTGAAGATCTGTGGAATCGCATCTAGATTTGAAAACAGTTCAACAGAAACCAAAGATATAGATCCAGGCTGGTGGAATGAACGTACCCGGCCTGATTTCTACGTACAAACAACTATGGAAAATCCCCATGTTTTATGGCTAAATATGGCTAAATCAACTATAAATATTGGCCATTTTCAATAGCTATGTTGACATAACCAGAGGCTAATTCCAGGTCATGAGAATTCGAATAGAATCCCCCAAATTTCACCATGTGTAGATCTGGCTGGCTATTGATATCCCACTCTGAATCCCCATTGTATCCCCAATGTGATGTCCCGTGATACGTTACAAATTTGCATGTGATTAGACGTTTACTAAAAGTGTACAGAGGAAGTGTTGGTCATCATCCCAAAGATATTTACAGTTTGATATATACATATTATACATGTTATATATATATGTATATGTATATGTGCTATGTGGTGCATAGATATATAGATAGTTATATATATATATACATCAATGAACATCTTACCAGCAAACTCTAAGGGTTGTTGAATATTGTCTGTCATTGTTTTGCAATTTTATTGTCATTCGGTTTTGTCATTTCTCATTCCTGTTTTGTGGTGTTCATGTTTTGTATTTTTGTTGTTATTTTGTTGTCATGTGTATGTCTTTTGTGTGTGTTGTCATTTTGTCGTCATTGTTTTGTCATGTTTCTTGATTCATGTGTTGTCATTTTTGTTTGTAATGTTCTTGTCGTTTCAGCAAGTGGTTGAATGTCAATGCATTGTGCCAACCAATACCAATGATATGTCAAGGAGGAAATAGGTACTCGATGACACATTTTTTTCTTTAATGTGCACTATCTTTAAAATGCACACGCAGAGATAAAATGAGCTATTGTAGATGAAACCGCTTCTTCATGTCATGATATTCGAGCTATTCTTTGACGTCCTCCGCATTTTCCTGGAAGTTCTTCCAATCCCATATGCTCCAATCCCATACATGGAGCACATGGGATTGATAGTCAGTTGGATTTTTCTCGACATTCAGAAGTAGTCGCTCTTTTCAGTGGCAATTTGTGCTGACCTCTGCGGGTCTTTGCAGTAGGTCAGTAGGAGACCATCTTGTCAAACCACTTGGTGATTTGAGTTGAGGGTCTTAGTGGACAAAGTCATTTCAGCACCCAGATCCAGTCAATTCCAATTGAGCTTGCTTGCGGCCATCTGGATCCGGAGCCGATCTTTTTGTCATCCTTTTGCCATTCCTAATGACACCCCCTGTCACCCGCGTTTTTCTGTTGTTTTCTTTTTTCGGTCATTTGGGTATGGATCAATACCTATATATATGTACATACCACTTTTAGTGGGATGAACATCTATTTACCAGCTATTTTGATGTTCACCAGGGGTACAAGGTTCTGACCCATCCCCATTTGTTTTTTTTGTCATTTCCCAGACTGTTTTTGTCATTTTTTGATTGAAAAAAAATGCATCATCCCAGACTGGGAGTCATTTTTCCCACACCAGGAGTCATAACTTTATGACAGCAACATGGCAGAGAAACGACAAAATATGACACCACCAACATGACAAAATAACTGTTCTATTTTTTTCGTGGTTGCCCAAGATTTTCCTAGATACAAATTATACATATGTATTCTATATAGTATATGTATATTTACATATACATATGTTTATATACATATGTTTATGTATATATATACATATATATGTACATATATATATATATACATATCTATATATATATATACATGTATATATAAATATATATTATATATATGTGTGTATGTGTGTCTTTGGTTGGCAAGCGCCCATGCGTGCCAGCCTGCAGGATGACAAACTGGTGTTACACAAAACTTTGCGACAACAAGGACCTGGAATCAGTGGAAATCAGGGCCAAAATTATGGTTCACGTAACTACTAACTATTCAACTGACTAGTTAGGAAAATGGTTGTTAGGAATATTATGTAATACTAAATATTATATATAATGTTATACTACATTATGGTTGTTAGGAAATTGACCAGTTCGGTTCCAATTGACTAGTTATCGCAACGAATTTGACTAGTGGTTGTATGTTTTGTTAGCTACCAAATTGACATCCTTCCTGCAACTAATTTCCTTTTCCGTCGGGTATCTTGAAATTCACTGGGGAACGGGGTAGCACCAAGTTCTTGACAAAGCACCATTTGAGGAGCTTCGAGAATCCCATTTGGTTGATTTAACCATCATGCATCAGCTTATTAACCATGAAAAATGGTTGTATATACCCTCTGATTATTTAACATAGCCATGGAATAGATGGCCCTAATCGAAATAGATGGTTTACCGTTCTTAATAGCACGGGTGGATCTTTCCATGGCAAACTGTGAATGTCATAGCCAGATGGTAATTTTTTATATGGTTGATGGTGAGTTTTTTTCAATGTACATCAACCATTTTTGATGGTTAATAACCATGGATGGTTATATATATATTCATAACCATATTGGTGTATATGGTTATATATTCCCAATATATATATAATATAATATGGTTATGTACATATATTGGGAACATCCAAAAGACCACATCGACCATCCATGATATCTATGGGAATCCAAACATCGACAAAAAAAAAGAAGACCAAATCTTGGAAACGAGTATCCATCTGGGGCCGGTGGTGACTGGAACATGTTTTATTTTTCCATTCAGTTGGGAAATGTTCCAACCAGACATGGAATAATATGGGAATAATGTTCCATAACATCAGTTTATATTGGGAATAATATGGAATAATTATCCCAAAAATGACGAACTCCATCATTTTTCAGATGGGTGGCTCAACCACCAACCAGACATCTTTGATTTACAGGATCTTGTCAGAATTTTATTGAGGTATAATTGGGATAATAACTGGAATATACCTGGTAATTACTCACACATGGCTACTCACACATGGCTAGCTGGAAAATTCCCTATTCATAGTTCGTTGATTTTCCCAGCTATTAAAGCTTCCATGGCTAGTTTGGGCATTGTGCAGCCACGTTTGATGACACCGGAAGGTAAAGGCTATAGGGAGCCAAGGACCCCAATGCCCAAAAGGACTGCAGAATGATCCTGGAGAAGAAACTACCTTGACCTGCACATACACAGCGACCGACGTGTCTGCTGCATCTTGGTGATTTCGCCACACTTTGCTGTCAAAATCCTGGAACTAAACGGAGGTCTATGGCTGGGAAAATCATCGAACTAAATCGGCCATGTTCAATTGCCAGTTTCATTAATGGAGGGTGACATCATATTGGAATATAATGGGATATATCATATGGGTTTATTGTTAATGGTTGACGCTCATTGTTAATGGTTTCATTTACGGAGGGTTGTCACGTTCATTGTTTTTTTTTTTTTTCTGGTTCATGATGGGTGAACTGTAATAATGGTATCTAAATGGGAATATTTCATATCGGGATATAATTGGATATATAATCAACATTAAACAACTATATGTGATTGTTGGTTTGTTTCCAGATGTCTACAAGTTTGACTTTATATCTTTAGTGTGGTTATTGACACAGATTCACCAATGCAGGAGCATCGAAAATATAATCGTGTGACATATATCTGTGATCAGTTTAAGTTGACTATATATCGACTATATTCCCGTTATCATAATGCGGTGGAAGAATTCCTGCACCACCTGGATGGTTGAAACCCTATAAATAACGGAATAAACCACCTATCAACTGATACAGGATTTCTTCCATCCACCCATGTATACCTTCTGGGACACTACTGTAACATAGCTATGGAAAATGGACCTTTTGCTGTTGTTGTTCCTATTAAACTGGTGATTTTTCCGTTTTTTCTTGGTTTACCAGAGGGTACCATCGTTTGACTATGGCAGATACCCTCTGGTATACTAGCATAGCTATTGAAAATGGCCATTTATAGTGGATTTACCCATTAAAAATGGTGATTTTCCATAGTTAGGTTAGTTTACCAGAGGGTACACCAAGTCGATCCAGACCATCGTTTCAGGCATGGAGTTTCTTGCAGGGCTCGTCCTCTGAGGAAGCTGCACTCGATGCTTGGCCAAAAATTTGTAATGAGGTTGATGATTAAGCAGCATTCATAGAGGTTTTAATCATCAAAATATGGAGATAGTTGTAGAGAATTGTGATTTAAGGAGTATTTATAGGGTTGAGGTGAGAATTGGTTGTAGAAAATGGTGATTGAACTACTGTAACCATAATTCATCAGGTTGTTAACCATCAAACATGATGATATACAATAACTGATACATGATTGTTGCTGTTGATGCTTAATTAGTTAGAGGATATTATGTTATCCAAGATATCAGTGACGACACAATCTCCTTCAACTAAGTCTGTCACATCATTCATGAACTGGGAATCCCGTTTTGAACCAAACAGTATGAATCGTGTTCAATAAACTGGGAATTTAGTTTCGATATTAATATAATCTATTATATATATATATACTCGTTATGTATATATATAATATAACATAGCTCGGCTGCTAAACAATGTATTTTATAGTGTGTATAGTATTATGATATATAAGATACTAGTTAGGCTGTTATGTATCTATCATAAACAGTTGATTCCTTCTTGCAGGGTCATTGTATTGACGCTGCCCTGCCCGACCAGGACGGAGTGACTCACTTGAAACTGGGTAGAGCTTTGGTCGTTTTTTTCTTTAAAGCCTACAGCCAATGATTACCTGGTGACCACTGGTGGTGTGGGTTGATGGTTTGGAAACCAAGAGGTTCTAAGTTATAACAGGATCTTATGATATACCCTCTGGTTATTTAACATAGCCATGGAAAATGGCCCATTTATAGATGGTTTACCTATTAAAAATGGGGATTTTCCATGGCTATGTTAAATAACCAGATGGTATCCATCATAGCTCCGAGTGTTAGTCATAACCTAGTTATTTCATGCTTAAGTTACTCTTCTTTAGTGGGTCCTCTCCTGACAGATACGCACCACTTTCTGTGGGCCCCCCAAAGATGGGTAAGTTGTTGTTTTATCACTTGGACTCCTGTGGTTTCCGGAAGATATATCGAACTAGTTGGCTGGTTGAAACCCTATAAATAATGGGATAATCCACCTATTGACTGGTGCAGGATTTCTTCCATCCACAATAGTTTGCTAAAAATAAACCAATAAACACCAATAGTTGTGGGACGGCATTGATGAATATTGATGTCTCAAGCAGGAAAGGTCTGACAAAACTGGAGCAACTGGAGAACTTGCCATTGAGTCTCGAAAGTTTGACCTTGGCTGGTCGCTTCAACTCTTCGCTGGAAGGCGTGACTTGGCGGACGCCAGGCGATGACGGGCCGTAAAGTGAGCCTACAAAACATGGGGGGTTTCATGTCAGCAACATGGGAAATTTCATACAAAAATTGGGATATAGCTGATAGAACTGGGGAAACCAACTGAAAGGATAGTTCAATACAACTTCATCGGTTTGTAGCTGGAGATATATCCACCATTATCCACCTAACCAACTATTGTCAGCTATTCACATATTTTTGCAGGGCATCTAAGATTGGCCATGCAAAGCCACAGTTTGAGCCACTGCAAGGCTACAACCTGATACCAACTGGATGCTGCTTCACATATGTGTTCCATCAGTTTTGCCCGCGATGCGGAACACTGAATCCAGTTGACGATAATATGTACGTGCAATACAATACTGGTTGGAGGTTTCAAACATTTTTATACATTTTTTATTTTCCATAATATATGGGATTGTCCTTCCCATTGACTAATATTTTTCAAGATGGTTAAAACCACAACCAGATATGTGTGTGTGTGTCAGGGTGGAGAGAGATTGACCCAGGTGATTCTGCCGAAGAATCTTCGCAGCTTGACTTTTGGCGATGGATTTAATCAGAGCTTGGATCAGATTTCATGGCCGCAAGAACTCGAACACTTGACCTTTGGTGACCGATTCAACCAGAGCCTGGAGCATGTGACGTTGCCTCCCAAGCTTCAAAGTTTGACGTTCGGCTACGAGTTCAGTTGGAGCCTTCAGGGGGTTCACTTGCCTTCGTCTCTGCAAGACCTGACCTTCGGTGGGAGGACGGAAATTGCTGGCATGTTTTTTGGGGGGCGGGGCCCCATGGAGAGCATGAACATATGAAAGACAAAGTCATTTTAGCGCAATTGGTGTTCTACCCTCTGGTAAACTAACCTAACTATGGAAAATCACCATTTTAATGGGAAAACTCACTATAAATGGCCATTTTTTAATAGCTAGGTTAGTTTACCAGAGGGTAATTGCAAGATATTAAAACACTAACTATGGTTGCTGAAGCCAATGAACAAACCTGACCAGATCCACAGGAATGTTTCGACCAGGAGCGTTTCTTTTCAAGGTAAACACCATATGGGTATGGATCAATACCTATTAATACCATTTTTAGTGGGATGAACATCCATTTACCAGCTATTTTGATGTTCACCAGGTACCAGGGTTTTGACCCATCCCCATATAATACATAAAGGGTGTATCAATGCAGGGGTGACAGACTATGACTATACAAGCTGGTACCCCACAAGTTGGTTTATAAACCCCATTGACTACAGATATATCTGCCGTTAATCCCAGTTAGCTCACTTTTAAACTAGCTTAGTTAACTAAATATGGGGCACGACCATGTATGATTTAAAGTTTATGATAGAATGATGACATAAAGCTGTTGGGTTGACCCCTGCCAGGTACAACATGAGTTTGGAGTTTGTGAACTTGCCTAGTAGCCTTCAAAGCTTGACTTTTGGCGAAGACTTCAACCAAAGTATCCAGCCTGTGACTTTGCCAAGCAGTCTACGGAGTTTGTCTCTGGGTGACGCTTTCAACCAGAGTCTGGAGGATGTTGTGCTGCCAGATTCTCTTCAATTCTTGACCTTCGGCTCCGTGTTCCTTGCTTTGATTCGAACGGTGAAATTTCCACTGGATCAATAGCAATGTCAGGATCCTAAAATGCAGGTACTGTACTATATAAGGGCATATTTTCTAGGGATATTCCCTTACATAGGCCTTATACAGGCCTTATATATGGCTATTGACTGGAAGGAATGGATGTGAGAAATTCATGAGAAAATGGCTTTGTAGAAGGAGAAGCCGTGACAAGCCAGGATAAGGTCAGAGGGTCAGAATATGTTCTGCATAGCCCGGCTGGATCTAACCTGACATGCTGGAAAATCACACGATTTCCAGCCAGGTTTCTTCGAACATGTATGGCCATTTTGCACCATTTTTGATGGGGAAACATGATGAACCATGATGACCGGTTGGTGGTTTGGAACATGAATGGATTATTTTCCCCTTCCTGGGATGATGATCCACATGATCCAATCCGACTAATATTTTTCAGGGGGGTTGGTTGAAACCACGAATTAGATGATATCGGGAAACTCTGTCTTCATAGAAAGTCATTTGCAGATGTAGTCTATGATTAGATAACATCGGGCATTTGATAACATCATATTTGATCAGTCATTTTCATATAACTACCCCAATTAGATCATACTAGTTCCATCCTTTTGTATCTAGTGATCAGTTCCCCTGCCATATTTGATTCCAGCTATGCGAGCCCGCTGAACTCAAAACTGGTTCAATATGTCAATATGTATTAGAATGTGGTATAGTAACCGCAAAACGATAGACACCGTAACTTACCATTATTTAAGTAGGTGTGAACTTCTATTTTGGGGGTTGCTGTAGTATTCTTTTGGGTCTAGTTATTTTGGAGCCTCAATCCTAGGGAGCCTGAGTCAAACAATAAACCCTGAGTAAACCTCTGGGGGTTAGACCAGACAAGTGATCTCATTTTGCTATACCCCATGACGGATCCATGGTGCTGCTATATATGGTGTGCCATGGATCCCATCAATATACCCCATTCATGTTAGCATTTTTCTACCAGCACCATGGATCCGTCATGGGTACTAAGATTGCACCCCTGCAATTAAACAGCTCAGAGTGGGTGTTATATGAAGTTATAGTTCAGCGGAGAGCAGGCTGTCAGTCTGCTGCCATCCAGCAAATGCTGGGAATTGATGAAGTGGAATTCTTCGTTCTATTCCCATGTTTGATGACTGGTTGACTGGTTGGTGGTTTCAATGGGAGGTCTCCAGGATCCTAAAATGGAGGTACGTTAGTACCATATTTCAGGCCATATTTTGTGGTGATATGGTGATATTCACTTACATAGGCCTTATATAGGCCTTATATATGGTAGGTACCTCCATTTTAGGATCCTGAAATTCCCATTGATGGTTTGGAACATTTTTTACTTTTCCATATATTGGGAATAATAATCCCAACTGACTTTCACATTTTTCAGAGGGGTTGAAAAACCACCAACCAGATGAGTAATGTCCCCCATGTTTCTATTGTATATTTTTTTTCAGCCCACGAACCATCAATGGATCCAGCCGGAATCTGATGTTTTCAGTTGGAGCATGGATGGTAAGTGGGTTCTCTGCTTTAAGATAGACACAAACACGTACAGGGTTGCTCAGACCTTATTTATATATATATATATAGGTAAATGATTTTCACAAGGGTGGTCAATTTGTGATCAGGGTTATACTACGAGGTGGTGCCCCGTAGTTAAGCCAAGTTGAATTATAAGTAGATTGACTAGGGTTTACGGCAGATATATTGATAGTTACCCATATGCTCCATGTATGGAATATTTACCTACATTTCCCCCCAAAATGGCCCAAATGTAGGTAAAAATTCCATACATGGAGCATATGGGTTAATTATAGTTCATTAGTTCATTGTGTTTATAACCCAAATTATAACTGGGGCGCACCACATATAGTATCCTTTTAATTGTTGGGGCCCCAGCATGATCCATGAATCAAACGAATCAAACTGGGAATCCCTGTCAAGACCATCCTCCTTGGAACTTGGGGATGTTCCCTCATAGGTTTGAGTTCCACTAAACCAATAGGGATACCCTCTGGTAAACTAACATAGCTATTGAAATTGCCATTTATAGTGGTTTTCCCATTAAAAATTGTGATTTTCATAGTTACGTTAGTTTACCAGAGGGTAAGCCCATTTTATGGCCTTTGATGCTCTTTTGATGTTGCTGAACGCACCATTTTCATCAGTGCGTTCGTTTCATAACCTGTTTTTCTAGGGTAATGAGGTAAACCCGATAATGAACTATCCCCAAAATCGGTAGGTTTATTATGGGGTTGCCCGGTTGCCCACATTGCATTATCAATACCCCCGTCCGGCGTACAAAAATAAAATGAGGGGGCAGGAGCCCCTTTTAAAATAAAAAAACAAAAATAAAATGAAAATAAAATGGGTCAGACCCCAGCATTTTATTTTGTGGGTGCATTTTGTTTTTTGAGGTGCCTAACCCATCAAGTTAATTGACAGAGATAGCATGATAGCAAAGATGCACAGCTGTGAACGGTCTGATCATTTTGTGAACATTCCAGAGATTTGGAATTACTTGGACATTAACTTCGAAAATGGGTTGGCCCCCCTCATTTTCTATTGCCTTCCTTGGTCAACAAAAGACACACGGGCAGCTTACAGCAGCCAATGAGATTTCTTAAGTTTATTTATAGTTATTTGTATCTTTTCTAGAAACCGTCCAGATGTCAGAAGTGGAACCAATTATATATATATATACATATTATATTGATCGAAATCCGCGCAATTTTTCCTTCCTGTTGGCACGTGAAAAGGCTAAACAAGACTAAACAACACTAAAAAAGATCAACCAATCAAATAAGGAAACAATGTAAAGGACTAAACAAGACTAAACAAGACTAAACATGGTTAAAACCAATCAAAGAAGGAAACAAGACAAAACAAGATCAACCCAAAAGAAAATGCCGGAACCCGAGGTCCAACAGTTGCATAACGTAGGTCCAACAGTGGCCAGGTGGAGGGTGCCTGACGTCATTTTCTTTTTGTACCTGTCCATTGTATTTTGCTTGGGTTTTCCTATCTTAGCTTATGCCCTCTCATTTTATTGGCATTTTGTCCTTAGGCCCCTGCATTTTATTTTATTTTTTTAGGGGTTCCACCCCCCCCTGGCAACAGACGAGGGTTATCAATCACATTTCATTTTTGATGTTTTTTTTGTTACTTGGACGTCACTTGGATCCAAGGTTCTCTTCCAGCCACCACTTGTCTATGACCTTCCCTGCAACTCTCCAGTCCCTGACCTTCAGCGATGACTTCAACGAGCCCTTGAGACACCTCGACCTACCGAACCTGGAGACCTTGTCGCTCGGGGCAGCCTTTAACCAGAGCCTGGAAGATGTGTCTCCACGTGTTTTTTTATCGTGTTTTTTTGTTTGTGTTGTCATGTTTTTTTTACGGCTCATCAAGAATTGAGAGTTAACCATCAATAAGTGGGATTTATATATAACCTGTAAAAAGTAGGATTTAACAAATAGAATACTGGATCAAGTTTCGTCTAGCAACGGGGGATACCCAAACATGTTCTTAATAGTAAAGAAGATGATAAACCATCCAAATTTAAATTCGGGCTACCTTGTTTTCAGACAAACACATACTTGTATGGACTTTGGTATCAACAAAGGATTTGTTTCCTTTCTTTCACTGTCAAGTCTCATCAACCGTTGTTTATTTGTGTATGCAAACGCTCCATCGCTTGAACTAGGAGGTCCGAAAAGCAACCAGGTACGATGGCCAAGCAAGCTGAAGAGTTTGAGTTTGGGTCGACATTTCGACCAGAGCCTGGAGCATGTGACGTTTCCAAGCACTCTTCAATTGCTGGACGTTGCTGGATGGATCGATAGATTTGTTGTGGACTGGGTGATGGGAAAATTGCTATTTGATAAGAATGGGGAAGACTCCTTAAAATTATGTGGCTGGATTGGGTTTGCATAAACAACTATAGATCTGTGTTGAAGTTGGTTGACTTTTTGGGCTGAGATGGGTAAACACCGTATTCACAGTATCCCCTGCCTGTTGAGTCATAGTTATATAAACAAACTTAGCAGGGAGTCAACTTTTAGCACTAAGGTTGGCATGATGTTCAATCGCAGTTTGGATGCGGTGGATTTGCCGAACCTCCACAGTTTGACGTTAGGCAACAGTTTCAATCAGAGCCTGGAACACGTCGCGGATCGCGTCATCAATTTGCAATGCTTATCGTTTCTGGGTGGATTCAATGCTGTTTTCTTACCCATAGGATCCATGGTGCTGGTATATATGCTAACATGACTGGGGTATATTGATGGGATCCATGTTACCATATATATATATAGCATACATGGATCCTATGGGTTATGTCTTCTTTAATGGTGCTCCATTGGTTGTGTTAATTGTGTCCTAAGTTTGGGGTTTCAAAAAAATGATGATCTCCATACAGTTTTCCTGCTTAGACAAATGTACCAACCTGGAGCATATGGGAATGTTTTGTACGGATGGAGCAAATAACCACAGGAATTGTGGACAGTCCACTTAAGGCGAAATCGTGGTAAAAGACCACGACTTATCAACTACGACTGGAAGCGCAGGCTGCCAGTCGTAAGTCGGCATAGTTACCCTCTGGTAAACTGTCCCATAACTATGGAAAATCACCATGTTCAATGGGAAAATCCACTATTTCTATGGAAAATCCACTATAAAAAATGGAACATCACCATGTTCAATGGGAAAATCCACTATTTCTATGGTCATTTTCAATAGCTATTTTGACATAACCAGAGGGTATAGGGGCCCAACTGATCCCCAACTGGGGGGTTAACTCACCACGTTTTAAATTCACCATTTGTAACCGAAAAGTTCTGCAGCCCCAACTAGGTGGAGGCTGGCTGACCACAGATTTTTTTTTTCCGGACACCACATGGTAGATATACTGACGATGGGATTATAAGCAATTGTAGACCTATATATAAACCGACAAACATAAGTGACTGGGGGGCTAGATCTATAGTTTGTGGGATAGATATATTATGATATATTGATAAAGTTCAAATTTAGTTGTTAGATTACTTGACACCACCAGTGGCCTTCTAGACCACTTTTTTTTAGGCTTGGTGGAGGCTTTAGCCACAGTTTGGAGCATCTGAAGTTTCCCAATCTGCGATCCCTGACCTTTGTGGACAGCTTCAACCGCGACGTCAGTGGCACCTGGCCCAGCACGCTCCGAAGGGTGACCTTTGGAAGGGACTTTAACCAGACCTTGGAGCGGATCAGGTGGCCTCTTCTGGAATCCTTGCGGTGTCTGGGTGCGGTTTTTTTTGGGCCCCCAAGCGATACCCTCTGGTAAACTAACATAGCTACTGAAAATGGCCATTTATAGTGAGTTTTCCCATTAAAAATGGTGATTTTCCATAGTTATGTTAGTTTACCAGAGGGTAGTTCACTTGTTTTTTTTGACTCGAATTTCAGGATGGTACTGAAATAACATCTTGCAACTACCCATGACGGATCCATAGGTGCTGGTAGAAAAATGCTAACATGAATGGGGTATATTGATGGGATCCATGTTGCCATATATAGCAGCACCATGGATCCTATGGGCTATAGTATTCATGGGGGTTGTAAAGAAAAAACATAACTGGGGGGCCCCACATTGTGGAACTTCCCTGAGCCGTTACCACCAAATTCGTACATGAGGCGCAATTAGCGATACCCCTAGCGATACCTTAGCGGTGCCATACGATACCCGTTTGTTCAAAATAACCCCAGACCACAGACCCTGTCCTCCGCCTTTCCTCTTCCGGAATGAGAGACGGTGCTTCCTCTTCCTTACTCTTTCTTTCCTTTTCCTTTCCTTTTTCTTTCTTTGTCCTTTCCTCTTCCTTTCCTCTTCCATTCCTTTTCCTTTCTTCTTCCTTTCGTTTCCTTTTCTTTTCCTTTCCTCTTACTTTCCTCTTCTGTTCCTTTTCCTTTCTCCTTCCTTTCCTTTCCTTTCTTTTTCTTTTTCTTTTCCGTTCCTTTTCCTTTCCTCTTTCTTACAAAACTACAAAACCATGGGTAGCAATAGGCCCCCCCCAAAGCGATACCCTTTTTGGGGAGCTTAGCAAAGACAATGAGTTTTGATTACTGCTCACATGTTTTCATGCTTATGGATACTTTGAGGGTCAAGGTAGATGTTCGGTGCTTATGTTTTTCAGTTTTTTTTTGGATGGGATGTTTTTTTTTCTTTCCCCAACTAAGGTTCCTGGAATTTCTTTGATTTGGGCAGGGTATCAGCAACACTGAGGTTTGGAGATGAGTTCAATCAGAGCTTGGCTCGCGTGCAGCTGCCGAGCAGCCTTCGCAGTCTGGTCTTCGGTCGACGGTTCGATCAGAGTTTGGAACAGGCTGAGCAGTTTATCAGTTTCAAAATACCCTCTGGTAATTCAACATATATAACATTATATAACTATTGAAAATTGCCATTTATAGTGAGTTTTCCCATTAAAAAAGGTGATTTTCCCATTAAAAATGGTGGATTTACCCATTAAAGATATGAGAAACGATCCAGTTGGTTGATTGGCGTAGAAGGGGGCCCATGCTGCCGTGAACCATTTTTAGGGGGATGGTCATGATTTTCCATGATGTTTCATGATATTTCATGGTGATTTATATGGATTTTATACATATATGTAAAATAAGGAATTCCATTTTGTGACGGATGACCATAAACCACGTTTGACCATAGCACATAAACTACCATGCTTAGGTTGTAGATGATCGCCCCACTAAGCCACCACTCTTCAGGTCAGTTTGCCGGAAGATCTGACGAATTTGACCTTCGGAAGCCTTTTCAATCAGAGTTTGGAGAACGTTTCATTGCCCTCTGGCCTTGAATGCTTGACATTTGGTGATCGCTTCAACCACGACCTGGAGTACGTGACTCGGTACCAGGAATATCAGGCTGGGTAAATTATACCCATGGTGCACCTTACAACTCAGGACAGGTGATTGGCAATGGGGGGTAATCGTCGGTGTATTTCTATATTTCTGAGAGTGGCTCACATTATTGAACCATATATCTCAAAACTACACTGGTTGGTGGTTTGGAACATGTTTTTTTTCCATATATTGGGAATAACAACCCCAACTGACTTTCATATTGTTCAGAGGGGTAGGTCAACTACCAGTACAGCTATTTGTGGCGCCCCAATGACTGGAACCGTTCACTTGGGTCTGAACTTTTGGGGGAATCCCTCCAAATCCCCAGGGTTTATCATACCTTAGGGTGAACTTGCTCGATGTGGAAACCCAGTTTTCCCTAGGACAATTATCTACAATGGAGAGTTTTAAAGCTTTTTTTTGTATGTTTAAAGGAGGGTAAGTTTCCATGTTTAGATTCATAGAAATCCATCCATGTGCCCCCCCGAAAGTTCATTACCTCACCAAAGGTTAGGCGGAAAACAAGAAGGTCCTATCGTTGGGGGTTACCATTGGGGGTCACCGTCAAATGTTCCACTTTTAATTCCCGTTTTTTTTGTCTTATATAGACATATACATATATATATATGTATATATGGGGATATAAGTTGATATAAGTTATTTGACAATAACATGTCCACTGGATATATCGGTTACATCTCCAGTGTGTTTTCTGTTCTTTCCATGTTTTTTTTTGTTTAAGGGATCCTAGCTGCTTCCATGTAATCTCCTACAAGGTGGTGATCACCCCTCTGGTAAACATACAAAAAACTATGGAACATCACCATGCTATTAGAGGGTAAATCAACTATTTCAATGGCCACGTTCAATAGCAAAATGTTAGTTTGCCATAGTTTACCAATGTTTACCAAAGGTGGGAAAACTCACCAGAAATGGTGATGTTCCATACTTATGTTAAATTACCAAAGGGTAATTATTTATGTTCTATTACCTGCACCCGTAAAACAAGTATATAAAAGCTTGGTTGTTTGATCTTTCCCCTGAATAATCAAAATTAATTCAATGTTTTGACACTTCTGATGATCATTCCCGTTTATATCCGTTAAGACTTTTTTTTATAACAATATTGGGTGAATAATCATGGTGATATATTGTTATGTAACGATTTGCACCATGATTTTTCTTATAACAAGATTAATCGTTACATTTCCGTACACATCCATGCATATCCATGCACATCCATGCATATCCATCAATATCAACTGCAATTTATATATATAATATGTATTGGAACATATATGAAGAGTTCCCAATAATAATATATAAAATAATAGTACTCATTATATAATTATCATCTTTAGCCACTAGCCACGGTCAAGATTCGCCTTTATTCCCTGGCGTCGGCGCTCGCTTTAGGTGACCTTGCCAAGTCATTTGCGAAACTTGACGTTTGGGATGCTCGACTGCTCGACGTGATGTTTGGGGAGGTTTCTGCTAAATATATTGACTGAATTTGACATAGTCCATGGGGTTGACATGAATCCCTACAGATTTGTTTGTAAGCTGATAAATAGATTGCTTGTTGTTGGGGTAGATCGGTCGTGTAGTTTTTTTTTTTTTTTCGGTCGTTGATCTCCGTTGTTTTTGTCGCCTCGATCAGTTGTGGTTGCACAGGGGGTGCGTATCTCTAGCTCTGGACCGGTAGGACCAGTAGTCCCGTTGAAAACATCAAAGGTGCTGCAGCAATGGGGACACGATCATCCTCAAAATGTTGGGGGCACGAAGATTTAGCGTGTTGAAATAAGTGTTTGTAAGCTCATTTATCTACGTCAGTGTATATATATAATATTATATAATTAGTTACATATACATATATTTATACATATGTATGTATTAGATACACATGCATATATACATATAAACCACAAGTGGGAAACCTATAGTTATACGACGACTTACTTATCAGGGGGCTCCACATTGCAGCTATGATGTCATATGTTTTGACCCGCCCCCAAAAGAGGGGTATAGAAGGCATGTGATATTGATGGGATGTCAAAAACTTATAGTTGCTTTTCTCAATCTTCATGGCAGTATCTGGTACTTAAGAAAGGTAAGGTGTTTTTAGTAACTGTTTAGTTGCGGGCCGCCACCAGAATCATGAAAATCGGCAGCGGATTGGGTGAGGTTCGCGGTAGGTTTTTGTTTAGAACCAACACATCATGTTCTCACTAGGATGCAGCATGTCTTTGAAGGTGTCTTTGTAATTTTGCAGCATTTGGCTGCCAGCCTTTTTATTTTTTATTTTTCTTGCATCATAGACCGCTGGTGCCTCTATGTGCAATTTAGGGGCGTGACTATATACGGAGGAATGTCCGAATGATCTACGCTTATTTGTTTGCAGTCTACAAAACCGTAAAGCACCCAAGGAAAGCACATGACATATTGCGATCTTTGTGTTCGCGCTCAATTATTTACAGATCCGGAGCTGGAATTTCTCCGAATAAGATAGAACTGTTTGCAGTACGTAAGTACATAGGCTGGCGCAGAAATTAGGTTCAGGGGACAGAGGCCATGATGTGCTGATTTTTGAACTATGATACACATAGGATCCATGGTGCTGGTATATACGCTAACATTTGGGGTATATTGATGGGATCCATGTTACCATATATAGCATACATGGATCCTATGGGTTACAATGGTTGCAGTGGTCACCTGGTCGGTCACCTCACCCACAACTGCTGGATGTAGTGTGGTGTAGTGCAGCTATAGTTGTAATTGTAGTTGTGGTGTGGTGTAATTAGTGTAATGTAGTCGCAGTTGCATTTGTAGTGGTGTAATGAGTGTAGTGTATTGTAATGTAGGGTAGTGTAGGGTGTGTAGTGTAGTGTAAAGTAGCGTAGTTGTAGCTGTAGTTGTAGTTAGTGTAGTGTAGTAAGTATTGAAAACTGCAATCCTTTGTGCGCGTGAGCTGACCAAAAATATTTCCAGAGATAAGGGGTGCATACTTATTTTATTCATGGTTAATATGGTTAAAACGTGGAAAAGGGAAGCAGTGAGGTGATTTGTGTGATCGCATAGATATGCAACGCTCCGGAGAAAATCTGAAATCAGGGTCATAGACCTCTTGTTGGTCCAACCCAGCTAAGTGGTGGCCAAGACCAAATTGCGCAGTTCACCTGATAAAAATGAATCTTTGACAGGTATCCCGTTTGCTGATTTTGTGGCGGTGTCAGAGCACAATCGGTGCAAATGTTTGTTTAATGAAGGCCTGTTTCATTTTCTACATGTTTTCATTCTATACTGGAAAATGCTGAAAATGCTGGCAACCTGGTAATGCCCATAACATGTCTGTAAATTTCCGGATTCACACCCTTGAGATAAGACACGCGTTTTCTCTTACCTTTGTTAGAACTTTTGATTTGACAAGAATGGATACCGGTACATGAATGGTATCGAACATAACTTTACCCTTTTGGTTAGTTGGTTTCTTTCAACCACCAGATTTACAAAAATAGAGGACGCATATTCAGCTGGAGTACAACTTGTCCGAACTGACCGTGCGTTTCGTGAATTTGAACAAACAAACCATATCTGGCAACCAATACCAGCTGAAATCCCTTTGAGGCACCACCAATACGGATGGATTAATCCCAATAACCCAGGTATACGGTTGAGGATCATGTGATGGGGATTGATATATTTCACAAACAGTCTGTCCGGATCCAAGCACCTCCTCGGAAGGTACTAGGGAATGGTTGAAACCAGACGAAACATGACCAAGGATGCACTTCACTCGGAGTTTGGAAGGCGTCACTTTCCCCACGAATCTTGAGAGTTTTTGCTGTGGCCGGCAGTACCCAGAGAGTTTGCGACAGGCATTGGGGTTGGTTGAAACAAACGAGTGGGCAGTTTCTTTGTTTGGAACAAAATTGCATTTAATACCTGCAAATTGATTTGATAAACTAGTGGGAAGATAATGAAGCAAGGGTCAAAACATAAGGTAATTCAATCGGGTGTTCTGGTTGACTGCATGTCTGGGGGTTGTCCTTTCCATGAGATGTTTTGCGGGAAAACACCCAGCAGGAACCTGAAATACCTGAACGTCCTGATTCACAAATCGTCAACTACCGAAGTTGTCTTTGAAAGTAGTGTAGAATATATTACAACCAACCTCCAACTGGTGAAAAAATGTACCATTGAATTCTGGTGATATTGGAGATTGCTGCGGTTTCCACGTTACTGGTTTTTGATATTTTAACATATTCCGGAGTATTTCAAAATATATATATATATTTTTATAATGCATAGACTTAGGTTTATAGTAAGGATTCGGACACTGACTTGATCCACTCACGTGTAGGCAATTCCCTGGTGAGACATCTCCAATAGACACAACTTGCAGCCCAGCCATGTCAGGTGCTTTTCCCCGGCTCTTTGCGTAGCGTAGAGTGCCAGGGTTTGATGGTTGCAGTGAGCCCTGATGAAAAAGGTGAGTGGGACATCAGGATTTCGACCTACCAAGAAAAACATATGTCAACATGGAGGACATAGTCAACTTCCAAGTGACAAAGTGAAATTGACCGGTTGTTTGTTCCCCATTCCCCTTGTTTTCACAGAAGAAAATAGATGAGCAAATCCCACAAAAGCATATATCCAATACAACCGAATGGAGTACAATTATTTGTGGGACCCGGTTTTCTCAGGTAGTTTTATATAATTATTCACGAAGCGCGGTCCCACCCTGTTTCTCTCTTCGAATTGGATGAAAGGAACATCTAGAGAAAACTCTTAGGACCTTGGGATTTGAAGGTAAACACCATGCGTTTAAGCTTAGATTTCCCCAGAAACAAATCCATTTACTTTTTGACTAGCTATTGCAAGCAACAAGAATGGGATCATCATTCACATGTTCGATAATTTGTTGATAAATGATATCTCAACCATAACAATAGGGGTATTTAATCACAACTGTGGGACATAAGCTAGAAATGATGGGTATGGTTTGGGTCACCTATATACCCGGAGGATTGTTTGGAGATTATATGTTGGCGCACTTTGGAAACCCCTGTTACATTGTTCACCAAGCTGTAAAAAGGGATATGCCGCATAACTCAGTGAATGGATGTTTTTCTGTTTGGTAAATGTTGGTGCAGTTCCAGTTACAAGCGAGTATATATTGCTGTAGCTGGTTGGTGGTTTCAATCATTTTTTATTGTCCATTTCATATTATATGGGATGTCATCCTTCCCATTGACTTTCTTATTTTTCAAGATGGTTAAAACCACCAACCAGATTATCATCCCATTATTTACCACTATTAAGCCACTATTAACCATAGTTACAATGTGAGGCCCCCAAGATAGCTAAGTTGGTTTATAACTCCAATAACTATGGTTTATGAAATTTATAACTATAGTTACCGGAGCTTATAAACCAACTTATAACTGGGGGGCCTCACATTGTAGCCATATCCCCATATCCCAATTATCCACACTTAAACAGTGCTTCCCCTAGTTCCCAAATAGCAATTTCTGGCACCTCTTAGTGGAACATGTCGTTGTGGGAGCGTTGTGGGAGCGTTGTGGGATGATGGGAAGCAACAAAGAACCAACGAGAGCTGAGATGGGCTGAGGATATTTCAGGAACTGCCATGATACCCTCTGGTTATTTAACATAGCCATGGAACATGGCCCATTTATAGATGATTTTCCCATTAAAACCTCCATTTATTAGGGATTTTCCATGGCTATGTTAAATAATCAGATGGTATTCATATTTTGTTCGGGCCGGTGAATAGATGCAATGATTCACACCCTGTGGTCAGGATACTCATGGATCCACAAGTTTGCCTTATGCCCTTGAACCATCCAAATTAGCCTCTGGTCATTTAAGATATTTAAGAGTTGGCTATTGAAACCATGGCCCATTTAGTTTCGATATGTTTCGATGATCTACAAAAAAAACGCGTATAAATACGTGTTACCATAGCTATATTGGATTACAACATGGTAGAGTGAATCATGTTCATCAATGCCCAGCTGTACCCTCTGGTAAACTAACATAGCTATGGAAAATCACAATTTTTAATGGGAAAACTCACTATAAATTGCCATTTTCAATAGTTATGTTAGTTTACCAGAGGGTAAATCAGATAATGAAACGGTTCTTATCGAAACTCATTTTGCCTGGACAACCCAAAGGTCGGATACTCGCTGTGATTGCTGACTCCTTCGCATTTTCAACAATGACATTCTGTTGCATAGCCAATATTGTTGTTTCCACTGCTGGATATGTCATTCATGATATTTCATTTGTACATATTTTGGAACACATGCTGTAAAACCTATGTACGTATGATTGTGTTCCGCACATGTTCCTTTGAAGTAAATTCAGCGACACAAGGAGCCATCAAAACACCAAACAACTTGTTGATTGGTTGTTCTGGTGGGTTATGAACCTACCTGTTTTGTTGGCGATCATGAATTTGGTTCTTGTTTGCACATGCATCTGAACCAAACTGTATGGATCGTTGGATGTTTGGATAACTGTTGAACACTACCCTCTGGTAAACTAACATAGCTATGGAAAATCACTATTTTTTATGGGAAAATCCACTACATATGGCAATTTTCAATAGCTATTCTGACATTACCAGAGGGTACCACTGCTAGTCGCCAACCTCGACTCCCGGAACAAGAGTAGTGGCCCAAGCCCATCAACGCGAACGCCGCTATAGTAGAGCCATTGAGATATATTGAGAATAAGCTACCCTCTGGTTATGTCAAAATAGCTATTGAAAATGACCATTAATAGTGGATTTTCCCATTAAAAATGGTGATTTTCAATAGCTATTTTGACATAACCAGAGGGTAGATCGCAATCTACTAAGGTTTCCCTGACCGTCTATCGCAAAAGGCATCAAAACATAAACTGAAGTTCCATTGGTGTTTGCAGCTCAGGTGAACGATGAATATGCCTAGTTTCTTCAAGGTGGCACTCTATTTTGACCGAGTCTTCTAAGGCATATACGGTAGAAATATGTTTTTTGAAATTCATTTCTCATCATGTCTATGATTCTCTATGAGCTGGCCTTGGAGCCGTTCATGGCTAGCCAAGTCCTCCTACTGTGCTCTGCCAGGTAACCTGCATGGTTTTTGGTTTGCAATTGGTGAAGACCTATTTCACCAAAGCAATGTGCACCTCTCCCGCTACAGGACTCGCGGAAATGTGAGGATTTCTGGTTTTGGAAACTGGGTGACTGGTAGTTTGGTACTCTCATACCTTCCAGGCAATCGATTGAAACTGTTGTAAGAATGAATTTGAATACCCTCTGGTTATTTAACATAGCCATGGGAAATTGCCCATTTATAGATGGTTTACCTATTAAAAATGGTCATTTTCCATGGCTATGTTAAATAACCAGATGGTAGATGGCAGCCAGCGGGGGAGTTGGTTCTCATTTTGACCCAGCCAACTCGTTGTCCTGGTTGTCATTGAGGATGGTCATCGATAGTCAAGGTTGGACCCAATAGCTGCTTTGTGCTTCATCCCATGATTCGTATATAACCCTCTGGTTATGTCAAAATAGCTATTGAAAATGGCCATTTATAGTGGATTTACCCATTAAAAATGGTGATTTTCCATAGCTACGTTAGTTTACCAGAGGGTAGGTTACAAGCCTGTTTATATTGCAGAACGGCCCTCATGGGGGAGTGATTTTTGGACTAAAAATGCTGAAACAATATTGTTATTTACAATGTTTTGTGACAAGACCCGTTATTTTAGAGCAAAACATAGGGTTCACCTCCAAAGGCTCTCATATGCTACTACAAGCAATCAACACATAAGAGAAAACGCCTGCTGCAGAACATGCCACAAGAACGGGGATCTGTGCATCTTGGAACGGAATATACAGTAGCAATAGGTGGCTAGTGTGATAGAGGTGATGGATAAATTCTAGTGCTAGAAGCCATTGATATGATTTAGCTGTTTCTTCATGAACTTGTTAGATTGATACCATCTCAACATACATTGTATATAGAAACATGTGCGCTTGCAACAGTTCATTGACAGTATATAAAGGTGGAGGTGTGCATAAGGATATACATAAGAAATAAGTGGGAAGGGCATACATTATGTAGGTGGATATGCACAAGCACATCTATCTGGATAAGAAGGATGGTGGGAATGTTACAACTCAAGAGATAGGTACATATCTTGTTTATCATTATTATCTTGCAGAGTCCTGTCAGCAAGCTCATTTCAATAATTTTAATTAGAGAGAGAGAGAGAGCCAGACAGACAGAGAAGTGTATCATGCTGTTGCCTATGAAGATCAGGCCACCTGTGTGGTGGCATAGCTATTCAAAGATAACGGTATGTTTGCTTATTTTAAACATCAAATTAAAATATGACCAAGATCTAAACATGCATAATCTAGCCTGCACCCAAGGGGCAGTTGCAGTCACTATTGTCAAACATAACATAACTATCAACAAACTCTTTGCATATCAAATTTATCAACAAATGAAGCAATGCTTATCACTGACAAAGTTGGAGACATTTCCTGTTTGCAATCCTGTATCTTGTCTTGTAGAGCCTTGTTGGCAGATTCATTGTAAGCTGTACTCATTATTGAATTGTTTTTGAAATCCAAACATGTATGATCTAGCCTGCAGTCAAGAGGCAGCTGCAATTGAAATTCCTCAAGCCAATATTAGCATTAGATGAAGTAACAGTGATAGAAGGTTTGATGAAATGTTGGCTTTGTTTCTTGATTGTTTTTGCTGCCTCTCAATGTTTTGTGAGGTCAGAGTCACCAAACCTGCACAGGGCCCCCAAAGAAAACACCAAACCACTGGATACATCGAATAGTTGCTAGTTTTTTTTTGTGCCTGTGCAGGTTTGGGGCATCTAGTGTTTTTTTTGGTGCCTGTCAATGTTTTTGTATGTCTCATGTCAAGATCATGATAAAAACACGTGTTACTATAGGGTTTCAGTCGTTCCAAGTGCATAAAACATCGGTATTTATATACAGTTTTTCATGATGAGTTTTAATGAAACATCACTCCCCCGCCGGGGTGCCGCTCATATTTGGGCTAAGTAGGGTTAGTCCATGTTAGTCCACTTATGCTAAGCTGGGTTCAGGAGGAAGTATCGTGAACAGTCCAACATTTGTACACATTTAGTAATGTTAGTAAAGCAATCCAGAAATAACAAACCTACATGTTGTTGATAGTTTTTACATGTTTATACAATCCATTATGGCAAAATTGGGGATGGTTTTCTATGGCTTTACTAACATTAAGTCATTTACCTATTGAAGATGAGTTGCCAGGCCAACTTGTTAGAGGCTAAAAGCATGTTTAACAAGGCCCTCAGAGGTAGAACGTGTTGAGAAAACACTCGCCGAATCTCTCCTAGAGATTTATGTAATGGAGGCAAATCAATGGTGTGTTTATATTAGTGTTTGTATAATGTCTATAATGTCATACAATACTGTATACAGTATATATGGCATATTCCATATGTGTATTATACAGTATATATGTGTTTATATGTGTATAATCAATGTCATACAATATTGTAGATAAATCTTTGGACGACACCTAGTCATATTTAGTCATATTCCACACGAAGAATCGTCCTCCAAGTACTTGGTGGCTCATCCCACTTAGTAAGTGGTTTATAGCCCCAGTTATAAATGGGATAAGTAGGGTTAATCCACTTATAACTGGGGTTATAACCCACTTACTAAGTGGGATGAACCGCCAAGTACCACCATGTGCCACCAAGATATCTTGAAAATGACAGCCCAATGTCCCAGCCACGGAGCCAGGACATGACCCAGTCTCATGTCTGGCTGCACAGAATGATTGGAAATTGCGCCCCTCCTGACATGTACCGTGCATGTGCAGGAGATAGGTGCACCTGCTGCAATTAGCTTCAACTTCAGGAGCTTTGTGAATTCATACAGATATACATACACTTATGATTACACGTGTATATATATATATATTTATACACAGCACATATAATTTGATATATATATACATATGCGTCAATATAGATATCTAGATATAGAGATAGATATGATAGCATTGACACAGATTTTATGCATTTTTTGTTTTTATTATGTTCATTATTGTGAGTGAATCGATATTCTTTTGCTGGTTCCAGTCGTGTTCCACATCTTCTTCTCACCGCAGGATAGAATGACATGCCTGACCACATTTACCCAAATGTCTGTTTCAGACTATAGCATGCGGTTGAAATTTATCTCATCTTTTGGACTGTCTAAAGTCACCTAGTCACCTAAAGATTCTAAAGATGAAACAGAACCCATTTTTGAGATTTAGACTTACACAGATTTTTGGAGATGCCTCCTTCAATTTTTCAGGATTATGATCCATATAAAGATGAGCCATGTTTCATCCCAGTTTTGGAGGCGACCCAGCATAGCCAGCACAGAGCGCCACAGTTTGAGCACCGTTCAACACATGTGTTGTGGAGGTGTCGAATCACCGACTCCACCAGTCATGAAATCTTAAATTGGGTACAGCCATAAATGGATATAATCATATATAAATGAGGTCTTAATGGGAACAGAATGGCTAATGATGGTTATTATTGATTCCACAATAGGTCAATATTGGGTTGATAATGGCTGGGAGATTTAATGGGATATTCTCTGGTGTCTTCAAACGTGGCTCGCTGGAAAATCCTCTATAAATCGAGGTTATTAAATGGGAATATCATGTATAAATGGTGGATTTTCCAGCACGACCCAGTTTTATCATTTGGGGATGCAATGGTTTGTGCCCAGGCCCAAGTCCTCTTGTTCAACACGTCTTTGTCTGTTTCGTAATTCATTGGAAGTACCCTCCGGTGTGGTTTCGGGAGCAAAAGATGGAAACAAACACATTCTTCGGCACCATACGTGTCCATAGTTTCTAGGGCAAACAAGTGCATGCAAACCACGTATATCTGAGTATAAAAGCGGTCAATAGTCGCAGGGTACGGAAACATGAAACATATGACGAAGATTGACGAAGTAAAGTCAGATGATCCACAAAGATCTTGACGATATGGGAATGGGTTCAATTTTTATTTCAAGCCATGGTGTTTTGCAGAGAATTCATCAAGAAAAACTGCGTTTGTTGGACGAAAAAATTGTGACCCATACCCATAGATCTGTGGCTGTGAGTCACACAGAGGAACGGAACTGCGAATGACGTCGTGGGCAAAGATAGTGCCGACTGCGTTTGTTGGACTCTGCATTGAGATCAGTGCTGATGTGACTCCGGGATGTGAAGCACATCCTTGTTCAACAGCATATGATATGTAATTGATATGTGGGATAATGTGGATCCGTATGGGGATTTCAAGAAAATTATAGAAAATGATAGGGTTCAACCCAGCACATATGCGGCAACCTGGGGATGTGAGCCAGCTTTAGCGGCCAAACATCACAAAGCATTTTTTTTTTTAACGTCCATGACGAGTGTTCATTGAAGCTATACTGCAATTTGTTTTTTTTCACTGTGGTGAACATTAACATTATCATGATAAACATCAAACAACCATGACTTGTGAAAGTTCCAGGCCCACATTCTTTATGGAACCTACAAATTCTTGTGGGACCCTGTTCAATCATTTTGGGTTACTCCGAGTGGCAATCCTGTTGGTTACAGTACCACAGTTGCCTCCACACAGAACCGAGGACCCAAGGTCTTGTTCGCTTGCAAACAAGTTCAACATGTTCAAAGGTTCTTAGTGGATATATACATGGGGTTGGTGGGTGCTTGTCTCCAATGTATATCTACAAAGAGAAAGGATCGCCACAAAATAGCTATATAATTAGACATAAAAAAAGGATATGAAAATGCTTCGGTGATGGTTATATAATGTTGTATAGATGAACCTACATGAACCTACATGAACTGGAGACCTGATAGTATCCAGTTTTCACACTTTTTGTTATAGATACATACATATTAGTTACGGTCAAACTGGTTGAAAACCATTGCAGAATATTTTTTTTTCAGAAATGTGCCCGAAACACTGTAAAGCGATAGGGCACCCTCCAAAAGCGATAATGGCACACAATACTGGAAAGCGATATGCCCTTCCCCCCCCAAAAAAAACTATTATCGACAATAATGACTACTGAGATGTAAAGGATTTTGACGGGAGCTCATGCGTATCTATAATTATATATACACATATATAAATATATATATACATATAATTACATATATATACATGGCATGTTCAATAAATTCAGCTCATTTCAATGAAGAAATGCTGCTTCGGTTCGGTCCCGAGTCGCGAGTCCATGGCAGCTTGGAGGTGTGCCTTGTTTTTCCAAAGAAGCGTGGCGTTGGACGAAATCCTGCCACGATCTTTGAGCGGGTGGATATACCACTATTTACACATATTTACACTACACATCATGTTTGGGATGTAGCCAACATTCATTAACCACAACTTGGTATGGGAAAAGGTATTTCAGGCAGAACCAATGGTGTTTTCAATCCAGCTGTTGCTATATTTTTAAGAGTCTACTGGGGATGGAACAATTTATTGAAGCAAAATGGACCACAGATTCTTGTGGTTTGGTACAATGTGAGGCCCCCGTTAGATAGCTAAGTTGGTTCATAACTCCAATAACTATGGTTTATGGTACTTGTAACATCTTGTAACTATAGTTAATGGTGTTTATAAACCAACTTATATATAACTGGGGGGCCCCACATTGTATGAACCATTAGCCATCTAACCTCTGGTAATTTCTTACACTTCGCTATTGAACATTGCCATTTTTAATGGGAACATCATGGAACATCAACTATTTTGACTGGGCCATTTTCAATAGCGCACTGTAACAAATTACCAGAGGGTAATATCCCATATCATCCCATGGTTCACCATTGCTAACCATAGAACATCACAATTTTCCTAGTGGTTAAATCACCATTTTCCTATGGTTTTTCCTATGGTTTTCCTTGACCTGTATTGGGCTACCCAAGGCTGTGAAGAACATCGCACTGAGAAGGCGCTAAGGTTGGTTTTGAACTAGGTGAATTCTGTGTTTTTTTTACTAGATAAATCATGATATATGCATATTTAATATGGATAATTATATGGATTAAGATTAATAAAAAAAAATATAAGCCAACTTGGAACTGGGGCGTGTTAGTTGGTCTTTAAATCCCATACAGATATCGATAATTATATACATCATAAACTCATAAACCATCAACCTTGTTATAATCTTGTCTCTGGGGCGCCACTTCTTAGTTTGCTACTGTTGTTTCCTTGAGTAAACTCGCATTTTTTCAGTACTAGTCGGACTACAAACTAGTTACAAGATGTCAAGTCAAATTCTAGGTCCATATTGGTGCAATGTGAGGCCCCCCAGTTCTAAGTTGGTTTATAAGCCGCAGTAACTATAGTTATAAATACCATAAACCATAGTTATTGGAGTTATAAACCAACTTAGCTATCTTGGGGCCTCACATTGTAGGTCCATATTGGTACTGTACTTCATTTTTGGTCGCCATGACCTTTTTAAAATGACACAGAAGGCACACCACAGAAGTCAGTGTCGGCTGAGTAGGATTCCACTTGATGTCGTTCAGTTCTTCAGAACTCCCAGCGGATCATATGGAGATGAATCTACAGCTACAAAGGGCTACATGGCAGTGTGTCAAAACCCTGGTACCCCTGGTGAACATCAAAATAGCTGCTAAATGGATGTTCATCCCCCTAAAAATGGTATGTATAGGTATTGACCCATAGCCTTGTCTGAAAATGCATAGATATCTCGAAATGGAAAATACAATCGACAAATTAAAAGGAAGAACAACGCAATTGGAATTGATTAGGATCAGGAAAGATTTCAATGGAAGATTTCAATCAGGGAAAATTGCAATTGGACAATTCACCGATCAATAGACTTTACAGTGTCTACTGATAGTGCACGAACTCACAATGTGAACGTCTCCAGATGCCTATCTGGGAGCCATCTCGTCCTACCTTTCTTTCCTGAACCCGTGACCAACGGCTGTGAATGGTGTTACCTTCCAGATGCCTGGCATGCTCGTAAGGTGGCTGGAAAAAAATGTTGCTCACCTTGTGCAGTTGTGGCTGTGGAAACCAATTATACATGGCTATAACATGTTATAACTGGTGATTTCAATGGGATTATACATTTTATAACATCTTATAAAACCCCAATGTATAATCCCGTTGAACATGTATAATCCCATTGAAAATTATCCCATTGTACATTTTGTTAGTTATTTCAATGGGGTTTTGTTCTGTTAGTACTTATAACATCTTATAACTGGTATTGCGGGTGGGCCACAACTATGGGGATACTGTGGTAGATTGCTGCACCCTGGGAAGCCTGGGATGACTGAGTTACCGTAGTACCCCTGCCGGACGACGATCAAGGGATTGTGCATATTGGTTGAAGAAATGTGGGCAACTTATATCTATTGAACATGACCATTTAGTTCGTTGAATTACCAATGAAAAATGGTTATTTTCCATAGTTATGTTAACGTTTGCCAGAGGGTAATTTATATATAACTGTATAACTTATTCTGGTTGGTGGTTTGGAACATGTTCTTTTTCATATATTGGGAATAATAATCCCAACTGAGGAACTCCATCATTTTTCAGAGGGGTAGGTCAACCACCAACCAGTTAGGGATTATTACCTACTGATTAATATCAATGGGAATTTCAGGATCCTAAAATGGAGGTACTGTACCATTTTTCAGGCCATATTTTGTACCAACCAGTATTTCTATGAAGTATTGATTGTCAATGTTCACAACCGAGGATGTACCATGTTTAAATCTACCATACATTGTGGCGATGCGAAAAAACGATGGTCACGTCACCGTTGTCCGTTGATGGTCCTCACCGTTGTGGCTATGGTGCTGGTTTTTTGTCAGAATGGTGGACGCCTGGTGGAGCCCAAGTGACACATCCAAATTGTGCAAGTCCTTTTAGGAAAATTAATTGGATGTGGGTCAAAATGGAAGACCGATGTGGGACCACAGATGTGAATGTCTAGTTTAGTATTAACCATCCATAATTTTGGGGTACCTAATTTTGACCCATACCCAATTGTTTACAATTTATGGTTCCAAATTTTGAGAAACATCCATATTATGTGAACCAGTGAAAAAACATATATATATATATGTATAGATGTTTCTCAAAAATTGGAATCATAAAGCATGACATTTCCACGGAATGTTCCTTTGTTCATAGATATTGCCAGAAAGAAAAGATACAGCATCAAAGTAAAGCTCAATTGCTGCCCCGATTTTTTATGATTTTATATAGCTGGTTGGTGGTTTGGAACAAACATGACTTTTATTTTTTCATTCAGTTGGGAATGTCATCATCCCAACTGACGAACTCATATTTTTCAGAGGGGTAGGTCAACCACCAACCAGACAGTGACTTCAACAACCAAGTCCGAGCAAAGGTGCTTAGCATTTGGGATTTGGCATCTATTTGATGGCCAAAACGTCGGGGGAACATATCGTAAGTTCTCCAAAACCAGGGGGTACCCACGATGCCCCCAATTTCAGTACTCAGATCCCCAACTTCTGGTGCTAAAATTAAAGAATGACGGGGGGGAAGTTGATGACACCTGGGTAGCAAGTTGTTATAAGTTTTTCTGTGGTCATGAGTCATGACATATATTTCAAGGCTGGCGCCATCCCAGCAGATAACAAAAAACATTTGACTGCCTGATGATTGCCTGATTGATGCACGCCCAAGATCGCCCAAGTATCCCATATGGCCCATACTGGATGATTTGCACAGAGCTTCAAACAAATCAATGGAGATACTAACGATCATATGCGTAGCACATTATCCAAATGGAGGACTACAGAATGTGTTGTGTTCAACTTGGATTGTTCAACTCCAAAATTACTAGTAAAACCACAATTTTCGCAGCCCCAAGCTGTATCAATTCCCCGTGCAGCTGACATATAGGTATTACAAACGAGTTGTTGGCAATGGGGGATACAGGTACCCCCATGGCATAATCTCAAAAAATGATGATCCGGGGGAGTACCTTATTTTCAGATGCAAATGATCAATTTTGCGGAGCTCTCGGTACCGAGTATTTTTGAGCAGCACAGCAACTCATTGACGGGAACTTGAAGCAGTCAAGTGTGTAACTCTTACATCAGTGTTGCATCTGAAATACCGCAATTATATATACGTATATATATATATATATATATTTATATATGCATGCAACAACCCCCACTTATATGAAGCTATATAATATAATTAGATCCTATACTGGACATAACATATATATATATATATATACTATACATTATTAAAATATGGTCCGTGCATCCATCTTGGTAAGTTGATAATAACCAATGCAACTTTTACAACTTACCTAAAAAAGGGAATGAACAAAACACATTTAATAACCATTGTAACAAGTTTTGCTTGGTATACCTAGTTATACCCTCTGGTAAACTAACATAAATATGGAAAATAATAATGTTCAATGAGTAAATCCGCTATAAATGGGTGATTTTCAATAGCTATATGGGAATATCCTCAAGTTACATTATTCAATGGATTGCTGGGTTCAATTTACAGGAAAGCCCCTTGAATTTAATGAGAAAAAACATGGTTTCCTGTAGGGTTTCTTTTAAACCAGTCCATTGACATCTGGATATGGAACTATCATAATATATATATATATACATATATATATATATATATACACATGTGTATATATAATATATATGTAAATATATATATATATATAAATGTATACATATATATATATATATGGTTGAAATATCCTCAATTTACATATGGCTTTAGTACGCTTTCCTTCCCCGGCCGCCATGTTTCGCGCCAGGAGCAGCGTGGCTTAGGCGGTGCCAACGCCCAGCTCTCCGACGAGTCGCAGAAGCTCTACGAGAGGCGACACTGTGGGACCAACAACAAACATGGTGATTTTTGTATGGGATTAGCCATGGTTAATGAAGTAACCCATGACGGATCCATGGTGCTGGTAGAAAAATGCTAACATGACTGGGTTATATTGATGGGATCCATGGAGCACCATATATATATATAGCAGCACCATGGATCCGTCATGGGTAATAGTGTTATGTTCTCCTCTATAGCCTATTCTAATTATTTTTAATCTTGAAAACATGGTGATTTTTGATGGGATTAGCCATGGATATCGTGGGGAGATAATGGGATATCTAGTCAAACATGATCAAACATGGTGATTTTTGTATGGGATTAGCCATGGTTAATGAAGTAACCCATGACGGATCCATGGTGCTGGTAGAAAAATGCTAACATGACTGGGGTTAATCTTGATGGGATCCATGGAGCACCATATATATAGCAGCACCATGGATCCGTCATGGGTAATAGTGTTATGTTCTCCTCTATAGCCTATTCTAATTATTTTTAATCTTGAAAACATGGTGATTTTTGTATGGGATTAGCCATGGATATCGTGGGGAGATAATGGGATATCTAGTCAAACATGATCAAACATGGTGATTTTTGTATGGGATTAGCCATGGTTAATGAAGTAACCCATGACGGATCCATGGTGCTGGTGGAAAAATGCTAACATGACTGGGGTTAATCTTGATGGGATCCATGGAGCACCATATATATAGCAGCACCATGGATCCGTCATGGGTAATAGTGTCATGTTCTCCTCTATAGCCTATTCTAATTATTTTTAATCTTGAAAACATGGTGATTTTTGTATGGGATTAGCCATGGATATCGTGGGGAGATAATGGGATATCTAGTCAAACATGATCAAACATGGTGATTTTTGTATGGGATTAGCCATGGTTAATGAAGTAACCCATGACGGATCCATGGTGCTGGTAGAAAAATGCTAACATGACTGGGTTTAATCTTGATGGGATCCATGGAGCACCATATATATAGCAGCAGCATGGATCCGTCATGGGTAATAGTGTTATGTTCTCCTCTATAGCCTATTCTAATTATTTTTAATCTTGAAAACATGGTGATTTTTGTATGGGATTGGCCATGGATATCGTGGGGAGATAATGGGATATCTAGCCAAACATGATCAAACATGGTGATTTTTGTATGGGATTAGCCATGGTTAATGAAGTAACCCATGACGGATCCATGGTGCTGGTGGAAAAATGCTAACATGACTGGGGTTAATCTTGATGGGATCCATGGAGCACCATATATATAGCAGCACCATGGATCCGTCATGGGTAATAGTGTTATGTTCTCCTCTATAGCCTATTCTAATTATTTTTAATCTTGAAAACATGGTGATTTTTGATGGGATTAGCCATGGATATCGTGGGGAGATAATGGGATATCTAGTCAAACATGATCAAACATGGTGATTTTTGTATGGGATTAGCCATGGTTAATGAAGTAACCCATGACGGATCCATGGTGCTGGTAGAAAAATGCTAACATGACTGGGTTTAATCTTGATGGGATCCATGGAGCACCATATATATATAGCAGCAGCATGGATCCTATGGGTAATAGTGTTATGTTCTCCTCTATAGCCTATTCTAATTATTTTTAATCTTGAAAACATGGTGATTTTTGTATGGGATTAGCCATGGTTAATGAAGTAATAGTGGATAATGGTTAATGAAGTAATGGTCGATTTATAGATGATTTATAGATGATTTATAGATGATTTGCGCAAAATAAGCAGGCCACCGCACCCACTAAGGTTTAACTTCTTAATTCTCACTTTCTGAAAGTAATGGTTAAGTCTTCATACTTTTCTTCCGGTGTCCAGAGTCCACCCTACGCGGTTTGGAAGTGGACCCAGTAAGTCCGACCATTGTTGAATGTGATGTTTATACCAGCCGTATGATATCATTACGGGTCATGACCACGAAAGGCACATACATGTTATACGTGAAATCCCCATGTTTGGTGAGTAAGTGAGAAAATATGGTTGTTTAACCACCCAACCTTGTGTTGGTGAACGTCCAAGTCTTGACAGTTACATGGAGCATCATGGAACTCTTACTTTGGAACTCTTACTTGGATAGGGAACTGAGTCAGTTAACTGATTATATTATATATAGTAAATCCTTGACAACTGGGTATACAATGAACAATGCTCAGCTAATCAGTTAACTAATCAATTAACATAAGTTAATACATCCGTAAGCAATCTTCTAATTAGACTTACCTAAAAAAAAAACATCAGTTAACTAAGTCCCTGGCCCCTTTTCGGAAGTCTCCTCCCGCGCAAAGAAGGCTACGTGCGGCTTTGCACGCCACGGGTCGGGCAGGGGGTCCCATGGGTCGATTTACTCTCCAGGAAACTTACAGAGTTATTGAACGTGGCCCATTTATAGTGGATTTACCTAACCCATGACGGATCCATGGTGCTGCTATATATGGTGCTCCATGGATCCCATCAAGATTAACCCCAGTCATGTTAGCATATATACCAGCACCATGGATCCGTCATGGGTAATGAACATAGTGATTTTCCATAGTTTTTTTTTGTTTACCCGAGGGTAAGTGCTTATTAAAAAAACAAACACTTTAAAAGTGGTCTTTGTTACGGTTAGTAAGCCAAGTTATCCCATAAGTGGGTGAACTGGTGAAGCAGTTACGATTCGCTAGGGATGATCCTCCAAAGTAGACACGACTGGTGGGGCCCATTCGCAATGTCTGGTGATATAGTGGTGATACTGTGGATGGAAGAAATCCTGCACCAGTTGGTAACTATTGGGAACTATAAAACACTGTAAATAATGGGATTACAATGGGATAAACCATCTACTAACTGGTGCAGGATTTCCTCCATCCACAGTATCACGGGGAGCCAACAATGACCAGCAGACAATTTTTAGTTTTGTTAATGGGTATTAATATACAAGGAGTTTTAATTCTACAAGGATTTAATGAACGACTAGGTATTTCTCGCAATGGTTTTTAATGGTGCACCCAGTTATGAGATGGTTTCTAAACCCCATTCACCATTGCCAAAAATATCTACATATATCTACCATCAACCAGAGTTTAAACCAAGTTAGCTATCCTTTGGGGACGCCTGCAGAAGGTTGGAAACCTGGAAAAATTAGCATCCTGCAGACACTGTTCGGCATCTTTTTGCCCCCCCCCCCATGCGTCAGAATTCAAGGCCCAAGGGATTGCGTGCCCGTGTGTCTTCAAAGCATCAAGCAACCATAGTTTCATTAATGATCGTACCAATCTGATTGGTGGTTTGGAACATGTTTTTTTCCATATATTGGGAATAATCATCCCAACTGACTAATATTTTTCAGAGGGGTAGGTCAACCACCAACCAGATGGTTTCATTGATGACTGTACCCAATATTGACCAATATCTAGCTAGTTTTCTTTCTGACAACTGGGGAGCACATGATGTATTTGGGGGTGGTGCAGCCATGCTATGTATGGGTCAGAGCATCCAATTGTTCGATCAAAAGAAAGGGACGATAACAGTGACACGATCAATCAATGTTGTTGGTCATTCGCAGCCACGCTAATCTTTCTAATGATCAAACCAATTTTGTACTCCCGAAAAACGAACCTTGCACTGATTTTGAGACCTTGTCATTGTTTCCATGCTGCCCTTGTGATTTTGTATGTTGGACTCACCCAGTTGGATATGTTCTAAGCAGGTCAACTAGGATTAGACGAATGAGAAATTGCCTACCGCTGCCTACGCAAATCCACTGTTTTTCACCACATTGCGATATGAATGACTTCTATACTTGGTGGTTCATCCCACGAATCGTAAGTGGGTTAGTTCACCCCAGTTATAAGTGGATTAACCCTACTTATCCCATGTAAATCACTGGGGTGAACTAACCCACTTACGATTCGTGGGATGAACCACCAAGTATAGTTTGACATGGATTGATTGATGCCATATTCGTGTCCAAGTCATGAAGTGTGCCTGTGAATCCCCGAAACTGATTTCGTTGCACCCGCACGACAGAGTGAAACATCGATATTGCTGTGCCTCAAAGTGTTTGTTTCTTTGTAAGCGCACTATTGTTTATAATTATTATAGAGTTTTGTAGTTTTATAACTATTATCAGGTAAGTGCATAGAGTTATATAACTATAACTATAAGCTTGGTGTTTTGGCACTGAACATGTGATTCAGTACCTATCTTAGACGTGCATCCGCATGCATAGACTGATATCCTGGTGAACGCGGCTGGATGGGTAGTGTAGTGACTGTAGTGCTTGAATCGTCTGCTGAAAAGGAATATAACATCTGGTTATTTAACAGCTTGCCATGGAAAGTCACCATTTTTAATAGGTAAACCATCTATAAATAGGCCATTTCCCATGGCCATGTTAAATAACCAGAGGGTAATTCATATAAACAGTTTTGATTGTTTTCTTTTGTATGATGCATACATACACATTTTCATGAACCTAACCATTCTTTTATAATCTAAGATCGACCACTATGGCTCCATCATATCCCATGATATTTCCATGACAACCCCATCATTATTTTAATATCTTTTAATGCCGTCTCTGTCGCCACAACGGTGTTCCAAGGACAAAGGTCTGGAGAATCTGAAGGCGGCCAAACAAGAAACAGGCGCTCGATGTCAGCCACGATGTCAGCCATGAAGGATAAAGGATGCTGAGTTGGTTTTAATATTCCCATCAGATAGGGAATATATCAAAATCATCATAAATCATAGTAAATAATCATAGACAATAAAGTCATCATAAATTATAATAAATCATCTAAGTTGGTTTATATCTAATTATATCCGTGTTTTTAGTGCAGTTTCAAAAACCCGGATTCGTTGATGATTAGTCGATTAGTCCAGGGGTTGTACTACACAATATATCGGGGATCATCATAACCCATATGCTCCATGTATGGTATATGTACCTACATTTGGGTCATTTTTGGTGGAAATGTAGGTACATATTCCATACATGGAGCATATGGGTAATGCATTATGTGAAGACTCAACAAGATGGGGAATCAGAAAACAAGACAACATGATTGCTGATTGATAATGATTTCAGCTGGATAAACCAAATGCGTTCAAGTACCTTGCCATTTTTATGGGGATATGTACTAAACCATTTTTCCCCACATTGACGTGTGGGGTTTTTGTTTTTAGTTCTGTATCCGCTCCTCGTCGTCCTCCTCCTCCTTCCCGTCCTCCCTCCTCACTCACACACACACACACTCACTCACTCACTCACTCTCACTCACTCACTCTCACTCACTCACTCACACTCACTCACTCACACACACACTCTCACTCACTCACTCACTCACTCACTCACTCACACTCACTCACTCACTCACTCACTCTCACTCACTCACTCTCTCTCTCTCTCTCTCGCTCACTCACTCACACACACAAAAACTCACTCACTCACTCACTCACTCAGTCACTCAGTCACTCACAGGCGTGGGACAATGTGAGCAGCCAAGGGGTCGGATGTACGCCCTGGCGTCCCTTGGGTCTCCGCCTCTTTTGCGTGGCAGGCGTGGGACCATGTGCACTGCCAAGGGTTCGGATGTACGCCCTGGCGTCCCTTGGGTCTCCGCCGCTTTTGCGTGGCAGGCGTGGGACAATGTGCACTGCCAAGGGGTCGGATGTACGCCCTGGCGTCCCTTGGGTCTCCGCCTCTTTTGCGTGGCAGGCGTGGCATGTGCACTGCCAAGGGGTCGGATGTACGCCCTGGCGTCCCTTGGGTCTCCGCCTCTTTTGCGTGGCAGGCGTGGGACAATGTGCACTGCCAAGGGGTCGGATGTACGCCCTGGCGTCCCTGGGTCTCCGCCTCTTTGCGTGGCAGGCGTGGGACAATGTGCACTGCCAAGGGGTCGGATGTACGCCCTGGCGTCCCTGGCGGCCCTGGGTCTCCGCCTCTTTTGCGTGGCAGGCGTGGGACAATGTGCACTGCCAAGGGGTCGGATGTACGCCCTGGCGTCCCTTGGTCTCCGCCTCTTTTGCGTGGCAGGCGTGGGACAATGTGCACCGCCAAGGGGTCGGATGTACGCCCTGGCGTCCCTTGGTCTCCGCCTCTTTTGCGTGGCAGGCGTGGGACAATGTGCACTGCCAAGGGGTCGGATGTACGCCCTGGCGTCCCTTGGTCTCCGCCTCGTTTGCGTGGCAGGCGTGGGACAATGTGCACTGCCAAGGGGTCGGATGTACGCCCTGGCGTCCCTTGGTCTCCGCCTCTTTTGCGTGGCAGGCGTGGGACAATGTGAGCAGCCAAGGGGTCGGATGTACGCCCTGGCGTCCCTTGGGTCTCCGCCTCTTTTGCGTGGCAGGCGTGGGACAATGTGCACCGCCAAGGGGGTCGGATGTACGCCCTGGCGTCCCTTGGGTCTCCGCCTCGTTTGCGTGGCAGGCGTGGGCACAACACTGCCAAGGGGTCGGATGTACGCCCTGGCGTCCCTTGGGTCTCCGCCGCTTTTGCGTGGCAGGCGTGGGACAATGTGCACTGCCAAGGGGTCGGATGTACGCCCTGGCGTCCCTTGGTCTCCGCCTCTTTTGCGTGGCAGGCGTGGCACAATGTGCACCGCCAAGGGGTCGGATGTACGCCCTGGCGTCCCTTGGTCTCCGCCTCGTTTGCGTGGCAGGCGTGGCACAATGTGCACTGCCAAGGGGTCGGATGTACGCCCTGGCGTCCCTTGGGTCTCCGCCTCTTTTGCGTGGCAGGCGTGGCACAATGTACAGTGCCAAGGGGTCGGATGTACGCCCTGGCGTCCCTTGGGTCTCCGCCGCTTTTGCGTGGCAGGCGTGGGCGTCCCTTGGGTCTCCGCCGCTTTTGCGTGGCAGGCGTGGCACATTCCCCACATTGACGTGTGGGGTTTTTGTTTTTAGTTTGTATCCGCTCCTCGTCGTCCTCCTCCTCCTGCCCGTCCTCCCTCCTCACTCACACACACACACACTCACTCACTCTCACGCACTCACTCTCACTCACTCACTCACACTCACTCACTCACACACACTCTCACTCACTCACTCACTCACTCACTC
>CAMXCT020004946.1:44345-241845 GCA_947184155.2 Cladocopium goreaui | reverse complement strand
GGTTCATTATTGGGTCGACGTTTTGATTGGTTAATGGTTTACAATGCAATAAAATAATATTGCATTCATTGGGGTGAATGCTGATTTGATGATTGGGTTACTGATTGGGTTAATGATTGCTAGATCATCGTCATTAGCCTCAATGGGTTCATCGTTAACCCGGATTCACTATCATTTACCATGATTCACAACCATTCACCATTGTTAACCTCAATTGGTTAATCATTATACATCATTAACCATCAAAAACAATAATTAACCATCATTCACCATCATCATAACATGGCTTTACCATTGGGTTGATGTTTGGCTGGTCATTTCACTTGTAGGATCCTTCAAGCGCCTGCAGGTGCAGGGTCGCTTGGAGTTTTTGGAACGAGGCCCAGGGGATTCTCAAAGACTCGGCTGGCTGTGTCCAGTTGCTAAAACAAAATGTGGTAAAAACAAGGGACGCACCAGCTGTAGTCACTATGAATAATGTGGATATATAGTAAACAGGCATCCCTGGTTATATTTTCCTGTATATTATAATATGGAGATATAGATATAGTGAATATGGTTGATATATCTATAGTTACTATGGTTTATTCACCAAAATGGGGGTACCCCAAGTCACCATGGGTTCAATACTCAAGTGTACCCCCGTTTTAGGAAACCACCAGGTGTTTTAAGAGGATACTGTACTCTAAAGATGTTCGTGGTGCCATACGTATTTTTCTTGGTCCAAAGCTGCAAAACTCTGTTCTTGATGGGTGAAGCCTCCTATTTCTGGCTAAGTCCAATTTTGTGGTACAGCGGAACCGTTAGACAAGAACCGATTAAGAATGTTCCAGCCTACCCTGGGGTTCTTAAGTGCTATAGGTGGAAAATATGGGAATTATGAATGAGGGTACCCTCAAGTTCTTAACGGGTTAGTTCTTAAGGGGTCCATATGGTGAGGGTTTTGCCAATTCATTTTTTGCGTGGCATTAGGTTGTAAAGGAGGCGGGGAAGAGGCAGCTTTTTAGATTCCAAAAAAATGAATCAGGTGCAGTCATTCCAAACAGAGTTTTAGGCCAGATATTACACCATGCCAGGGATTGAAAATTTGTTTTGGCATTGTATTAGGTTGCAAAGGAGGCTGGGGAAAGAAAAAAACAAATTAGGTCCCGAAAAGTTTTTTCAGGTGCAGGCATTCCAAACAGAGCTATAGGCCAGATATTCCACCATGCCAGGGATTGAAAGTTTATTTTGGCGTGGTATTAGGTTGCAAAGGAGGCGGGGGGAAGAAAACATATTTTTAGGTCACGAAAAGTATTTTTTTGATTTAAGGGCCCGAAACAAGGCAGCAGGCAAGACAAGCCAAGACGAACCAAACATAAGCCAAAGGCAGCATCTGAAGTCAGATGGCGTCTAGTGAGTCCGGCTAGCAGCGGGCTCAGGGCGCGTGATCCTACTTTCTAGCCGTATTGGGGTTCGAGTCCGTGTGGTGCCGGCGATTTGCTTGCTTCTTGCATACTGGCTCCTTGCTTTCATGTATCAACAATCAATGTTTGGTATATTGATACCGGTTAATGGGGGAATAAGAACCAGTGACTAGAATTCCAGGGTACCCTAGGGTTCTTACTTCAATTAGCTGACAGAAAGGTTAAATCCAGCAATCCAGCCCCTGAAGATCTTGTTGCAGTAGGGTTCACTGTACATACATTTTATACCTATTGGATTCTTTTGGTCAGATGATAGCTTTTGTGACTGAGATCCATATTGTCGACAGGCACAATCTGAATTTTCAAGGGCAAAACCCAAACCCAAATCTTGCAGGGAAGATCACGGGTTCTGCCCGTTTAACGGTACACTTTTGTGCCGGTTTAACGAAAATACCATACATATATTCTGCTAAAATCATGGAAACAATCGCAATTTTGCGAGTAAGATTTCTGTTTCCGCCGTTAAATCCGGTCACCAAGATGAACCAGGTGAAGCAGATCAAGTGGTATACATCCAGCCAGGAGGGTTGCCGGGAGCTGGGCATGTTTCCGCGACTGGCCATTCCTCTGAACGATTTCGCTTTCCACTGCGTGCACAGAAACACGCCGTGGAACATGCCGACCACCTACTTTGTCGAGGAGGACATGCCTTTGACCTTCAACTGGCATGTTTGGAGGAGCTGGTCGTACCAAGCAGTTGACTGAGCGGCTGAAGAATTACAAGAAGCCAATCATGGTAGTTGATTGGCACAATACAATTGAAGAACATGACAGGGTGAGCTTCCAAAATGAAAAAGCACTCAACAAGTTGATGGACTATGCAGATGTGCACATTCTGTCATATGTTGAGACCCAGTGGAGGGAGAATGAAGTCCACAAGCAGGTCAAGCAGCTGCTTAGCCCCAGCACCAGAAGCAAGCTCAAGGGGGTCCACTGCTGCTATGAGAGGGTGGGCCTGCATGGCAAGCTGGGCTGGTGCAGAAAGCTCAATGCAAGTGGCATCATTGATGATAACAATGATATCATCAATGAGTGCAGGGCTGAGGGGCTACTGTGCTTTGCAGTGGTGACCAGACACTGCCAGCATGGCAACCTGCCAACTATCCGGCTATGCTCTCCCCTAGCCGCCACTCATTTTTGTTGGCACAATCATGCAAAATCATGGTTTTGTGCCGGTGAGCTCCCCATTTTTGCTGGTGATATCACTCCACAGGCCACGGGCGCGCTGCGGGCTCGCCACTGGCGGGGCGTTTGGCGTCCAGCAGTAGCTCTGAAGAGGACTTGGTGGAGGCGAGATGTCCGATGGATCCAGGAAGGGGCCACAAGGTGGGTGCCCCCGAGTTATGTTTTAAGTTGGTTTCGAACTGTTTGTAAGCCATACAGTAATTAGTTTGATATATCAGGATATATCAATATGATATATCTACCAATTGTTTATAAACCATAGTAATTAGTTTGATATATCATGATATATCAATATGATATATCTACCATAAACCAAACAGTTAGTGGGATTGTAAACCAACTTGGCTAAGTATGGGGCACCCGTTTGTAGATAGCTACGGTGACTTATAGTGTCATGTTTTTTAGCAAGAAAAATGCGAATTGTCCAACAGAAAAAAAATATTTATTTTGGGGACTTATGGGGATTGAAAGTGATACAATTGGGACATAATGGGAAAATCATTGAATCTAGTTATCTGGTACTGTAATCAAATGTGGTTTGCTGGAAAATCATCCTGTAAACGGAAGTTTCTAGCCGGGAAAATCAACTATAAATGAGTCATTTTTGATTGCCACTTTTGATCGCCAGAGGATATCCTGCCAATTCACGGGGGCCCAGCATACGACTGAGATACTATGGAATGTCATGGAATATGGATTTGGATGAAAAAATATCACAACCTCATTGGATGGAGGTTTACCTTTGTTTTGCCTCTAATTCATGGAGAACCTGTTGATTTTCAACCAGCAAACAATTGCGATTGACCAACAAAATGTGGGATGTAGAGAACGAAATTCTATTTGATTTCACAAATGACATCTGGATTACATATCTCATCGGCCAACGTCAGTGTAAATTAAATGATGGTGAGTAGTGAGAAGTGAGAAGTCTCCCCAAATGGCCGAAGTCTTCAGCTTGCTGAACTATGCTAAAATGATGTAATTTACCCGGTTGGTTGACGATCTAGATATATACGGGATTGGTGATTATCTATATCTGATTGTGGCCAACGGTGGCTCACGTTGTAATTGGATTTACCGATAACAACAGACATTGAACTGCAAAAAAGTAGTTTTGGGACATGAACTATCTATTAAAAAAAGGTTTGGGACAGGAACTATCTATATTTATATATCTATATCTATTTATATATATATATATATTATATACATTAATTAAGGATGAAACATGCGACTATAGATCTCACGTTTTTCACGCTGAAATCCACATATCAACATGTCTGAAGTCGGCTTCAACACCGACCTTTCCAGTCCACATTGGCCGCCTAGCGAGGTGCAAAAGAATGACACCGACCATCCGGTGGAGAGCAAGGAAGGTTCCCTATCCGCATGGATAAGCCGTGAAGATGCCATGGTATGGCCATAAAAATGGGGATAGATCTGGATAAAATATGATAAAGTATTATGACATCAGAAGCCTCTAGGATGGAGATTGTTCAACCTATTAAATTTGTTTAATGATGTTGATATGATTCAGATATGTTTTGGTAATATTTGTTGTTATTATTTTTTTGTGGTTTTGCAGTTATGAATTTGATATGATTTCAGCTATGATTTCGATATCGGTCAAGATCGAAATTTTGTTGTGGGTCAAAAGTGATGTTGTTTTGAAAGGTGTTGTTGTTTTTTTGAACATGTTTTGAACACATATCAAAGTCAAATCAGAACCGCAAACAAAATCGCCTCAAAATCTTATCAAAACCGTATCAAAATCGTATCAAGTAATAAAAACCCTCGCGAAACCGACCAAAAGCCTGTCCCGCGGCTCTTTCAGTTTCCTTTTTCCAAGCCAACCCATCGGGAACCCTAAAAAAGCCGCTCCGTTCCCAAACCATATCAAAATCATATCCGAAACTATATCCGAATCATAACCCAGACCATATCCAAATCATAACAAAACAAAACAATAATATCATATCTTAAAATCATATCAAAAACCATATTGAAGTCATAAACAAATCCTGAAGTTGGTTTCCTAGAGGAATTTCGATGTCACAAGCAAAGTAACCATCAAAACCTGGGGTTTAATTATCAACCTGGGGATTTAAAACCAAAACGTGGGAACAAGTGATAAATAATGGTGCCTTGGTTGTGAGATGTCGGTTTTTATCACCTGGTTTTTGTTGGCATTGCGCGAATTCACATCCGCACAGCGGGGATGCCCGCAGTTTTCGCTGCTTGGCGGCCTGCACGGTGCCGGCGACCACCATCCTGACCTTCCCGGTGGGAAAAGATGGGAACGCAGTGCTGAAGTTGGTCCAAGGGGCGATCGGGGCGATCACGCTGGCGGAAAGGCGTGTCCCTCCCCAGTAAGGTGAACATAGTGTGGATGGAAGATGGAAGATATGGAAACTATCAGATAACTTCATTCAACACTGTACATGATGGGTTTAGCTATGGGAAAATACCAATTGGTATGGAATATCCACCATCGACCCGGCGGATTTGATTTGAGGCCCGCAGACACCATTTGATTTGTATCACTCGTTTGCGGAAATCACTGGGACGTTGTGAAATCACCCGTTTCAATGGAATATATTGGGAACCTACCGGCAATTCATTGAATAGTTTTTTTTTGGTGGGATAATTTGCTTGGATAATTGGATAACAATAGTGATAATATCATATTTATCATAATTTATATATATATATATTTGCTATATCACCAACTTGATATGATATTTGATGACGTGTCGGGTCCCATGGTGTGTTCGCCATTATCAGCCATGTCAAGTCGTTGAGGTTTTTTCAACCAGTGGATGCGTTCTGAGGTAGGCTATCATATCGTACCCTCTGGTAAATGTTTACATAACTATGGAAAATCACAATGTTTAATGGGAAAACTCACTATAAATGGCCATTTTCAATAGCTACGTTAAATTACCAGAGGGTATTCCTGAGTTTGTTTCATGAGATTTTATATTTTCCCAATGGAAAATCCACCATGAACGGGGAATCGATCGATCTATAGGGAAGATGTTTTATTTTTGGGGGACCCTGAATCAGCAAATCCAAGGATTTGTAGTTTTAGCCCCAAATTCTTGTCTCCCACGTAGCACAATGATGATCAAGGATATGGTACCAAGACCAGTTTTGGAACGGTTGAGTCTTCAGCCTTCGTTCACCAACAAGGCTGTAGAAGATGAAATCTGGCTGTTTCTTCCATGACCCAATGGATTGGTTTAAGGGAAATCGAAACCGGAAACAATAGATTTTCCCATGAAATATGGGGCTTTCCTGTAATTTTTCCCTTAAACCAATCCATTGCCAATTAAGACCTCAATTTATTGGGGATTTGCCATTGCAACTTTAGATTACCCGTTGGGGTCCTCTGATTTGAATTGATGATTGGGTTACACCTACGAAAAGTCGTCACTTCAACCAGCAACATATCCCCGCTGCATTCACTCCACGTTCACCAACGCAAATCCAGCAATCATGACCCAAATGAATTGAGATATGGCACAAACGAAACATATTACCATCTGGTTATTTAACAGTTTGCCATGGAAAATCACCATGCTATTAATAGGTAAACCATCTATTTCTATGGGCAATTTTCCATGGCTATGTTAAATAACCAGAGGGTAAATGTGTAATGAAACATTTGTTTTTTTCTGCAGGGGGTTGTCCAAGAATCAGGTATCCCATTCCATGGTTTAGAATTGTATTTTGTCCCATCGAAGGCCAGAAAATTAAAACTCATCCCCCTTTCGCTTTGGACAAACTGATTGCATCCCCGAATTGATTGTTAGTTTTTTTTTCAATTTTCAAATTCCAGGTTGGAAACTCATAGGTTTCCCCCGACGTTCGTTGTGTATAGAACTGTGCGTTGAGTTGCCTTTTTTCATCCCATTTTCGGGGTTTTGTTCGGGGTTTACAGGTATTTTAGACTTCTGGATGATCCACGATGAATCTATCTTCGAAGATACCTTCTGGTTATTTAACAGTTTGCCATGGTATAGATGGCCCATTTATAGATGGTTTACCTATTGAAAATGTTTTTTCCATGGCTATGTTAAATATCCAGATGGTATTTGTATATCGTTCCGTGTTAACTCAATGATTGACTGGCCAAACAGGAAAAAACAACACATGCTTTACCCTCTGATTAGTTGACATACTTATGGAACATGACTGATTTATGGATGATTTACAGATGATTTACCTATTATATAAATATTCTGATAAAATGATACATGCTAGTTATATTAGATTATAGATGAGATGATACATATTCTAATAAAATGATACATATGGTTGATTTTCCATATTTTTCCATAGCTATAGACTACTCGAGGGCTCTTGGTCTGACAAAGCATGACAGTCACAACTCAGGCTATGCCTTCGCAGAAACTTGGCACCTGAGGCGGAGCGTTGTGGAAATTTCATGAACATCATATCACATATATACATATATCTGGATAAATTATAACGAGAAGTGCGTAACTTTTGTGACACAAGTAGGCGCAGACACCATGCCGGTCACGGTGCAAGTCGATACTGAGAGGCTCATGAAAGATGAGGCCTTTCTGGAGATTGACACCCACTTCTTGAGAGCTGGCGTGTCGATACGCACAGGCGGTCTCTTCGTGCGCGACCGCACAGCGGTGGGAGGCATCCTACAGGGGCTGTCTAGCACAAACAACAATTACAAAACAGTTGCAGATCTCTTCAGGAATGACTATCGCTTTGAGGGCACCTTCTCAATGGATGCTTCATTGCGGACCAAGTTGAAGCTTTCATTGGGCGATCTCACACGTGTGTCCACTTGTGTGCGGGCACTATGCGCTGACTATGACATGCTGGGAGGTCCCCTCTAGTTGTAACTAAGTTGCGAGACATAAGTTAGTTGGAATGCAGTTATAAGTAACTTATAGCGAGTAACTTGTAAATTAGTTACTGAATTTACAACTAAGTTAAGTTCCGTAACTTATTTTGGTTGTTTTTTGAACGGTTTTTTTGATAGTTCCCGTTGCTTTTCTACTTTTTGTGGTTTCTTTGGAAAAGTTTAGTTTGTTTAACTTTTTTTTCGTACTTTTTTAGTCAAACAGCCGTTTTGTCTATATGTGCGGAACACCGCCGGCAACGAGCGGACGTGCGGACCACCACCTTTTTTTTGTCGCTACAGCAAGCACAAAACATCCAGGCCATCAATCGTCCACCAGCCTGGGCTGTGCAATCCATATTAAACTAAATAAATGAATGCACACTGTACACATGTTATGGTAGTAAATACAGGTCGATATTCGTGACGAAGGCGAGTAGGTTTCCAGCAGCGGCGCCTCCAAATCAGAAGAAACCTCAACAAGAGATTTTGCGATTGGAAATCAAACCTTCCCTATACAGACTTCCTTTTCTATAGGCCCGCTATACCGAGGGACCTAGCATGCCCAACATGGGCCTGATTTAAATCCCCAAATGACATGAGCGCAAAAAGCATCATATGACCCAACATGGGCCGGACAGGAAACAAAATGCTCAAATCACAATTTACAAATCATGTTACCCACATCAAACCACAGATTTCCACAGAGTTCCACCGTTGTGGAAATTTGTGGGTGGCTGTGGGTGTAGTCTTGGCTAAAGGCCACCCACAGATTTCCACAGATTTCCACCGTTGTGGAAATCTGTGGGTGTAGTCTTGGCTAAAGGCCACCCACAAATTTCCACACATTTCCACCGCTGTGGAAATTTGTGGTTTTATGTGGGTGGATGTGGGTATAGAATTTTCAAATAATAAGAAACATGATGACAATACCACCTCATCCATATGAACCTCTAAAGATACAATCCATTTAGCATGAAACTATATCCGGAGCCCAAACGGCTGCGCGCTTGTGCTCAAAATCAAGAGGCACTACCAAAAAACGATGGCCCGTTCTTCTCGTTCTCCTTTCGTTCCTTCGTCGCTGTTGTTGTCAAAGAACAACACAGCAGCCAGATGACCCGTTCTTCTACTTCTCCTTTCGTTCTTTCGTCGCTGTTGTTGTTAAAGAAACAACGCAGCAGCTATCTAGCATGGTGCGGACAACCAGATGACTGTGAACGTGGCATGGTGCGGACAACCGCAAAGTTTCGCCAAATTCAACTTGAAAAGACGGATGGATCAATCGAAAACCTGTTTCTGGATCCGAAAACAACAACGCATTCAAAAAGAGTCTTTCTGGCTACGAAAACATGCGGAAATCAATAAACCAATGAAAAATCAAAATAAAAAAGGCTAAGTTCTTTAACTTTTTACTAAGTTTTAAGGTTGCAAACTTATAACTCACATATAATTAATCTATCTGGAGCATCTAAGATGTAAGTTCCAACAGAAGATAAGTAAGTTCCTCCAACTTATAAGCTGCTTAACCTATGTTATAAATTAAGTTGCGCGACTTATAACTAATGTAACTAGGGGGGTACCTCCCAGTGAGGCAACCAGACATTACGAATTTGACCGGACAGGCCGGATCAGATTATGCCTTCGTGCCATTCGGAAGTGCAACATGCTCCAAGGAAGCCAGAGCACTTCTTTGGCTACTGGCAGGTGCCCCACACAAGATCGTGGATGCTGACACAACATTCCAAAGTCACTTGCCGGACGCAATGCTGCCTAGCCAGCGCTCTGGACGAGACGATGCGGAACAGGCGACCGCTTTTGAATTTGTGCCCGGAAAGAGGGAATTCTGGACCCGAAAAATGAGGGAGGAGAGCCTTGGTGCAATGGTGGATCTATGGGTGAATCTCTGGCCAACTTTTCTTGTGGACATATGGAGGTTTCCTGCAATGTGGGTACAAAAAGAGCTGGTTGATGGAAAATCCCATCTATAAATGGATGATTTGGTGGTACCACCATTTTAGGACACCACCATTTATATCCATTTGTAGTCATCAAATTTTTGAAGATATAGATAATGGGGATATAACATGATATAACAATTTTAAACAAGAACTATTTTTTGGGGGGCAGGGTTGATGGGTCGTAATCCACCCCCCGATCATATCAAATATCTTCTCTTACTGGCAGTACATACTGGGGACCGCAAAATGAATAGATCCAGCATTGGTGGTATCTAATACTAGGCCGAAGGGATGAATTGGCATAATTAGGGTGCCGCACAATTTGATGGCGTTGGAACCATCAGTTTCCTGATTAACACGTGGCATAAATTCGTATAAAGTTGTTGTCTACCCAAGTTTCAAAGATCAACGGAGTTGATTATCCGGGGTTGTTGTTAGTTGGCTCATCCCACTCCCCCCGATCAAAATGAGATGCAAAAAAGTGGCAATGTACAGATCAAGAATGGCGGTGTAAGGGTTAAGATAGTCCGATGGAGCATCCATGGCAAGTATTTGGGATTGTATTCCATGGTCCATGGTTGCCAGGCCTTGAATAATACATAATGGGAGATTTATAGGAAAACCCATCCCGAAATACTATTGGTAGTAACTATTAATCCGATCCCCCGTTCAAGTTAAGGAATCCACAGGGTAACCATGCCTGATTGTAGGGGATGAAACCACAATCATGTGGGACCAGAAAAAATGGGCAAAACATATTACAGTAGGGTGATGTAAATCATCTAGACATCATTTGGAAGGTGCTTCAAATCTACTCTCCTTCCCGGATTAAACATGAAGTATCAGTAAAGGTGTGTTTGTGTAAGAGTATTCTGATGTTTACGATTATGTTGTTTTTCTTACTTGGATCAAGTTGTATGCATATATATATATCCTATGATATCCCTATTCAATCGCATCTCGCAATAAAAAACGGAACTCGCTCCCCCTCAATGGAAGTCCGCCAGTTTTGCAGGGGATGATTTCCTTATTATATCCCTGCCAAACTCAGAATAAGTTGACAGAACCAACAAACCTCCATCAACCCCAGCAACCATTGGGAGATTTCCCATTTCCCAGCAATGAATAATTATTGGATTTAACCAACAATGAATAAGGAATATTCCCAGCTCTAAACTTATAATATGCTATAGAATCTCCATTTAAGGGTCCTGAAATTCCCATTGATTGACTTACTGGTACATTATATCCCTAATAACCAGTATATTAGCCTATTAACCATCACTATTAACCAGTGAGTTTTGGGTGAACATCCTTATTGTTGATGATTACCCTCTGGTAAACGTTTACATAACTATGGAAAATCACAATTTTTAATGGGAAAATCCACTATTTCTATGGCCATTTTCAATAGCTATGTTAGTTTACCAGAGGGTAAATTTCCACTGATAATTTGCCAAATTTCGCTCTGAGGAGAATTGCTGGGATGCTGTGATTTGTTTTGGGCATCCAAGCATTGGCCTGGGCTCATCGCTCGTATCTTGGTGAGATGCCAGCCATTCGAGCACCGGTTTGGAGGTGTTGTGTAGCATAGGTTTGTGCAAGAAGAGGGTAGCCACAAAATCCGCTATGTGTTTTAAATGGTTTTGAATGTTGTTTCTTCATAATTCCTGTTAAGATTTTTTTCTTTTCATGGCCATAACAGATCATAAAATGGGGTCCCATACCTCCCATAGCCCATTCTGGACAAACTAGCGGGTACTCTCTGGACACACATCGGGTGAGTTGTGGTATCCTTTGTTGTTTGACTTTTGATGGGGGTAAAGTCTAGAGTATATGATGTTTCCATGTGTTCAGGGTTCATCCACAACCAACTACAATTTTTTTCTTCCGCATAATTAAATGAAGGCACACTTCAAAGGCACATATTTTCATGTTGACATGTTGTTCCAACAATGTTTCCCTTGAACCCAATGAATTTTGAAGAGAAAGATGCCATAAGGTGGTGCCCGTACTTAGCTAAGTCAGTTTAAAATATTAGTTTGACAGGGTTTTTGTTGGTGTTCATGGGGTGATAAACCAACAAAGAGAACTCACTGGGGAGCAACATCTTGCGGAGTGTAATGGCTGAGCCGTCCAAGTCTTCTCAGGTGCTTCTCTTCCTCTTGATCTTCACAGTCTTCCTTCAGTCACTTTGTCAATGCTGTTTTTTAAAGTGCATTTTTGCGGCCCCATCAGTGATTGTTTGGTCAGAAATTCCCCAAAAGGATGAATTTAGGAACCTGGACCATGATACAGGAACCCTCAGCAAAAATAGACACAGGTTTCCAGGATGGTAGAGATAATGTTTATCGAATATTTCCAGGTCTTCCAACGTTTCTAACTATGCGTTTGATTGATGTTTTTTGAGAACACATAACTACAATTCCAATGGTCGATCATCATTTTCCCTAGTAGACTGGCATTCAGTGGTATTTTCCAATTTTTGGACTTTGGACAAGCCCATACGATCTTTTCATAGTTTAATTCATTGGATATGTTTCTTGTTTCAATGTTTCAGTTCAATTTCAGTATGTTGTGGACAACCACGGCAATTGCAGCGCAATCTGCAGACAGGAATTAAACATGGGATGGAGAACTTTTCGGGATATGTCGGACTCCGTCGGACTGACTATACCCTCTGGTGAACTAACATAGCAATTGAAAATGGCCATTAATAGTGGATTTTCCCATTAAAAATGGTGATTTTCCATTGCTATGTTAGTTCACCAGAGGGTAAATCATCCAAATTGCGGTTCTACCAACACAACCATTGCCCATCCTTGCCCATCCTTGACCAATCAATTATGGGGATAGTGCTGCAAATTATATCATAGATATATATATATATATATACTTGGTGGTTCATCCCACTTAGTAAGTGAGTTATAACCCCAGTTATAAATGGGATAAGTAGGGTTAATCCACTTATAACTGGGGTTATAACCCACTTACTAAGTGGGATGAACCAAGTATATATATACATATATATATATGTATAATTATATATATTATCCCTATATATTACATTGATATTGATTAACTACCAACATCCAACCCATTTGTTTTGATATGTGTTTGTGTTCATCTCTATACCGCAACTTGCCAGGTTGGTTTTCTGCTACATGGTCTACACCAGTTTCACAGAGAACCCCTTTGAGACCCTTGGTCTCTACTGCGCGTTTCGGTGGCCTTCCAAAACCGTTAAAAAAACATCCCAGATTAGCCTCTGGTAAACGTGCAAAAAACTGATGGGAACATCACCATGCTATTAATGGGAAAATCCATGAACATCCACTATTTCGACTGGGCCATTTTCAAGTTCGCAAACTGTGAATGTTTACCAGAGGGTACATGAATCACTGGCCAATTTCCACAATATTTTTCTGTTTGCCATTATTTTGTGTGATTGGCTTGGGTGGTTTACTATTTGGAGTCCTTGGAAGATTCCTATGAGTGCGTCAAGTTCTGTTCACATGTCGTTTTCAAGACGTGATTCTTTGCAAAGATCCACTGCTGTTCGAGCATTGTTTACTTTTGACTCTGTTGGGGCGCGCAACTATTCCCAATTATTCCTAGTTTACCCCTCCTTGTTCCTGCAACATTTGGGGGTCTGGCATCTGGTCTATTTCTGAGTGGTGCACCGCACCCCCGGAGTTTCAACGGGAGTTTTTTGAAAAGGTGTTTCAACGCTGATTGGAACATTGGATCTTGTGGTATTTCAAGTGGGGGTTCATATATATATATATATTCATATATATATATATGCACCAGATACCCCCATGGTCATTATTTGGTGGGACTGATTCAGATTGGCGGTGTCAAATGAATGCATTTAGAGGACGACTGGATTTACAAGGACGACTGGATTTACATACATACATACATACATACATACATACATACAGTGGATGGAAGAAATCCTGCACCAGTTGATAGATGATTTATCCCATGATTTCTAGGGTTTCAACCATCCAAGGTCGGTGGTGTAGGATTTCTCCTTCCACAGTATTTGGTGTAGCGAATCGCCAGCCATCAGCCATACAAGGTGGTGCCCCATAGTTAGCTAAGTTGGTGAACATAACTCCAATAACTATGATTTATGATAGATATATCATGATATATCTATACTTACTATGGTTTATAAACCAACAAACATCACTGGGGGGGTACCACCTTGTACAAATCAGGAAAAGTTCTGTGACAGCCTTGCGGTATTGGCGAATCGATCAAGCACATCAGGCAGAGCACATCAAGCCCATTTTATATCCTCGGTGGGTACAACAAAAACCTACAAACATGGTGATTTTATGGGATTCAATAGGACATCATGGGGAGATAATGGGATATCTAGTCAAACATGATCAACCATTGTTATTTTTTGGGATTAAGCCATGGTTAATGAAGTAATAATATGTAATAATGGTTAATGATAAACGAAGTAATGGTAATTTATTGTCATTTAATGGTTAATATGTCAATGAAGTAATAAACCATGGTAGGATATCATGGGGAGAGAATGGGATATGTAACCTGGTGGTCAAACAATGGAAATGGAAACACCCAACATGTCCGGAGTGTTGAACCCAGTATAAATCCAGGCAAACCATGCAACCTTGATTGAACAGATCATTGGCTGTAAGGAAGAAACATTTTTTCCATATTTGCCAACTCACTTCTCTATGTAACCCAGTGTTTACAGCTACTTCGGTGGCATCCCAAGCATAGCTGGTGAATACCAGAACAGCGTAGTTAGTTCACCCACTTAGATTAATGGAATATGTTCAGTTGAACATATGGGTTGGGTAAAAAAACAATACTCAATAATATTCGGGATGATACTGGAACAAAATTTCAATTTCAACTGCAAATAAAACTCAAAGATTCAAGGCCGAAACGCTTTAAATATGATGCAACATGCATGTTTAAGTGCCCAACCCCTGCAAATATTGTACAAATAAGAGATTTCAGCTTCAAAAAGGTTCAAAGTACAGATTCTAAAGTTTTGTTTTTTCCAGTGTCTCAAGTGTTTTTTCAGTGTGGAGAGTAGGGGTGAACCTGATTTTTTGATATGTTTTGTTTCCAGTAGTCATTTTTTTGCAGTGTCTACCCGATGTTTTTCACCCAGCAAGCCCATGAGCTATGACCCATTGCCCATATGCTCCATGTATGGAATATTTACCTACATTTCCCCAAAAAATGGCCCAAATGTAGGTAAATATTCCATACATGGAGCATATGGGTATGACCCATTGGTCGCCAGGCGAGTCAAACATCCAAGAATTCCCTGACCTCTCTGGCAGCTCGCGCCTGTGACTTCGACAAATCCCTGGCCACCTCCTTCAGCGAGAAGGCGCGACGCGGCGCGCGGCGGGACCGACCTCGTCGGTGTCGTTTTAGAAACAACGTTTTAAAGGGAAATGTACCAAGAATCCAAGAGGTCTAGGAATTGTCCAAAAAACAGCATGGAAGAAAATTCGAAAGTACAAAAATGATATTTTACCAACAGTTCTGGAATTCCGTGGTGTTTTCTGCAAGATTGAATAGTGTTTGTATGTTTTTGTTGGAATTCATGGCCGTGTAACCAAGAGAAGAAAGGATTTCACAAAGTTAAAACCGTGGATGTGGGTTTGTCCAAAGTTGGGGAGTAGTTTCAATGAAACCATTTGAATGGGGACAACTTATGATAAAACATCCCCCATATATATATATATATATAGCAGCCTATGAAGTGTACATCCTTGCATCATCTTGCATGGATAAAATTGGATTCCGGCCGCCACTTCATACACCAAGCATAGAGGGATGAAACATTGACTGGTTGGTGGTTTCAAATATGTTTATTTTCCATAATTCCATAATATATATGGGATGTCATCCTTCCCATTGACGAACTCCATCATTTTTCAAGATGGTTAAAACCACCAACCAGATTGATCAAACCGTAGTTTGCGCCAAAAAAAAAAGAACATGCCCTTGGATCTACAGAGACGACTTTCCCACAAGGAAACGGCTCAATATATGCAGCAATGCATGGATTATAACCCGTTGCTTTCCTTCAAAGAATGGCCATAGCATGTTACACCATGCATATTATAGAAACGTGTCTTTACAAGAATTCTGGACCAATATCTTTTTGCTGGAGCTTTAGACATGGAAAAGCATTTTCTAGAGGGAAGATTCTATGTCTAAAGAGTCATCTATGGGCGCATCGCACTGATTCCTCGCACTTTAAAAAGGACAGTTCCATCATTTCCCCAAAAAGTTTCAGGCCAATGGCCAATGGCACTTTATAAACGATAATTTTGATACCTCCATAGATCCATGGCCATTTCAGGATCCTAGATTGGAGGTACCTACCATATGTAAGGCCTATATAAGGCCTATGTAAGTGAATATCATCACAAAATATGGCCTTATATGGTACAGTACCTCCATTTTAGGATCCTGGAATTCCCATTGACTAATGCAACAATCGATATTATGAATTATGAAGATCATTGTTTGCTGGGCAATGCAAATTATAGTACAGGGCTTGCACATTGCTTTTGTTGCTTGGATGTTGTTCCTTTCACTCTATAGTAATGGGAAATGTTCACAAATACCTTCTAAATCCATCCCAATTTTTACGCTTTTTTTTCATGGCCAGGCCATTTAAAAAACAACGTTGGTTTTAGTGACATAGCTAAAGCATGGCCAGGTCTTCCACTCAAAAAACATCCCCAAAATGTGGCCATATGATTCTTGGGTAGCCTACAATTAGTGTCAGACAAACCCTTTTTTTTGTTCTACAAGACTCAGATTTGGAGTTTACAGTATATCCGTTATATATCCAAGAATATGGGGTTACATCATATATTGGATCATCATGATATATATCCATAATAGATATTGGATATACACAGTATATCATATTCTATGATATCCGAGACTGTAGCCATTCAATGATAACAAGAGGGGTTTCCTGTAGATGTTCCCTAAAACCAATCCAGTGATTGTAAGATGAGACGGGTTCCCCTTTGCTTCTTGGTGTTCCTGAAACCTGGAACCTCAAGCCTCATCTTGTTTATCGACATACTTCATCTAAACGGGGATATGAACAATGATAATTAATGATAATTCCAGGATCCTAAATTGGAGGTACTGTACCATATAAGGCCTTATTTTGTGGGGATATTCCCTTACATAGGCCTCAAAAATAGGCCAAACATATATGGGATTGGTGCCTCCAATCAATCGGTTCCTGAAATGGCCATTGAAATGATGATTAATGATAATTATATCTCAATCGGAATTTCAGGATCCAATTGATGGAGGTACCTTAGTACTGTACCATATATATATATATATAAGGCCATATGAATTGTGCGGATCTTCCCTGAAATTTTGGACTGATATATATAGGCAGGCCTAAAATATATGGGATTGGTACCTCCATTTTTTTTCGGTTCCTGAAATGGCCGTTGAATATCTATCCACGTATGGGAGGATCACCAATCTACTGCTTTGTGTTGAAATAGAGATCCCCCCAAAAATATGATGGCACAGAACCAATCAAACAAAATCGTCACGTGTTCCATTAAAGTGACAATTTGATGCGTATCCCGCTAGTTTCACACAGTGCGCAACGCAGGCCCTGAAGATATTCTTGCCCCCACATCCGGAATTTTCACTTTGGGGTTTTATTATGTTCTACAATGTGGGCCCCCCGTAGATAGTTAACTTTGTTTATAACTCCAATAAGTATGATGTATGGTACTTGTAACTATAGTTAATGGGACTTATAAAACAACTTATAACTGGGGGGCTCCACACTGTATGTTAGCTTTCAGGAGTGTCATGGTGGATTTTAAAGGTGAACAACAGAACCTGGTTGGTGGTTTGGAACATGAATTCTATTTTCAATCATATATGGGAATTTCATCATCCCAACTGACGAACTCCATCATTTTTCAGAGGGGTTCAAGCCACCAACCAGATGTCCATAGAATTGGATGATGGGAAAATTTACAGGAAAGCCCTATATTTGATTGTAAAAACCATGGTTTCCTGCAAATTTTCCCTTAAACCAATCCAGTGAACCAGATGTGTTTTGGAGAACTTCAATAAAGCAACAAGCGTCCCACGGTCATCTTCCGTCGAATGCTGCGTCGAACTCACCGCTTCAGCGGTGAAGTCAGCGTGAAGTTGTGCGGACTCCCAAGAAACAAATAAATTGATGGGTGATGTTCATGTCATTGGATTGGTTTAAGGGAAATTTTACAGGAAACCATAGATTTTCCCATTAAATATGGGGCTTTCCTGTAAATTTTCCCTTAAACCAATCCATTGATCATGGATTTCTTTGTTTTAACATGTCTTATAGTTGCCGACTTACACTTAGAACCTATTTAATTAAAAAACAATGAAACACAAAATGGAGGCTTATAACTACCACCTCATCAAACAAACTCCCAAACCGGTCTGAGATAACTTGTCCCAAAATAAACTCTGATTGGATTTTTCCATTTTTCAAATCCTCAGCTTGGTTAATGATTGCCCGTGAACCTTTCATAGAATTGACCAACGCAAATTGAAAGGGCAACGCTTGAACAAAGGGTACACCTCCCAAACAGAACCCCCAAACAAATATACAAGACCTTCGGGGTGACTAACGGACCACAATCTTTGGGTGATATCAAACACACACACACACATGTTGGGAACCACAGATGTGTGGGGACCCTTAGATAGCCGTGATCGATGTTGGTGATGCTGCTGACACTGCGAGGAAATTGCCGAGAACGTCTTTCAGCATCTTGGCTGAGGGATTTGGATGGCACTTGGGGTTGTCCAAAAATGGATTGTATCAGTGTATACCCTCTGGTAATTTAACATAGCTATTGAAAATGGCCATTTATATTGGATTTACCCATTGAAAATGGTGATTTTCCATCGTTATATTATTTTTTCCAGAGGGTACCCGCAAAACCGGTTGCTCAAACTTGCAATTCCTTAACATCACCCGAAATTGCTTCAGATAGTTGATCTATGCCCTAAATGGTTTGACCAAGAAACATGATTGGTTGTGGTTGAGCCACCGGGGTCAACAGTCAACAGAATGATTTTGAAACATGATATCATAATATTCTCACAATCGCATTAAGAATCGAAAGCAACCATGTTTTGCACTAGATTCACTAGATTCTCTAGCAGGTGTTTTTTTTCCGGCACGTTTCTTGGTTTACTGGTTACTGTACCACGTTCAGCCCTACATGATGCATGATTGACCAGCCTGTGGGTTGATTGACCAGCCTGTGGGTCTATTGCCAGGTATGGTTTCTCCATGATGAGTACCGGTTTTGCGGCTTGGCGGGTCTCTGAAAATTATGGCCACTACCAGGTAGTGACTATGAAACATAACAATTGTTTGATGGGGAGAATAACGGAAACGGATGTTTTTATACGTATGTTTTTTTTTACAGTGAGTTTGGTGGTTTTTCCACAAGTTTCAGCTCCAAGTGGTGAATGCATGGTCGACCATGTTTTTTCTTTGCCAGCAATGGTGCATAAACCATATTAAACCATCATAAACCAACAGACATGAAAATTCGGAAAGTGGCAACATGACTTTTCACGGATGTGTTTTGTTTTGAAAACATGCCTATCTTTTGTGGTTTTGCTACCCGACCCTGTGCAAAAAAAAATCGACCTAGGGAAGCGCCGCAAGCCCGATGAATGGTTGTGGAACGCTTTGCAAGCGTCGCTTTTTCGAGGGTAAACATTTACATAGATGTGGATAACCAAGACGATTCCCTAGGTAAATGATCTGCATTGATGGTTGGTAAACAACACATCTATGTTAGTTGATTACAGAAGGTACATCCCGATGTTGGCTCTTCAATGCCCATGTTGTTGTCTTGTTTCCCATGTGAAAGTTTCCTAATGGGAATGACCCCAAATCATCCAAGTTGGACAACTTTAGTATTGACATTCATGGTGACTTGGGGATCCCCCATTTCAAGGATATTTCAAGAACCCCGCATGTCAAGTCTGAATCAAATGATGGGTTGAATCCATACATTTCGCTACGCAACTTTCAAGATTAAATCCAATCGTTTGTTGTTCGAGTCCAGGTTTCGGTTGGTTATTGATTCCATATGGTTCAACAGTGCTCGTAAAGAAAAGGCACGAATTGTCAGCTTGAAAAGTCCGGTTGAGAAAAAATATTGTCTATATAGACAAATAAAGATTTGCATAAGAAACCATTTATCTATTTGGAGCTCAACAACACACATATATAATCTAAATAGCTAAATGTAGAAAAAGTCTAGCTGCTAGCTCTTAGCCAACCTATATATCTAGATATGCCAGCCCAAAAAATATTTGGACATAATCAAGAGAAAAATTACATAAATAAAGATAGATATAGTTAAATATAGACAATACATATCTATGATAAAGATATAAATAATCTTAAATAATAGATAAGATAAATAAAGATAGATATAGCTCAGCCGTTCTGCTTTGTTCGTGCCACATTTGGAGCTTCGCAAAAAAAATGCGCTGCAGGTGATGTGCTCTTTGGCCTTGGTGGCCTGGTTTTCCACCATGATCGCAGTGACTTGGATGACTTGGCCAGGCCATGGCCAACCAAAAGTGCCCCAAAAAAAGAGGGGGAACCAAGCCATAAAAAAGGTGAAACAGCATGGAACCAACATCTTGGAAACAGTTTTCGACATTTTTTTTGGGATTGTTTAACTTAGTTTAACAGTTTTCTACATCTTGTTTTGGGTGATTACTATAGATTAACTAGGGTTCATAGGTAAATACATCGTAAATATTGGTTTGATGAAGCAATTTATATCATTGTGGGCAACACATTGTATGACGGGGATATATAGAAGCTAAAACTCAGCCAACTCATGCTAAATCAAATTAGTACTTGGAGATCGTATAGTATAGAGAATGTGTTCGTCCATTTTGCTGGTGGTGAACTACTATATCTCCAGTGTATTTGCACAACACGTAGCTCAGCTACCACAATTATAACGGGTGTCCTGGCAGAATGCTATGGTGTAATCACACTGCAGAAGCAACCCCCATGGACCTTTGTCATTGACTCAGGATTTTCAGACTCCTATAATTTCACAAATATATCTCAACCATTCGAGGCAGCAATGCTGAAACTACTGTTGGTTGTTTCTTACGAGATACCCCAGGTGGTTCCCTGGGTTTGCAGGAAGTAAATTAATGCGTTTACTAAGTGTGATTATCCATGAGTCTATGATTTCACTAGGGTTTACTTGAGGCAGATAAATCCATAGTTGATGGGATTTAGAAACCATCAAAAAGCCAGCGAACATAGCGAACCGGGGCACGCTAATTTGATGGTGATTATTTTTGAAGGTTGAACATGTGATCATAGCACATAGCAGCCATGATTGTCGCTGAGGAATTTCAGAAGTTGCTCTCCTTCACCGTTGGATTGTTTGAGTCCTTCAGCATCGGCCGAAACCAGGGTGAAACTGGGAGTCACGTGACCTGACCAGTCCAGAATGGAATAGGGATCGCAGACAACAAATGGAGTAAATACAATAAAGGCAGGAGTTCGGATGATTTTTCAGATTGCCCTTTTATAAAAATGTCTGTGTCTGTTGAATTTTCCCGTGGTTTTTTTTCCCGGAAATCAGGCCTATCGATTCAGCTTTTCAGCTTTAATGATCAGAGGATCAGAATTATTCGAGGTTTTGGGTTCCGACTCTGAGCTCATGAGCCCAGCAAGTGTTAAAAAAAAACGTGGGTTTCATATGCTCTCGGAGGCATTTTCCGAAATCTTGTGGAAGACATTTTCTGAAATTGATCCAAAGTTCTCGAAAATATGTGGGCCAATTATATCTAAACTGGTGGTTTGGAACAAGATTTTTTTTCCATATATTGGGAATAATCATCCCAACTGAATTTCATATTTTTTCAGAGGGGTAGGTCAACCACCAACCAGTAAAGTAGTTTTTTGTTTTTTCCCTGCAGATTCGCTGAGAAGATCTCAACTGATGTTACTCATCGAACTATAGATATGTTTAGCGCAAGCCATAGTAACTAGAAAGCCAAACGCAAGCCTACATTGGGGAGGCCCTGTTTGTGGTATTCCATTGTTATATAAGTTATATAACTATATAGCCTTCAATTCCCAACTCCATCAAACAACTGGGATGATACACCAAGTTTTAATCACAGTTCTATGCCATCAACATCCAGTACTTATATTTCCTGATATTGCCCATATTTCCAGCCGGAACCACATGATTGCACTTAGACGTTGTTTATCTTCTGTTGCTGAGAGGTTGAATCATTTTTTTCAGATCAGTTACACCCAACTAAAGGTTGGGTTTCTTCAAATGTGGATGATTTGGGGGGTATGTAACCTCATCTTAGGAAAACCCAATGTTTGTGGATACAAGAAGGCAAACATAACGACCGGAAAAGACACATGGGTACAGGAAGGGGCCTCCAAGTCATAAGCTGGCTTATAACCCCATCGACTGCAATTATATATATATATATTATATTGTGTATATATATATATACTGTATATATATCCATCAATATCCATCATACATTTAAGTTCTGACAATTATAAACCATCATAAACCCATTTAACACACATCAATCAGCTATAAATTCCATGAAATCTCCATAATTTCTTTGGTCAAATCATATGAAATCACTCAATTTTCCCTACTTTTTCCCGACCTTTCCTATGGTTTACCACCCTTGGGGGCCCCAAAATCACGGCAAGGATCCCGCGTGGGAAAACTGTGTTTCACTTGGAGGATGGCGAAATTGTGCTGGTGCGCCTGGCTCGAAGCTTGCCGCTGATATTAAAAAAGGGCGCTACCAGGTAAGTGGGATAAAAACATATAAAAATGGTGATTTCATGGGCTTCTTCGGCTTCTTACGGGAACATGGTGATTTTATGTGCTTTTTATGGGATTTTGTGGTGATTTGATATGGGATTTAAGCATAGTGAATATGGGGCCATATGGGTGTGTTTGAAAATGGTGTTGCTGTGATCCAGTAGGACAATTCGGGAAAAACCATAGGGAAAATGGTGATTTAATATGGTTTAACCAAGAACATATGGAGATTTCATGGAATGGTTATTTTTGTTTATCTGGAACATGAGTTCAATGAGTTCCACTGGATTATGAGATACACTATGTTCATACAAAGCTATATAACACTCCAAATCTCGTAATTATATGGTTTTCTTTGTTTCAGGTTTAATGTGGGTAAAACAATAATAAACCATCCCCCAAATCACCATAAATAGGAGGTACTGGTATAAACCATTCCCAAATGGGTGCTTTATTCTTGTTTTACCCACATTTGAGGTTGTACCCAGTTGCAAACCATCAGATGTCGCTGAAAAAGTCAGCAACTAAGCGTCCAAAGTTGGATCGCCATGTAGACATAAAAGTTACCAAATGTGTCGGTGTATTGGTACCCAAAAATTGAACTACTGCATTAAACAAAAAACATGAAACACTATGTTTGAGTTCGGGATCCAGAGTGGCCGCTCTTTCAATCTTGTTTTGTCCCTGCATCTGAAGATGCAAAAGTGAAAGGGGAACCCTTTGCCACTAAAGGTCCCGATAGTCATGAGGCCATGATTCCTTGGGTTATCCCATTTTCAAAGGGGATTCCAAGCCCATGCAGTTTATCTGGAACAAGGAGTCAGTTGCACCTGGATTAAACTGTTTGTTTGTTAAAACCCATGGTGACGACTGGGGATCCCCCATGGCATGAGAAACCCCATGGCATGGATATGAGTAAATCAACTAACTTAAACAAAGTGCAGGTTGAGTATCTAAGGTTGGTGATGTATAGTATAGATTACCATCTGGTGAAATGACATTCACAGGGCTTGCCATGGAAAGATCCACCATGCTATTTCTATGGGCCATCCATGGCTATGTTAGTCATAACCAGAGGGTATATATCTCTATATTCTGGCCCATTCGCAATGAACAAAAAATCCAAAAGGCCACATTGCTTTGCCTGAAAAAAACCGAAGCCGTCCAACATGATGAGGAAAGCGACTCTTCTTTATCTTGATGACTGTGTTTCTTGGCATTGGAAGTGGAGCAATCAAACTGTGATGGCTTGAAAATCAGGGCTTTTGGAGGGATTTTGAGTGATGCATTCAACAGTTTTATGATGGTTTCTGTTTTTCCAAGGTTGGTCCCTTCCAAAATCCTCTCTGATTGCTTTGTGATTTCCAGTATTTCTCTCTGTTTTTGCTGTTTTTGTTCGCGCCCCTATGTTTTTTGCTTGGGGCCCCAAAAAACTGCGAAACTGGGCTTGTAGGTTGCTGCGTTTGGGCTGGTTTGTTCAGCCAACCCCACTGTGGATTGTAGTATACAACTAGATGCAACTAGTGTTTTTGTGTTTGCCTTTTTGTGGCCGAGATTCTTTCCCCAAAAGTATATTTCTGGAGTTAAAAACACAGCAAGCCATTGACGATTGCAGTACATGGTTGTTTTGTTCAACTTTATAGATGTTCACAGTGAAAATTTCAGAATTCATCACCCCTTGAAGGGAGTCTCCCGTGCCGACAGGGCAGTATCTCTGGTATTCGCAATGGTTAGGTATGACTCAGACTCGCAATGACTCGCAATTATTGCTGGTTGGTGGTTTCTATATTTTGCGGGTTTTCTCTCTATCGTCAGCAAGTCCTAGATTCCTGGGGGAACCATACAACAGATAGCTTGACTACTTCACCGAGGGTAGTAAGCCAGTGCCGCTATTAATTAACAAACATGTGGATGGTCTCATGGTCTCATACTCTATGCTAGTTGGTGGTTTGGAACATGGCTGGATTATTTTCCCCATCATATTGGGAATTTCATGGAATTTCATCATCCCAACTGACTTTCATATTTTTCAGAGGGGTAGGTCAACCACCAACCAGTATGCCTTGTTGATTTGATGCAAAACAAACAATGTTGAACCATGGTCGAAGCATCTCGGAGTCACATTGTTACCATTGCTAGTCTGTGGCAATCTAACATGGCAGTGGAACAAATCCATGTGTTATTTGTACATATATTTGACAGATATTTGCCAACTCAAAAGTCAGATGTCCATCTATTTATAATCAAGTTATGTATATGCATACAGTGTATATATATATAATTTATACATAATATATATATATATATATAGATACATGTATATATACTGTATATATATATATATATACACATACATATCCCCATTTATGTACGTAACATCCCCAGGTAGATAAGTGGATCATATCACCAGGTTGCTGCGCGCCGGCGTCTTGTGCATTCTCCTTTGGTATGGCAGCTTGGCAAAATTGGTATGGCCCCAAAAAAGATGGACAAATGAAATCCTCCCCGGTCCTTCCGGGAATTGGACATAGCCATGGTAAATGGCCCAGTTAGTGGATTTACCTATTAAAAGTGGTGTTGTTCAATAGTTCTGCTAATTTACCAGAGGGTACAGTTTGATGTTTGTGTTAATTTGTAATCTTGACGTATCGTTGAATGTCGCCAAATGGCAACAATCTAAGAGTCACAGAAGAATGTTTAGTTTGACCTCAAATGGCGAGTGTTATACAGGTATCAAAACCCCAGAGAGGCTGGAAGCTGTAAACATCTTTGGATTTTATCGATTAAAACAAATCAATGCGAGGATTGGCTGGTGCAATATAGATAGATGCCAAAGCTCGACTTGAGACCAGCGAAGCACTCTTCGATGGAATGTATGGAGTGATAGCTCTTGGCTGAAACACAGATATACATATATATATATATTATCATCTATGTACCATACCAGTAGTTTGCAGCGACTATTGCCCCCACCCTCGCTGCAGGGAAGAGCGTAGAATACATGTAACAGCATTCACAAATAGTTATCATCTCATTCTGTTAGAAGATACCATCTCTTTCACAATAGTTAGCACTTATAGGATCTGATACAATTAAACATTCACAATTTTATAACTATAAATATACACAGTCCATGAGTCCATGAATCAGATATCACTTATATATGTTAGAAGATCAATATCATATCAAGTCCATCAATCTATCATATCATACAATGTGAGGCCCCCCAGTTATAAGTTGGTTAACAAAAGTCCCAGTAACTATAGTTATAAATACCATAAACCATAGTGACATTGGAGTTATGTTCACCAACTGAACGCTATCTAACGGGGGCCTCACATTGTATCATATCAAAGTCAATCCATCTATCCATGGATTGGTTTAAGGGAAAATCTACAGGAAACCATAGATTTTCCCAGTAAATATGGGCTTTTCCTGTAACTTTTCCCTTAAACCAATCCATCTACACATTCGCCGTTTCGCAGATGACCAAACTCTGCCGTTTCGCCAGGCACGGTGTACTTGGTCTACACCGAGACGGCGTCTCGGGCGAAGGGATGGCGAAGGGATGGCGTTTTTTGCATTTTTTTCGGGCGAAAATTGACACACAAATATTTTTAAAGCGATATATACATAAGAATATCTCCAGGGATATATAATAAGTATATCATGATAATATATAATATATTTAATGGGATATTTAATGATAACACACTTATGAAATATCTTTATACTAAATGGATATTACTAATAATCTAGTATGATATCAACTATAGGTATATATATATGAAAATAATGGTATATCATGGACATATTCATGGGATATTAACAAAATAAAGATGATTTAATCATCAACGATGTTGATCTCATAGGGATATATCAACACATATTATGTGATGGGATATAGTTGTGATTTTCTGCATGCCCTTCTTCAATCAGACATGGTAAGGTGGTTGTTTGGTTCGGTTTAGTTTGTATTATGCTCATGTTAGTTCGTTGATGCTAAGAGTTGGTTAATATGGTAAATGTCCGTTGATATTACCCTCTGGTAATTTAACATAGCTATTGAAAATTGTGGATTTACCCATTGAAAATGGTGATTTCCCATAGCTATGTTAGTTTACCAGAGGGTATACTAATGGACGATATATTTGGTGTGATGATTCTACAGTACTGTTCGGTCATCTCCTACTAAACCATGAGTTTTTTGGGGTTATACAAACATGAACGGGGGAAGGGTGACAACACAAGATCCCATGCTTGTGTACCTCCCCATCGATAGACTCCCAGCAACGAGGGGACTCCGGGGATGCATGCCTCGCAAAGACAACACATTTTGCATTAGAGCCATCGAAAGGGGGTTATCGTAAGGGGTTATACTACCTGATTCTTGGTGATAAGTATACCCTCTGGTTATGACTAACAGTTTGCCATGGAAAATCCCCAGTTTTAATAGGTAAACCATCTATAAATGGACCATCTCCATGGCAAACTGTTAAATAACAAGAGGGTATAACCCATATTAGGGAAGCCTATCAACTAAATGGGGGATTTTCTATGGTTTTTGTTTCGTCTCGAAAATTTTCGACCCGAATTTTTTTGCAATTTGAATAAGGCCAGGCCATCCAAATTGCAATTTTTTTGGGTGCCCATTTTTAGACCCTAAATCATGGTTAATTATGGTTAATTGATGTTAAAAAAGGGGGAATCACCAAGAAAAGACCGAAGCCAAAAGCCCAAAAATTGATTGGGCAGTGTCAAAAAGCCTGGTCTGGTTGGTGGTTTGGAACATGGCTGGATTATGACTTTCCCATCATATTGAGAATGGAATGTCATCATCCCAACTGACGAACTCACTCCATCATTTTTCAGAGGATCCCCAGCAGCAACCACCACCTAGTGGTTGATGTTTGATTGCTTCGGCCGTACTACTCTCAATGTACCCAACTGGAGTACGGATGATCAATATCCAACCAAAAATTAAGGCATTGATTATAAACGGTCAACTGTTTCCTAACCATGACGAACACATCAATTGTAAGGGATTAACCAACCATGTTTCAGGAATTCCTAAGGAGTTAGCTTGTTGAGTCTCCCGTATTTTTTTGGTTGGCCGGTTGCCTCTTCCATTCCATGCAGAGCTGAAAGCGTCCTACGGGATAACCCTAAAAAAGGTGATCACCTCTGATCTTGGCAGAACATCGCTGGTTTACATGATTTCCTCTGGAACAAAATTCACTTGAGACCGTACCATAGCTTCATGTTAGGACCGTACCAGGAATAGCATGCAGTTCTATGTTATTTTTGGGAAGTGTAATAGATGTTAATTGATGTTTCCCCTTTCTTTCTCCCGTAAAGAATAAAGATGAATAAAGGGTGGTTCCTGTTGTCAGCAGAATTTACAAGTTTTGGAACAAGCATCATGAATGATCATAAATGTACATAGATCGCTTCCCTTCAAAAATCATGGTTGTTTTCCATATCATTTTGTTGATTTACTGGAAGGTAACCAAAACTGGTTGGTGGTTTGGAATATGTTTTATTTGCCCATATATTGGGAATAACAATCGCAAGTGACTGTCATATTTTTCAGAGGGGTAGGTATACCACCAACCAGATGATCATCCCATTATTAACCACTATTAACCACTATTAACCATATGAACAAATGAAGAAAACATGTTGAACCAACTTCGGACCAATCTGGCAGAGGCGCCACGGCGCCACGTCTTTGGACCAATTGCTGGCGCCAGATCTGGCTACATTTAGATGTGCCACCTTAGTTGATTGATTCGCAAGATTCGAATTTTTAGAAATCCCTGAGATCCCTGCATTTTCAGGAATTGCAAAGCAGCAACTTACCCATTTTTTTGTTTTTTCCGATGATTTACCCATGATTTGCCCATGATTTACCCTCTATGGCCCAACCATGGGAAATGGCTCATAGAAATAGATAGTTTACAGCTTTTACCTATTAAAAACGGTGAGTTTCCATGGCTATGTTAGTCATAACCAGATGGTACACATGATTTGTCCAGTTGACGAACTCGCCGTGGCCTGCCGTGGTTCATGCGCAATGAGGTTCAAGACCTGCTTTTAAACGCCGTGGCCTTGAAATTTGTCTTGGAGGCCGTTGAGACGTTGAGACGTGAGACGGGGTCTGTCTGTGTCTTTGAACAAACAAGTTACGACTTTAATGGTGATTTATTGGTGATTCCCTAAGAAAACCATAGGAAAATGGTGATTTAACCACTACAAATGGTTATTGATGTGGTGATTTGATGGTTTAACAATGGGCATTAGAAATAGTTGGTTTCTCTAATTTTATCTATGAAAAGTAGGGATTTTCCAAAGCACACTATTAGTTTGCCAGAGGGTAAGTAGATTAGTTCACCCTAGTGGTTTCGATAAAACCCTACTTATCCCATGGAAGAAAACAGGGATATAACCTACTTAGGATTCGGGGCTAGTTCACCACCAAGTATGTTCCCCAAAATATATCGAAACGTGGGAAACCATGGGGAAAACTAGAAGTATCTCTTAGAAGTTGAAGCTTCTGGAAACACTTGTCGATCTTTTTGGGGAAGGTTATTTAAGTCTCCAAAATAGTAGGCTTACTTAAAGGACATACGGGAAAATCATGATAAAAAAGGTGGCTTTGGGGGCCATCCCAATGTGAAGGCAAACCCAATAGATTCGCTGCAACTTGTTGGATTTGAGCAGATGATCGTAGATGGTGATTTTTTGTGGAACCTAGGCAACAACGTATATGAATGTATGGAACGGAATATAATGGAATATGGAATATAGTGGAATATAGTTTTAATGGAATATAATGGAATATAGTTTTAATGGAATATAATGGAATATAATGGAATATCATGGAATATAATGGAATATAATGGAATATAATGGACAATTTAGTGAACGTATATGAATCTATGGAATAGAATGGAATATATCGAGCAGTATATGAGGCTTGCTCCAACCCATTTTATTTTAGAAAATACGAGTCGCAATGGGTTTCCAACCAACAGTATCTCAAGTGTTGGGAGCAACAGTGTAGAATGGAGGTTCAGCTAAAAAGACTTGGCGATGTAAATATTAGAGTTCATGGAGGCGTTGTTTCTCACTTTTGTTGGACACCATTTCCAAGTTTTACTTTACCCTCTGGTAAACTCACAAAAAACTATGGAAAATCACCATTGTTCATGTGTAAATCCACTATTTCTATGGTCATTTTCCATAGCAAACTGTAACAAATTACCAGAGGGTAATATTGGTATCCCGGTGGGACGGTTTATAAACATGGATCCCACATTGCTTCAACTTAGCGAAATGCGCGATGCGATGGTTGACACGGCTTTGGTTTGTTTTCCGCAATGAAATTAAATGATGTATAGGATGTATTCTCATACTCCAAAGAAAAGCAGTATTTGAGAAAAATAGGTTTATTGCACTTCCACTCTCCCTATGTTTATTGACACGAGTTTGGTATTTTGAGATAGGGTCGAGTGCCGATGCTTTGTAGGAGGAATTCTCATACTCCAAAGTCACGTCCTGCTGGTAATTTCACTTAGTAACTGGTTAATAGCCCTGCCCAGTGGCCTAGTAAGTCTCCTATAAGTATCCCTAAGTTGTTTATCCCATGTTATCCCATTTAGGGCAGTGGCTTGCAACTAGGGTTACCCTCTGGTAAACTAACATAACTATGGAAAATCAACATCTTTAATAGGTAAATGAACTATAAATGAGCCATTTTCAATAGCTATGTTAGTCGTTACCAGAGGGATCCAGAGGGTACTCACCAGGTATGGGCTGTCTGATGATCCTCGTAGTTTCTTTCGTGTGGAACTTACTGGGAGGATGAACCGCCTGGGAGGATGAACTTACAGGAACTTATGGGCTAAACCGGCAGGTCGCAGAGCTGCTCTTCGACGCCTTTGCGCCTCGACGTTCGCGACGCTTGGCGCGATAGGTCCGATATGGTCCAATAGGTCGGCGAGAGCAAACGCTTCGAAAAGGGGTCGTTCCTGGGGGCGCATTTGGGGTTACTTTACCATATGGGGCCCCTACAACATCAATGGGAGATCTCCAGGATCCTAAAATGGAGGTACGTTAGTACCATATTTCAGGCCATATTTTGCTGGGATATTCCCTGAAATTTAGGCCTTATATAGGCCTTATATATGGTAGGTACCTCCAATTTAGGTTCCTGAAATGGCCATTGACAACATCCTACAACTGTGGTTATATAACTGCTTGGTTTCGCATGATCTTGCAGAGTTGTTCCTTTTCACGCAACATATCGCACGACCCCCAAATAGATAGACAATTTGAACACCCAGAAATTATGGGGAAACACATCATCTACAATGTACAACATGTTGGAACATCTGTGAAAAACTGTTGTAGTTTTTTTTGGGGATCCTTTTACGATCTTATACGCAAGTAATACATAACTTATAGCCAAATGGCTGGCAAAAAACTGGTAGACCACCCGTTTTGAACTGGTAGAAATACGCTGGATGGAGCCCCACAAATATCCTGTTGGTTAAGAATGAGGATTTGGCTCATGAGACTCATGTTTGTTGATGTGGATCGATCTAAGAACGGAACTGAAAAAAGGATGATGATGTCAGATTCATAAACAATTTGCTTTCTAAACCTCGTTAACTACAGATTTTTTTCATGATATATCTGCTACAAGCCAAAATTATATAATCAATTCAATTCACTCAAACACTCAAATTAGCGATGGACGATCACAAATTTGGAACTGGTCGGGGCCATCAGTTCCATGATACCCCAATATCGATCTGTATAGATATACAATGATATACCCTCTGGTAATGACTAACATAGCTATTGAAAATGGCAATTTATAGTGAGCTTTCCAATTAAAAAATGGTGATTTTCCATAGTTATGTTAGTTTACCAGAGGGTACATGTTTTTGTTTTAGATGTTTTGCCTACATAGCACACACTATATAACACATATGACTGTAGTGTCTATAATCTACTTACACATAATATACACGCAATGTATATAGCTCTTCATTGCCGTAAATACCTTGCTAGTCGTGTATATATATATAGAGATGGCAGTGGGACTTCTCACCTCAGGTTCCTTCATTGAAAACCTGAGACCTCTGAACTTGGAAAGCATCGGCCGCGGCTGGGCGTTATTTTTACATCACCGGGTTGCCAGGTGATTTTTGAAACAGATGGGGAATAGCACCTGATGTTAATCAAATAGCTGATGTTAAATGGGATGGGGAATAGCTCTAGCTGTGGTAAAATACAATAAAACTCATGGGGAGTACCACCAGATTTTTGAAAACCCCCCAAACAATAGTTATAGCTAATGGCGAATAAGATGAAGTGACTAGCTTCACTATGGTTTCTTGTAGGTGTCTTCTGTTCTGTCGTTACTGGGGTTTACCCACTCAGAGCTGGCGGGCACCAGTGTGCTCGTATGACTATTTAGTACAGAATCATGTTGGATAAACAGGGGGTGAGTACTCCCCTATATTTGCTATAGATAAGGATATTATGTAACTGAACTACTTAATACCATCACCAAAACCAACCTTTCTGCTGGGGTATCTGGGGATATCTATTAGGGGGAACAGAACAACAGTTTTGTAGAGTCACGTGTCTTGGAGTCTTCTTTTGACCCACACCACAGTCGCAGGGGTCACTCTATCAACTTGCATGCCGCCAGTGTTTTGGTCGCCAATCATTGGTGTCTTCCCATTGAAATCAGTTGTGTAGGCTTTGGTCACAGGGTTTCAAATACTATGCGCACGTAGTATCACGTAGTAGCTGCAGGAGTTGTTGAATTCCCGCTTGTCTTATAGGGAAGGACATGAAAAGACGGCTAGCATGTTGCAACATTCCTTACTCGCGCTTGCCTCCGTGTCTGAAAGGTGTTAGCTGGGCTCCCTGCTTGGATTGAGAATTGGGATCACCAATATCCGAAGCGATTCCCAGATGATGATGTTCAACAATACAGGCTTGTCTCAAATTTGGGTACACCATATTGAAATATTGTTAATATGTGTTTATCATCCTAATTGGAATTGGAATTTCGGTGTTTTTTCCTCCCTTTTCAGACGCACCCACATCAACGAGCCAAACGATTGGAATGCCGAGATTCACACCACGACTGTTTGGTGCCGGTCTTTTTCCTCATGGTCTTGGTGGCCCTGATGATTGTCACTTGAACAAAGTCGCCGGGGTAAAGACAAAGTGACTACTTGCAAGATGGGCTGGTGACGGTGATGCTGGTGAACCGGGGGAGGGAATGTAAGTACTCCAAAAATCAAGAGATGTACGGGAGTCTTCTCGCAAGTGAGTTTTTGTGAGAAGCAAAGAATGACGAGTAGGAACAGATGCTTGGTGAATGAGTTCATGTTTGGGATGGAAAACACGATGAGGTTGTTCAATGGTTAGCCATAGCAGCTGTGGCTGCAGTTGTGGCGCATCAAGAGCCATCAGGATCAGAATAGCATCAGAACTTGGGAAGTCTCAGAAACCAAGATGTTTGTCTCATGTACTGGGATTAGAGACATTTTGAATCATTTTGAGACATCACGTATACATGTGTTGATCAAGGAATCATGCTGCCAATACCTAGAATACCTTTCCGATTCAGGAATTTAGCCCATGAGCTCAAATAATTTAGACATCCATTGGGTCAGTCATTGTCAAACATGGCTTATTGTGCCGCAAAGAAGGGAATACCAGGATTTAATGGGATAATAACACATATCATATTATACATATATGAAGGTTTCCTGAAATGGGGTACCCCCAAATCATCTATTTTGATTCTACTATACACCATCCATTTTGGGGTACCTGTATTTATATGGTCACCATGTAACCGCATCATCATCATCATCATCATCATCATCATCATCATAATCATAATCCCCACCCCGCGTCCAATTATTTGTAGGTAGCAATCATCAATAAGAGGATATCCATCTTGCGGCAAGATCATCATTGCGCAACTGTAACGCCAAAAATAATATATCACATATCCATGTTTGTTGGTCAGTTCCTATTTCTGGTTCACTAACCACATTTCTTGGCAATCTCTGAGTCAATGGATTGGTTAAAAGGAAAATCTACAGGATGTTCCCATTAGATATGTTTTTTTCATGGTTTTCCTGTATGTTTTTCCCTTAAACCAATCCATTGACATATGGTTTCCTATGGTTTTCCCATGGTTTTCCTATGGAAATCCTATGGTTTTCCTATGTTTTCCTATGGAAATCCTATGGTTTTCCTATGGAAATCCCATGGTTTTCCTATGCATCACTTGGATCACGCCTGGATGGCCGTAAGGTCTCCATGTACGTGCTGATGCTGCCATCCTTGGACGCGCGAAAATTGACCTGGGAAGGCGCGCCGGATTTCAAAGTGCTGGTGCCATTGGTTGAAACTGATGGTGATTTTTATCGATCTCTGATGGTGGATTTTTTGGATGTTACCTCAACAGAATTATATATATATATATATAGATATGTTTATATACGACTATATATATAATATATAATCATTTTGATATATATGATATATATATATATAAAGAATTGTTATATTGGAAAGACTATCAAACAGCCTTTAAGATGCTTTAGATCAGTTTGACCTTTCAAAATGAATGAAAACCGACCGAGTCTGAGATCCGGCAGCCGTAGGGTGCTCATCCAGGGATGCCTTCTTTCGGTTATTTGGACGATAACCCCTTGTCAGATTCCATATCAACCAGAAGAAAACGCACATATTTGGCACTTGCTTGTCCAGGGGTTGGTAACTGTCCCATTTTGGGTATATTGGACATCACCTTATAGTAGCCATTATAGACCATATACCTAATGGTTGGGTGATGTTCAATGGGGACATTTAATGACCCATGTTGTCGTTCAGAAATTGAAACTGTGCGGTTTTTAGAGACTTTGCCCATGCACAGTTTTTTTTCCTCTGTGCATCTCGGTGAAATCCTTCGTTCATCTTGCGGCGTGCGGATCGAAATGCGTGAAACAACTGGGTTCAACACATGGATTGGCCTGTTTTCGGTCGAACTTTGGTAACAGAAACAGAAGTGATCGTTGCTTATTGTCCCAGAATTGTTGGTGGTTTGGTATTCTGGAGATACATGTCCCATGCTAGTAATACTTTGTGATACCATTTTTTCAACAGAGGACTTCACAGAATTGGAATAAGTCTCACATGTGAAATCTTGCAGGAAACCCCAAGGTTTGTAGGAAACAACTCAATGATTGTTAAAACAGAATGTGTTGGAAAGAACAAATCCTGTTGGAAATCAGAATGTTCAATTCAACTGTTTTTGCATTGTTTTATCATGTCATTTCATGTGCCACTAAACTGCCAGAATATCTATACCTACCATCCGGCGATCAAACATGGCAATAGAAACTGCACTATTCATATATATATATATATATATTATACCCTCTGGTAATTTAACATAGCTATTAAAAATTGCCATTTATAGAGTAGAAAATACTCGAATAACCCCTATGCCGTGTATGCATGTTCATACCACATAGTGGTCCCAAAACGGAGCCCACTATATTGTTGTTGCCTTTGACTGTAAAGTGTACATAATGTCAGGGTTTTTACAACGGGAATAGACTATTCAAATAGTTATCGACAATGATAACTCATTTCCTTAATCCTGTAATCCGGGGTTTTGGTCATCAAACCATTTACTTGGCCAACAACGTTTGGCTCAAGGTGCCCGCTAAAACAGGTGTTTGTGCTTAGCTTCACTGGCCATTGTTACATCTGTTGACTACTGCATCTTGAATACACGTCAATATTACTTCTGGTACAATCCCCGCATTCACTGGATTTACTGGAATTTTGTGGTTATCAGCCGTAGCCCGGCTTATTTCTGCAGTTGTGAGATCAATTGGGAGCTATTGAAAGACTGAACATATCGGCAAGAAATCTAAGACTTCAATTGCATAGATCACTGAATTGTTCTTTCATTGGCACCTTCAATCTTTCACTCGCGCTTGCGCGACAATTTTCCCATCCTTCGCCGCCATTGGCGCGACTGCATGTCTGATCATAGACGTGACCGTTCCCGATCAAGAGTTCGAACTCGTGGCAGACGAGGGGGCAACCCGTGGAGGTCCAGCCAATTGAGCAGGTACAACCGCGGTGTGTCTTCAGCCATCGATTTTGCTACAGCAGAGGAACTTGGTCGGGCACCTCCGGAGCCACCTCAGCCACCACCACCGGCACCGGGTGCTAGGGGTGAGTGGAGGTGGGTTTGGGTCCCAGAGCAGGCTGACGTGAGGGACAGGCCTGCTGGTGATTCTGAGCCAACTTCGGCGTCTCGTCCTCGGTTGACATCTTCTTCAGTGGCACCAGTGCCAAGGCGTTCTGATCGATCTTCGGCGGAAACTCCGACAGGGGTGGAAGGCAGGAGCTCACGGGACTCGGCTGGTGTTGTGGAGGGACGTTCATCCAATCGGGCAGCAACATCACCTCGCGCAGAGCGCGAAAGGGAAGTTCCATCTCATCCAGCAACATCACCTCGCGCAGCGCGCGAAAGCGGCGATCCATCTCGATTGGTGACAACATCAACTCGCGCAGTGCGCGAAGGTGGAGATCGACCTCGACCGGCGGAAGCATCAGCTCGCGCTGTGCGCGAAGATCGAACTCGGCCGGCGGAGACATCAGCTCGCGCTGAGCGCGAAAGAGGGGTGAGGACATCTGGAACAGCTCGCGCAGAGCGCGATACAGCCTCAGCATCGACTCCAGTGACCACAAGGAGGACCATTCGAGTTCCGGCCAGGACATCATCGACGGCAGGGACCAGTGAAGTTTCTCGCACCGGGTCAAGGGGATCGTTGAGGCCTGCGGAGCCTAAGGCTGCTCCAAAGGCAACAGTGGTGGCCAAGGCAAAGGCCGAACCTCGTTCATCTCCAGATTCATCGGTGGCATCTACTCGCCCAGGAACTTCGGTTGAGCGACCGCTCATAGTTCTTGATTGGCATCGGACGCTGTCCTTTGAGTCTCAGAGTGGTGGATCCTACGTGCCCGAGAGGGTGAAGCAGACGCTTCGACGAGCTCAGTCATTGGGCTACGATCTTGGCATTTGCTCCTTCGCATCGGCGCCAGCCACTCAGTCCAGGGTGCTTCGTGAGGCACGTGATCTTGAGACTGAGTTGACACGAGCTTTCAGGTTCATCCACGTGGTCAACCGGAAGTTCACTTCGGATCCTGCCCGTGACAGGCCATCGCTCACGGGCTGTGCCACATCTAAGGCAGAAGAAGTCTGCCGTGTGGGGGCGGCCATTTTTGTGGACGACCAGCGCTCCCTCCTGCAGGAGGTGGAGCAACTTCAGGCTCGTCGAGCCGCTGGCAACAGGTGTCGGGTGTTGATCTCGCACGCCAATCGGCCATCGGCAGCTCTTGAGGAGCTCGACGATCTACTGGAGGAGGAGTCGGCTGCAGATTTCGGGTTGCCCAGCTTCTTGCGAAGCCTCTGGTGAAGGAGCGCAGGACATCTTGAGGAGTTGTTCATTGACTCATTTCTCAGCGGCGCAAGCGCAAGAGCAAGAGCAAGAGCAAGAACGAGGTTTCACTGCAATTGTTGCCAAGGAGTTTCACCGCAATTTTTGCTTGTTTCAAGTTTCACTGCAACATAGTTTCACCGCAACAGGTTGTTTCACTGCAAGCTTGGTGTTCGGCATTTTGCCCTCCTTCTCGCGCTTGCGCGATTTGTTGGAGAAGTTTGCACTGCCAGTTTTGCTCGCTGCCATCTGGCGCAATTTTGCATAGCTGATTGGCATTGACAAGTTCCCTGAATTTGAGTTCCCGTGCCAAAACATGAAGAGGGAGGTGCCGGCGACCCCATTCAAAGTGGACGGACCCAACAGTACATGGACTTCATCGACTGACTCCCCAGAGAAACTTGCAGAACAGCAATCTCAGCAAGCTGCAATGATGCACATTAGTGACCAACCTGCCAACCCGACTCAGGAGGCGATATCTTTGGCGAACAGGCTGAAGAGAGGACAGGGGTCAGCTGCGGCATCTGGTGGTTCAGCTCAATGGGGTGGAAGTTCAGCTTCGGGTCAACACGGTGTTCCCCCTAGTCTTCATCAGCACAATACCATCCAACAACATATGTATCAACAACAGGTCAACCAGATAGACCCCACACAGTTGGAACAATTGTTGGAATCACTGGTAAACGCAAAGGCAGAGGCAAACTATCAGCAACTCCGACAGCAAGCGCAACAAGAAGTTGAAAGCATCAGGCAACAGGCAGGAAACAATCACCAAATGTTGCAAGATCAGGTGTACCAAAAGTTGCAACAACTCAACCAAGAGAAACAGATGCTTGAGATGAGAGAGAGACAAACTCATCAACAGGCACAACAACGTTTTGAACAACTTCAACAAGAAGCCGTCAACCAGATTAAGAAGTTGTCCGAAGACAACATGAGGCTACAGGCAGAACTTGAGGATAGCCGCAAGTCGGCTGAGGGCCAAGTGAACTTCGTGAAGTTGCAGGCCGAATCTGAAAGACAGAGGGCTGTGGCGGAGCTCAAGGAACTTAGCTCCAAATTGGAGGTGATCATGACCCATCCTGAACGGGTAGGATCGACATCTGGGACGATGATGGGGTCACCTATTGGGAATCCTTTTGAACATCTACCCCAAGCTTACCAATCAGCCCAGCCAACTGAAATCATGTCAGCAGGTGCTAGTATTGCTAGTGCCAATCCTCTGGAAGTGATGTACTGTACATGTTGTGGATCACAGAATGTCATTGGACGACCGTCATGTTGGAGATGTTCAACATTACTGAGCACATTGACAGCCAAGAATGGCGCGGATTTGAATAGAATTCAGGATCATGGTTTTGACCCAGCACCATGTCCGCCTCCAAGTTTGGCACCATCCAGCTTCCGAGCATTGCAAGGTGTGGCAGCTAGCAGCGCGTCTATCGCAGCTGCGGCCGCGGCACCTATGGCGATCTCAGCAAGGTTTCCTGGAGGATGCGCGTCAAATGTCGCGCAGAGTGGGAACTTAGCTTCAGGGGGGCTGATGGCTCAGACTGGTTGTGGTCTTGGGGTTGGATCAAATGGTGGTACAACAAATCAATGGGGTGGTTTTGACCCGAATGGCCCCAGAATCCAAGCCGGGTACATTGTACCAGGTAGAGGACAACAAGGTGAGAAACCGAAACCTGCTGGACTTCAGGGCTCACAACATGGTGGGATTCCATCCTTTTCCATTCACACACCCAAGAACAGTTCACCAACAAATGGTTCGTCATCATCATCGAAGGACTCAAATGAGGATGGTTTTAATCAGGCTCCCAAAGATGGTTGGTTGTTGCCAGATGAAACTGATGAAAGTGTTTACAAGCACAAGCACCTCAAGTCCATTCAGATTACCAAGCTTCCCAACGACGCGACTTCGTGTCGCGAGTGGCGTGCGGCATTCTTGGCCGCAGTTAGCAGGGTTGACATGACGAACCGGGATGTGCTAGTGAAGTTTGCCACATGGTGCATGGAAGGTGGTCGAGGTAGACGGTTCCGAGATTATCTTCAGAGTTCGAATGACTTTTTGTTATTCAATAAACATGTGGCGGCCGAGCTGATTAAACCAGAGGTGTTGGCCACAAACTCAGAGCTAGCGCACGAACTCACGTCGTGGGTGGAATCATGTTCAGCGAAACAGCAGGGACCCAAAGGCATGGCTCTCATGCACATCATTATTGCCTTTTACGAAACAGGTCCGGACCAATCCATCGCTTTGAACCAAATGCATCTCTTACAGCTCCAATTGCAGGGAAAGACTGCGAAGGATCTTGCAGAGTTTGTGAAACGTGGCAATTACATCTTGCATGGCTTGCGCCCAGGAGACCGCCCTGCAGAGGCGACACTCTACAGCTGGCTTTGGCATCAGGTGAAAGCCGTTCCGATGCTGAGGAGGTGCACTGACAAAATCAGAGAGTCCTCAAATGGATCCCGTAGGAGAACCTTTGGATGGTTATGGGGAAAGATTGCCGAAGAACTCCGTGAGAGGAGACATGACCTTAACTATGAAAACATGGGTCAGGGGTTGAAGTCATCCCCACCAGCTCAACTGGCTTTGCCGGCATCGTCCTCAACAGGTGAGACGAAGGTTGCTAAGGTCACCAAGACAAAGACCACTGCCAAGAAGGACACAAAGTCAGCTGCTGCTGCTCCTACTGAGGATTCACGAAGGAATGTTTGTGCACTCCATGCTGCTGGGCACTGCAGATTTGGAACAAGATGTAGAAACACACACATCGGTGAGGCCGGGTCTGATGAGGCCAGACGGGCATACTCAGAAGCCCAGAAAGGAAAGGCAAAGGGTCAAGAGAAGGGGTCAAAGGGAGATGGCAAAGGTAAGAAGGGTAAGAAGGGAGACTCTAAGGCTTCGAAAGGTGGCACTGGAACTCCGGCAGCTGTTGCTGCGGCGGCATCCACCGTTACGATCACTGAGGTCGAAGGGAAACAAGCCCAAAAGACATGGCAATCCTTTTGCAAGTTCTGTGACAAAGCCCTTCCTTCTTTGAATACCTTCTTGAAGCTATCGGTTCCCATTTTGGCTACTTTGATCTCATCAATTACCAATTCTTACGAAATGATTGGGGAGAAAGCAGCGGCTTCTATGGTTGATCCTGCAGTGCAAAATTTCAAGAAGTACTCCTTAGAGTTTCTTGGAGACACAGGTGCAGCCCACGACATTGGCAGTTTGCGGGCATTGCGAGACCAAGGATTGTCTAAGGACATGGTTGTGCCTTGGATGAAAGCACTGAAGAGCCCTGTGCGGTTCGCCACTGGAGGAGGGCCGCAACTCTCCACTGAGGAACTTCGTGTGTACACCAAGGAACTGGGTGACTTTCACATCCATCTCCTTGAGAGCTGCCCCATGGCCTTATCAATAGGGCGTCAAGTCAGCCGTGGACGCACTTTCATATGGCAGCACGGTCAAAAGCCGTACATTGCCTTAGATCACCGTCGTTGTCGTGTGTGGTGTCCTTCTGAAAACAGGTGGTACGCCAACAGGGTCCAAAACAACGTCCCGATCTTTTCTGTTGATTGTCCGTTGAAACCTGGAAGAGTCATCAGGGATAGTGCTGCTTGCGTTCAGTTAGATCAGCCAGCGACATGCGCAAACATGACCACTGAAGATTCCAATTCTCAATTTTGTGGATCGCGTTTGGAAAGACAATATGCATGCGTATGTCATGACACTGCTGTGGAACATACTGAACCAATGAAAGACTGCACTGAAGATCCATTGTGTCTCGCGCCAATGGGCGATCATGAGCATGATGAAGGTGTCCCACAAGTTGACACAGTAGAGTTGCCAGCTCATCCAATGGTTTCGGATACTGAGCAACGTCGGAGAAAACACAGGAAGGAGAATCGACGGAGGAAGTGGGAGAAGTTGAAGAGGCAGAAGCCAGAGGCTCCAGTCCGCAAACCCATCATCAGGGGGGTTGAAGCCGTAGAAACTATGATGAATGGACTCCAACAATTTTACAACGATAGATCTAGACAACATGATGAGCAAACATCCGAACTTTACCAATCCATCTCGCATAGCATTGCCAAGGAGTTCAATGACTTCAGCGAGAGCACTGCTGAGATGGCGGTTCCAGAACCACATCACCCAGGACTTCCAGGACACGGGACTCTGATCGAGTTCTGTACTTCTTCAGATTCCATGATGGGAAGAGTTGGAAAAGATCTTGGGATTCATGTCATAAGATGTTCTGAGAATCATTTGAATGTCGAAAGTGATGAAACTATCAAAGTCCTTGACGGCATCATCGAAACCAAACCTGGTGCCGACCTTTGGGGTTCATTACCATGTGGGCCTTGGACTCAGTGGCAGACGCTCAACGTGCATTTGTATGGTGATGACTTCGCCAGCAGATTGTCCGAGAGGCGTAAGGTGTCAAGAAGGTTGGTTAAACGGTTTTGTCGTTTGGCTCGCGCTGTAGCGCGAAAGGGAGGTCGAGTCACATTCGAATGGCCTCGACACTGTGTTGGTTGGGCATTGCAAGAACTCCAGAAACTTATTCGGGATCTCAACATGATGATTGTGGATTTTGATGGGTGCCAAGTTGGATTGACTGACTCAAAGGGTGATCTTCATTTGAAGAGGTGGAGGTTGATTACTACATGCAACCGTACTGCTAGGATCTTTTCAACGTTGAGATGCAATCATCCAGCTGATTTCCAACATGCCCCCATTTCAGGATCAAGAACACGCCTCACTGGTTTCTACCCCAAGGAGATGTGTGAGTATGTAATGCATGCGATGTATCCTGATATCATCTCACGACATGTCCCAGCCATGCCAGTCACACAAGTGATAGAGCAAACAGTTGAACACCGGGAGCGTGAGCCTGAAGAGGGACGAGATGGTGGTGTCTTCATTTACGATTCAGTCGACCCCCTTGCAGCAGCCGCAGCTGAGGGCCTGGATGAACCTGCCGATGATGAGGCTGAGGACAGGGAATCCAGGGATGATAGACTGAAGAGGGAGGCAACATCATTAGAACACATCACATTGCACGCCAAGAAGAATCCATTTTGCCCACATTGCCAAAGAGGTCGAATGATCAAACGATATGCTCATAGACATAGACCCGAACCTGAGGACGAAGAGGTTGTGTACAGTATTGCAAAGGAGTTTGGAAGCATCATTGAGGCTGACCACATTTTTCCAGCGGTTGAGTCTAGGGGGCTTGGTGGTGAACAGTCCGCCCTCTTAGTGCGAGACAGATACTCTGGAATGTGTTTGACATACCCTCAACGAACACGCAATGAAGATAGCAACTATGATGCGTTGAAACATTTTGGTGGCAACAAGTTGAACGGTAACCCAGATGTTGTATTCCACTCCGACACAGCCCAGGAATTGACCAATGCTGCATCAAGACTGGGATGGGTGGCTGATCCATCAGCCGCCAATCACTGGCCACACAATGCCTTTATTGAAAGAGAAATCAGGACCATCAAGGAGATGTGCAGGCCATCACACCTGCAGGCAGGTTTCCACAGAAGGCTCTGGACCATTTCCATCGAGTACACAGCCACTGCAAGATCCTTCTTCACTCTGGCTCCGATCACGGAGGATGAGAGAGACACAGAAGAGGGAAAGAAGAAACTTGGCAAGACGCGATGGGAAGTGGCCACAGGTAAACCTTTTGATGGCGTTTCTTATCCACTAGGCGCATTGGTTTTCTATCGTTCCAAAGGGGACGGCATGGCAGAGCCCACAACTCGTCCGGGGTTGTTTGCCGGTTGGCACCTATCCCCTGGGCTTCGGTATCGTGGCAATGTGAAGATTTTGGACTATGAGTCTGTCAGAGAGAGAGGACATTTGCACTGGCAGCCACGTGTGATGCATGAGAAGGAGGTCTATTTCCCTCCAACAGAATACATTGAATTTCCTCTTGCATTAGCTGCACAAAATGCCATGTTGCAAATGACGGATGAGGAGAAAGAAGTCAAGAAAGCCATCTATGATAGATCTTTCGTGGCAGGGGTTTTGCCATATGACGTGTGCATTGATTCTTTTCCTGTTGACGCACCTCCACCTCCTCCAAGACACGCTTACATAACATGGTCAAGGTTGATGAAACATGGCTTCACCAGGGGATGTCCAGGGTGCTCCATGGGACACAACAGACACTCACAAGAATGCAAAACAAGGTTTGACGCCATCTTCTCCAGACGTGGCGAATCAGTGGGACCAACTCCGAGACCAATACAGGATGGTGTTGAAACTGAATATGAACCATCCATAGCTCCAGATCAATTCCCTGAAGATGAAGTACCCATATGCCCACCGAGGTCTGATGATGAAGAAGAGCTGCAACCAGCAGCGGTCACCAGACAGCTCCCGAGGTCAGAGGTTCTCTCGCGTCCTGACGCGGTAGCCGCGATCAAGAAGGAGTTTGACGGTATTGGGGACATGGGCACATGGGATTTGGGATCGGTTGAGGAGGAAGAGACGGTGAAAAAGCGAGCCATAGAGAATGGCCAGACTATCCACCTAGCAGACCTACTAGCCATATGTAGTGAGAAGAACGTTGAGCTAGAACCAAAGTTCAGAACCCTCAAGGGTAGAGTATGCTACAGGGGTGACGCAGCGAAAACTGCAAAAGGAAATGTCGCGCTATATCAAACCATGAGCGCGTCCCCTGCTTCGATCACTGCGGCTAACGCCATCATAGCATACGGTCTGTTGAAAGGCCACAAGATTTCATCAGCAGACGCCATCAAGGCGTACCTTCAGAGCGTTTTGAACTCATTGGCCGAAACTTGGGTCAGGTTGCCCAGAGAAGTTTGGCCGGAAACTTGGTTTGACTCAAATGGAAAGCCTTTGTACCGGAGGCCAGTCATCAGGCTGCTTCGCAGCTTGTATGGGCATCCAGAAGCTGGAGCACATTGGGAAAGGAAGCTGGAGCAAGAGTTGGTAAACATGGGAGCCACGAAGATTCCAGAATTCCCAAGCACATATGTGTTTCCTTCCTACGGGCATTTGGCTTTGGTTGTTTATGTGGATGACTTCGTTTTGAGCGGGGACAGTTCATACCACGATTCCTTTTGGGCAGACCTTTCTAAAAGAATCATGTTGGATGACATCGGTGACCTAGGTAGGTTCTTGGGGAGACATCATTCAACAGTGGAGTTCAGAAATCAAGAACTATTCGCATTCGACATGCGAGCCTATGCTGAGAGCATTGTCAATGACTATGTTCGACTGATAGGTCACGCAAAACTGAAGAGAGTTAGCACACCATTTCTCTCAAAGACCACTGTGCTTGAGGAGGCTCCGACTAAGGGCGAACTTGCAGGTTCAGCCAGCTCGGTCCTTATGAAACTGATGTGGTTGGCGCGATTGTCGCGGCCTGATATGCTGAGAGTAACCACTTGGTTAGCTACTAAGGTGCAACAGTGGACCACGGAGTGTGACAACCATCTTTTCAGGGCGATTAGTTATTTGAATGAAACAAAAGACCACTTACTCACTGGCCATGTAGATGATGATTTGAATGACATCTATGTTGAGCTGTTCTGCGATGCAGACTTTTGTGGTGATGACGAGCACACATATTCCACAACTGGTGGGTGGGTACAGCTAAGTGGAAAGAGCACCAGTTTTCCACTGACCTGGATGTCCAAAAAGCAAGGTGCGGTCTCCAGATCGACAACTGAAGCTGAGGCTGCAGCGATGGCTACTACTTTATTTGATGAAGGTCTGCCGTTGCTAGAGCTGTTTTCAGTATTATTCAGAAAGTCAGTGCGCTTGTTAATCAGAGAAGATAACGAAGCCACAGCAAAGGTGGTTTCTGCTGGCTATTCCAAGCGTTTGCGACATATGAAGAGAACACATCGTATAAATTTAGGTAGCCTCAAAGAGGAACTGGACAAGGACGATGTGGACTTGCAACTAGTTGCCAGTCGCTACCAGAAAGCCGATATCTTCACTAAGGGATTGGCAGGTGAACTGTGGGGACCCGCGTTGGACCTTCTGGGAATAATCAATGGATATGTGGTCACTCGGACCACGAACACTGGTTTGAAGATCCAGGAGAAGTTTGATGAGTCTCTGCAGCCTTCCTATGCTGAGGACAAGTCAAAACCTGTGCCTACTCAGGATGCTCCGAAACCCAAGGCCAATGTGAGAAAGAAGTACAAGAAGAAGGCCCCACGCATTCTTCCATACCAGAAAGCTCCAGAAGACTAGGTCGGTGCCGAACGTACCACTGGCCGGAGTCAATCGAGAGGGGGGAATAGAAAATACTCGAATAACCCCTATGCCGTGTATGCATGTTCATACCACATAGTGGTCCCAAAACGGAGCCCACTATATTGTTGTTGCCTTTGACTGTAAAGTGTACATAATGTCAGGGTTTTTACAACGGGAATAGACTATTCAAATAGTTATCGACAATGATAACTCATTTCCTTAATCCTGTAATCCGGGGTTTTGGTCATCAAACCATTTACTTGGCCAACAACGTTTGGCTCAAGGTGCCCGCTAAAACAGGTGTTTGTGCTTAGCTTCACTGGCCATTGTTACATCTGTTGACTACTGCATCTTGAATACACGTCAATATTACTTCTGGTACAATCCCCGCATTCACTGGATTTACTGGAATTTTGTTATAGTGAGTTTTCCCATTAAAAGTGGTGATGTTCCATAGTTATGTAAACGTTTACCGGAGGGTATATGTTGTTTCCATTCAAACCTTCATTGATAGGTTTTTGTTCTCCTGGATTTTCCAAATTTATAATGACCGGAGAATACCCATATGGGAGGGTCCTGAAATGGGGGGTAGCCCTAAATCATCCATTTTAACAGGATTGTCCATCATAAAGTCATAAACTATCCAGCTATTGGGGTACCCCATTTCAGGAAGCCTCCATATTTGCTTGTTTCGCATGTTACCCTCTGGTAAACATTTACAGTTTGCTATTGAACATGAACCATTTATATAGATTGTTGATTTACCCATTGATAGTATGGTGATTTTCCACAGTTATGTAAACGTTTACCAGAGGGCAGCTACACTAGAGCCCCTCTGACATCCCACCGCCGTCAGAGGCATTTGTGGCGGAAACCGCAACTTCGCCACCGCCGTGGATGGCTTGGGACGCTTGCGGCTGGGCGTTAGAGTGTTGCGATGTGCTTGCGGTGCTGCCCCATAGTTAGCTAAGTTGGTTTACAACTATGGTCTAAATAGGCTTTATAGTGGATATATATATATATGTATTATATATATATATTAATATATTATATATATATATATTTGTTAGTGAAACCAGGTTCCATACAGGCAATCGACAAAGTCGTTCCTTTTTTAAAGAAATGTCTATATTTAGTTGCGTCGAAGCTTTCCCTGGAAGTCGTGCCTTTTTGCAAAACGCAAGCAAACTCTGGACATGGGCACCCACTGGCACACCACAAGATCTTTTGCCAGTGGCCCCACCCATTTCTGGCACTTTGCGGGCCGCATCCGCGGTGATTACCCTGCTAGTGAAAACAATGAAAGCCACACCGAGGGCGCCACGATGGGTGAAGGAGTACATGCGGTGGTATTCCTCATTGCATTGTGAATGGTTAAGGGATGCGCCAGCAAGCTCCGGAGAGTGGCCTGTTAGGGAGCCTGTGTGGGCCCAGGATCTGTGGCATACAGTGGAGTCTGTACCAGTCCGCTCACGGAAACGCATGGGTTGATTCGACTATGGGTTGGGTCCAGACCAATACTACACTCTGCACTCCGGCAATCACATGTGCGATCGGAAAATGACAGATATGTATATATCTAGTGTATAATTTGCATTGGTCATCATTGATCCCAAAATGGAGCAGTAAATGGAGCGTACGCAATCCCAAGCCATGATCATGCATCTCATTCCTGCCGTTCCTTTCTTATGTGTTCATTTCGAACAATACTACAGTTATGGTCTTTTTCCAGTTAAAAGTACTAAGTCACCCCATTTATGGAATGTATAATCCCATAGAAATAACCAGTTATAACTTATAACCATTGATAATTGGTTTCTACGGCCAAAACTGTAGGTCATGATGTCACACAACTCTTGTTTTAAGCCTTACATTGGATGCTGTCCCCAACTTCAGCTGTGATGGGCTGCCCAACAACTAACTATCCCCATGGATTCACTCCCTCAGAAGGTTCTTGGATTCGCAGGGCTGCGTATTCTACATGTTGCATACTTATATACATACATACATGTAGATATGTATGTTTGTATATATATAATATACATATATGCATAGACACATGCATATTTATATGTACATATGTATATATATAATTATATGTATATACAATGTGTGTGTAATATGATATTAACAAGTATTAACATATATGCTCATATACACTTAAGCATCATGTTTGACATGTCGATCTCTGAGGCATTGGAGCAACACTGAAGAGTATAAGGATTTGGAGGATGGAGACGCTTTGGCCTTGGATGGGCTGTTCTCGTGAACGGGGTAAAACTCTGGGGGACCCCAGAAGCATGGTTGTCTCAAGGCCGAAGATGTTGGACGATTTCGGGCTTTGAAGAAATAGCCAAGTAGAGACAGTAGAGATATAGGTGTATATAAATCTAATGGTTGATTATCATATTTAATATGACATTGCCCCATTTTCAAGCCTTCAACCTCGGTCCTATCGCCGAAGAATCCCAAAATTCTTACAACGTGGTGCCCCACAGTTGTGTTGTTTGTTGGACCCAATTGACTATTGACTATAGATATATCTACCATAGACTTGACAGCTAATCTACCAAAATTTTAAGCAAGTTAGTCGACTGGTGGCACCACATATTGTAAAAATTCTATCCCACTAACATCCAGTACAAGGTGGTGCCCCCAGTTATAAATTGGTTATAATCCCATTAACTATAGATATATCACTATATATATATATAGATATCACCTATAAACCATAGTGAAATTGGACTTTTAAAGGCACCAACTTAGCTATCGAACGGGTGCACCACCTTGAAAAAAACTCTAGCAATTATGCTTGGTGATCCACTGGATGAGAAAAAACAGTGGAATTGAGGCTTTATACACAATGATATAAAGTTAATTAAGTATATAGGTTTATACATAAAATTGGGTGGTAATGTATTCACTATGAATTAAGTATGTCAATACGTAGTAGCATAAACATCATAAAGCCTACTGAATCTAGTTGTCTAATGACCATTTTCAAGCAACGTAGCACCGGGCCAGCACGGGGCACCAACACCCAAGGAACATTTGCAGAACTACATTCATGAAGCCACTCATGCCCTCATCAGGCGGGGCGAAGTGGGGGATGATGGCTAGGAGGTTAGCCTTACATTCTTAGATAGTATTTGGATCCATAATATATGGCATATGGAAACATCTCAGAAATGACAGTTTAAGAGATGCATATGGAAGCATAATTAAGAAATGACACTTTGTTTGAGATGAAATCAGGATATATGCATATATATATGTGGAAAATCTGGACATTCATGATTTCATGCTATTTTTTCATGCTATTTTTTCATGATTATTGCCCATGATGTGCAAAGATTGCCACTTTGTTTCATCGTATCCAACGGTGAAAGCCCCGCGAAACGCTGGTGCCGTGCCTCGGTGGAACATGTGGAACTTACGCAGCAGTGGATGGTTGATATGAGCCATGGTCAATACTCACTATATGGTTGATGGTCATCCCATCCATAATAAGGATCCTTATAATGGTTAGTATAAATCCCTATGAACCATGGGATTTTTGTAGGGTTAATTCACTGAAATCACTGGGGTTACCCTCTGGTAATGACTAACATAGCTATTGAAAATGGCCATAGAAATAGTTGATTTTCCCATTAAAAATGGTGATTTTCCATAGCAAACTGTTAGTTTACCAGAGGGTAGAATCCCATCATTTGCCATAGTTACTATGGAAAGATCCACCTTTTTGAATGGGAAAATCCACGAAATCAATGGCATTTGCCAAATCTCACATTCATTACTGGGATACTAGCCAAAATATGATTGTATAGGGATACCTCTCTGGATAATCATTAGATATCATTAGGCTAATACCCTCTGGTAAACGTTTACAGAAAACAATGGAAAGATCCACCATTTTTACTGGGAAAATCCACTATTTCTATGGCCATTTTCAATAGCTATGTTTGTTTACCAGAGGGTACTAGCTGGGATACTAGTTGATATGGTTGGAAAGAATCCCATCCCTATGGTTGTTTCAATGTGATTCATAGCTGGCCATAGTGACTGGTCCTGGTCTTGGTGCAGGATTTCGCAACCATCCACAATATCCAAGCCGGATCATCAACTGCAGAATTTGATCAATTCTGTCCTAAAGATGATCAAAAATGGTACTGAGAAACTTCACCGCCAGCAATGTTATTCCGGTTCCTGGTTTTGCCAGCAATGATCAGATCTACAAGGTGGTTCCCCGGTAGCAGAGGCGGTCTACAAGTAGATTCATGATAGAGTTTATGGTAGAGGCACTAAACTAGTTCATTGGGTTATTATAAACCAAATTTACAACTGAGGGGCACCACCTTTTAGCTTTCCCAAGCAGCTAAAAACATCAAACAACACTAAGATTCATGGACATTCCACATATCACAGGGGTACTATTTATATTTATGGCTATTATCCACTTACCTAGCAGATATTCCGTTGGATTCCGCATCACCAGCCACTGGGGTCACCGGGGTCACCGTCCAGTGATGCGGAATCCAATGCCTATGCTCCGATGAGCATCTACGAGCCCTCCTTCCAACGCTTGCGGAATGCCCCTCGGAGCGAGCGGCGGGCAGGTCGCGGCGGTGTCTTACAGGCCATGGAAGGCCATGGCTGACGTTATAACTGTGGAAAATCACCATGCTATCAATGGGTAAATCCACTATTTCGACTGGGCCATTTTCAATAGCTTTTTGTATGTTTTCCAGAGGGTAGTACTTATAATAACTTGTATCGCGCCATAACTGTAGGGGCTTTGCTTTGTCCAAAGATGGTGTTTGATGACTGTTGATGACTGCTGATGATATTATGATATGATATGTTTTCTTTGGATATTTTGGATGGACTGCGGATGTTCAAAAATGGTATAAGTCAAAAGTATAGAACATACCAAACATGCAATGACCGCCAATCTATGGGAATCTTCGATATAGTGGCTTAATTTTATGGATGTAAGGGGATATATGTGATCAGCAGGATGATATAGGTCTACCTACCCCAAAATTGGAGAACACCATCTTACCAGTGGCATATATATATATATATATATATCAAGGGACTTGATGGTCCACCAAACCATGAACGTTCAACAAAAATGCTACTGTTCAGCAGTAAACGGCCATCCGAAATCCGGTCCAATCATAGTTTCTGTCTTGGGACTTAGGACAGTTTTGATCAGTTTTGGAATGATTCTTGGCTAAGCATCATGTATGATATAAAGAAGTGAGGTAGGCGGCGAAGGTCACTAGAGTTTACCAGATGGATATCTCTCAAAATGTGGTAATTACATGTAATTACTGTACTGCAAGTATCATAGTTACCCTCTGGTTATTTAACATAGACATAGCCATGGAAAATGGCCCATTTATAGATGATTGTCCCATTAAAACCTCCATTTATAAGGGATTTTCCATGGCTATGTTAAATAACCAGAGGGTAATTTCTAGTTGGATGAAAGCAATGGTTTGGTTGAAATCTCGCATTTTGGCGGTAACTGGGGTAGTTGTAATTAGCAAAATATCTCGTTGCCTTGGCCCCAAAGCTTGTCAAATTGACCGAAAAAACAGCAGATGGAAAGTGCCAAACGAGGTTTGATTGGGGAATCTGGGTATAAATTTCATCACGACCGAGCCCTGTTCTCCCTCACTATAATCATAGTAAGGGGAATCATCCCCTTTTATGGCCCAACAATTCAGGTTAAAGTGAGATATTATCATTTACCTAGATATTAGGAAAACCATAGGAAAATCGTGATTTAACCACTAAAAAGTGGTAATGTTTACTACAATCTCCACTAACGAAGACCCGGGTCATCACACACGAACCAAGAGGAGTTGAAGTTTGCGGCAAGTTGTTTTCTCCGAGGTGGTGCTCCCTATATAAGTTGCGAACTAGAACTTCGATGCGTTTATGGTAGATACAGTAGATACATCTACGTATAGTTACTATATAGTTCATAAATGTTCTGGTTGGTGGTTTGGAACATGTTTTCCACATATTGGGAATAATCATGTTTAAATGATAGTTACTATATAGTGTTTAAATGTTTATACCCTTTGGTAAACTAAGAGTTTGCTATTGAACATATCCATAGAAATCGTTCATTTACCCATTAATAGCATGGTGATTTTCCATAGTTTTCTGTGTATGTTTACCAGAGGGTAAATCACCATTTGTTATGGGAAAATCTAACATAACTAAGGAACATCACCATTTTTCATGGGAAAACAAAACATATCGGGTGCACCACCTTGTGATGTCTGCGGGGCCACGTCGCCACGTCCCTTGCGCTCAGGTCATCGGTGAAGAGACCATCGTCGAAGCCGGCGCGTCACGGCGCTGCGCCGATGCCGATGCGGACGAAGGCACGGTGGCCGGGGAAGTGCCCTCTGGGTGGGGCATGGGGACTTAGGCAACACAAGGTGGTGCTTCCCCAGTTACCCATGACGGATCCATGGTGCTGCTATATATGGTGCTCCATGGATCCCATCAATATACCCCAGTCATGTTAGCATATATACCAGCACCATGGATCCTATGGGTTATAAATTGCTTCTAATCCCATTAACATATATGGGTATGGATCAATACCTATTAATTAATACCATTTTTAGGGGGATGAACATCCATTTACCAGCTATTTTGGGGTTCACTAGGTACCAGGGTTTTGACCCATCCCCATATAGTATAAATGTGATTATAACCAATAGTATCATTGGACTTTTAAAGGCACCAACTGAACTCTATCGAACGGGGCCACCACCTCGTGGAAACTTACAGAAATTTATGGAAAAACATGGAAACATATGGAACAATGGCTTTTTCAAAAATGGAAAATACAATCTATAAATGGTTTTTAATGGAAAATGGCTATGGCAGAATGATGGAACAATGAGGTTTTCCGTTAATGGGAATAGCTGGATGGTTTAGATGGAATAATACCATCTATTATAAATGGATGATTCAAGGGTACCATCCAAATAAAGGTAAAAACTAGACGACGGATGGCCCGAGAGCGTAGAGGAGCAGGGTCTTCTCTTGTTAGTATGGAGACGCAATTTTAGAAATGGTATATGAAAGCTGTGTTATAGGCAGTCGAGAAGAGGAGTATCAAGACAAAATAGTGAGAAGTGCAAGACAATAGTTTGCATCGCAAACACTTTTACACACAGACGCTTTTACACAGACGCTTTTACACACAAAGCTTTTACCCACAGAAGCTTTTACACACAGAAGCTTTTACAGACAGAAGCTTTTACATACAGAAGCTTTTACATACAGAAGCTTTTACACACAGACGCTTTTACACAAACGCTTTTGACACACAGACGCTTTTACACACAGACGCTTTTACACACAGACCCTTTTACACACAGACGCCTTTACACACAGACACTTTTACACACAGACGCTTTTTACACACAGACACTTTTTACACACAGACGCTTTGACACACAAACACATTTACACACAGACGCTTTTACACACAGACGCTTTTTACACACAGACGCTTTTTACACACAGACGCTTTTACACACAGAAACTTTAACACACAGAGACGCTTTTACACACAGAAGCTTTTACACACAGACGCTTTTACACACAGACGCTTTTACACACAGACGAAAGGGTTGCTCCGGCACAGGAAAAATCGCAATTTTACCTCAGTTTCTACCGATCGACCCTCATTTCGTGCGAAAGGGTTGCTCCGGCACAAGTAAAATCGCAATTTTACCTCAGTTTTTGCCGATCGACCATCATTTCGTGCGAAAGGGTTGCTCCGGGACAAGTCAAATCGCAATTTTACCTCAGTTTTTGCCGATCGACCCTCATTTCGTGCGAAAGGGTTGCTCCGGGACAAGTCAAATCGCAATTTTACCTCAGTTTTTGCCGATCGACCCTCATTTCGTGCGAAAGGGTTGCTCCGGGACAAGTCAAATCGCAATTTTACCTCAGTTTTTGCCGATCGACCCTCATTTCGTGCGAAAGGGTTGCTCCGGGACAAGTCAAATCGCAATTTTACCTCAGTTTTTGCCGATCGACCCTCATTTCGTGCGAAAGGGTTGCTCCAGGACAAGTCAAATCGCAATTTTTCCTTCAGTTTTTGCCGATCGACCCTCATTTCGTGCGAAAGGGTTGACGTTTCGTGACTCGCCGCCGGCACCACCCTCGGCCTTAAGAGAGAAAGATAAAAAGAAGGCATGAGAGAGAAGGTGAGCAGGTGTGAAGATAAGAAGATGTGAAGATGAGCAGATGTGAACATGAGCAGATGTGAAGATGAGCAGATGTGAAGATGAGCAGATGTGAAGATGAGAAGATGGGAAGGTGTGAAGATGAGCAGATGTGAAGATGAGCAGATGTGAAGATGAGCAGGTGTGAAGATGAGAAGATGTGAAGATGAGCAGATGTGAAGATGAGCAGATGTGAAGATGAAAGATGTGAAGATGAGCAGATGTGAAGATGAGAAGATGTGAAGATGAGCAGATGTGAAGATGAGCAGATGTGAAGATGAGCAGATGTGAAGATGAGAAGATGTGAAGATAAGAAGATGTGAAGGTGAGCAGATGTGAAGATGAGCAGATGTGAAGATGAGCAGATGTGAAGATGAGCAGATGTGAAGATGAGAAGATGTGAAGATGGGAAGGTGTGAAGATGAGCAGATGTGAAGATGGGAAGGTGTGAAGATGAGCAGATGTGAAGATGAGAGGATATGAAGATGAGAGGATGTGAAGATGAGCAGATGTGAAGATGAGATGAGAAGATGTTTTACAGACCCCCACTATTGGAAGAACCCTGCGCTCAGACGCTCTCGGGAAAAATGGTGCTTGAAAATGAACAAATTGTTTTTTCATGGATGTGGTCTTAACCAAAATACAATGCAGATTTTATCAAGATATATGACAAATATTGCAAATTTAAGCAACATGAATCACGTATTTGAGATATTTGGATAAGAACCCATAGTCTGGGTAACATAGAACCAAAGAGATTTAGCTTCCGGATTTGAGCAGCACTAGGACAATAATGGAGGTTAACACATGACATACTCCAATTCTGGGTAAAGAGTACAGTAATCCCATATACTGCTATGTACAAATCTATCCAATCTCGGCTTCGGACATATCTAAAATGATAGAAAAAACATGTCCAGAGCTAGGATGGATATTTGAGAAAACAACAGCACAAAGGTGAATAATCTTCCAGTTTGGGTAAGATACATTTGGATAAAAAAACATGGTTGAGCTATAGCAACATATTTGTCATGAATGATGCCAGGAAGTGATCAACCGTTTATTGGGGGACATGGCTGGTTGAAACCATGTCCTTAAGCTGTGCCAGGACCTGATGTCGAACTCGCAGACCTTTTAAGACATAAATTTGGGATGTAACGTACACTACTGCAGTACTACTTCAATGAGGGTTTTCTGAAAGCAGTCCGGCTTCCTTCGCTGGGGATAACCCAATGGTGTAGGAGATCGTTTTTTTTGTTGGCTTCACGACATTGATCATAACCCAATCATTCACTAGTTTCCGCAAGGTGGCCCGGGCCACCAAGTTGTAAGTTGATGTAAGTTGCTTTATGTGACATGATGAATCTTTCACTGGTTGGTGGTTTGGCACATTTTTCACCATTTTTCCATCATATTGGGAATTTTTAATCATCCCAACTGTTACTCACTTCATCATTTTTCAGAAGGCGTGGCTCAACCACCATCCAGATTTATAAACCATATTAAACCATCGTTGTCCTTTTCGATGGAGGGCCGATTTCTGATTCTTGACATTTTCTTCGCGTCCGTGAGACTCTGCGATGATGTTCTTGCTCAGCCATGTGGGGTTTCACCTGCTGAACACGCACCAAACCAAAGCATAGTAAAGCTAGTTATGAACCAACTCTGGTTGGTGGTTTGGAACATGTTTTATATTTTCCAGAATACATGGGATAATTCTTCCCATTGACTAATATTTATCAGAGGGGTTCAAACCACCAGCCAGTTATAGACTTATACTTATACTCAAAGAATCTTATAGATATCTTGGATGCTCCTTAAATTTGCGGGACCATCTCAATAAGAAAAGGGGCTCCACTGCGCCGAGGCAAAGACTATTGGTCACTTAGCGGCAGGGAGCTAGTGTTCGATTGTTTTGTCACGACATGTTATTCCATAATATGGATTCAAATACTGTACCTCCTGAAAAGCTGTGTGCACAACCCCCACAATGATGCACCAAACACATCCTCGGAACGTGCTCTGATATACGTACGACGAAGGTTTTTTCTTTCTGTCAATGATCACTTCATGCACGTGTACATGACTAACAGAAGCTATTTAAGCCGATGTTTCAGAGAGATCAGTTTTTTTGCACGCGTAATTCAAAAAAAAACAGCTTCTCTGACCGAACCAAGCGGCTTTGACAACTCTATCGACCGCAGTTTGCCAAATGTGTTTGCTACCCTCTGGTTATTTAACATAGCCATGGGAAATGGCCCATTTATAGATGGTTTACCTTTAAAAAATGGTGATTTTCCATGGCTATGTTAAATATCCAGATGGTACATGGTTTTCTCTCAAAGTTGAGGTTCCCCCAAAATGGTCCATGGTTTTTGTGAATTTATGATGAACCATGGTATTTGTGGTGCCAGGTTTACCGGTTTACCTAAAAATAAAAATACGGGTTGATAAAAATCAACGCTTTGTGATTTTTGGATATTTTTGGCACTTGGATAACACACAACGGTGCCTCATCCTTAGCCAAGCTGGTTTCAAGCTAGCTTTACAGTTGAGTTTATGGACAAATCATGGCAAATCTATAGTCAGGCCGGTAATGGTTGATGATGGGTGAACATCAATCAACTAATTTTATCCACAAACATAGAGGTGTTTTTTAACAGGTGGAGTTCATATCCCAGGTCATTGGTTGAAGGAAACAAAAACAAAGGAACTCCCCATTTCTTTTGGTCAAAAACATGATTCCCTGTAGATTGTTTCGCTTAAACCAATCCATTTCTCCCACAAAATTCACCATTTTTTTCACCGTTTGGCAGGGTTCAAGTCGGCAAAACCTAGGTCCAACATGGGTCGTGGCATCCTGCGAATGGCCACGGAAAATGACCACATCGACAGTGGCATGGCATGGAGAGCCTCACAGGAACCTCAAATGACTCAAATGCTTCAAATCCAACTATTAATGACATGATGAAACGAGAAAAAATGGATTTTGGATATGATTCATCAGTGAACTTATATTTTTTCTTTTTATTAGATGTGTCCCATCTTTTAGCCAAATTGAATTAATTATCTGGTTGGTGGTTTCAAACATTTTTTATGTGTCAAGGTGGGGTTGAAACCACCAACCAGTACTAAACATTGGATGGGACATGAGTAAGCCAAGAAAAACGGGCAAACTGGGATTAACCAACTGGATCGGCACTTTCTCTGCACTCTATTGATGATCAATGGGGATATGATACTATATCCTGGGTTTGTTTAGTCGGTGATTGTTTCTTTTCCCAATGGAAAATCCACCATGAACGGGGAATCTATAGTGAATATTGTTTATTTTTCGGGGACCCTGAATCAGCAAATCCAAGGTATGGTTTTCCCAAAGGTTTAAAAAAAGCAGGGTATCTAAGAATTTGCCATTTTACTTAATCATCAATTTATACGTTGAAGAACAGGTGAATTTGGACCAGTTCCAAACCACTGCGAGTCCCAGATGTGGAGCTGCTTTCAGAAAACATCAGAATACAAATGGGTGCATGGCAGCCTATACTCTTTGAAACACGCACAAGCCTACCAAGCCGGTCTGATGTTTAATTCTGTCAGACATCCCATGCACTTCCATTCCATTCTATCCACCCAAATATATTGAATACATGTTAATTGGTATACGGAGGCCAAATGCAGCCGCATTTTTTGCGCGTAAACCCTCAAACGTTGGTGGTTGAAACTCCACATGCCAAGCATCCCGCCTTTGTTAAACCTCTGAGGCTGTGCAGATGTGGCGCCGTACTGTGCTCCTGCAGGGAAAAGGGTTTGGAAGCAACAATTTCTGATGGGATTCTGGTTGATTACGGCTAGTTATGCTTACAGTAATTAATTTGGATGAATTATAGTTGATGGTTCGTTGATTATTGGCACGGATCGTGTTCCAACGCTCGAATCTAGCCACCAACAATGGGATATGATATAGGTTTATGTTGGTAGATCAGCAACATGGCCTTCATTGTTGTACCGCTTGGTGGCCTTTCAAGATGTTCTACGTTTTGTTTTTTGTTGGAATGATCGGAATGATGGACCCAAACTATTCCATCTTTGATGATCCGACACCCGTTGGAGAAGATGGTGCCTGGGGCGAGATTCGTTTGGATACAAACATGTCCGGGTAATGTTAGAGGTTAAATTATCCCGTTTTGATCTCCAGCTTCATGAGTTTTGTAACATTTCATGAAACTTTAGTTCAGTATAAATCAATCATTGGATCGTTGAACGTTTCAACGCAATCTGGTAGCTTGGGATTTCGACGGAATTTCAAGGACCATGCGGCGACCGACCCTGGAGGGTTTCTTGTATCGCACCTTTTGTACTCCCACCCCCTGATCATTGAATAACCTACAATGTGAGGCCCCCAAGATAGCATTCAGTTGGTTTATAACTCCAATAACTATATGGTTTATGGTATTTATAACTATAGTTACTGGGGCTTTTGTTAACCAACAAACATCACTGGGGGGCCTCACATTGTAAGAAAAGACCTGATTTAGTACTGGAATTCGTGTCGGAGGCCCATATGATGTAGAAACCCCATGTTTGAGTCATGTTTGTACCTGAGATATGGGATGAGGTTTACCCGGCCTGGTAAACGTTAACAAAAAACTGATGGGAAAGTCACCATGTTTCATGGCAAAACTCACTATAAATGGTCATGTTCAATAGCTTTTTGTCTGTTTACCAGACGGTACATACTATGTTTCTCGTTTGCTTCATAGAGATATATGCCGATGACAACATGGATGATTTGGGCGAACAAATGTAAGCTGGCTTGCCATCATCCAAAACATTATACATTACAAATATACATATCATATATATATATATGTATATACATTTACCACAAGCCCAACACTATTAGGCGAATTTCCGCTCTTCGATGTTTCTTTTCGTTGTATAAGAAAGATATTATAATATATATATATTTATTATTGTTCATACGTGCGTATTTTATGTATACAATTTCAAAAATATCACGTGTAATTCCAAGAAGCATCACCATATTTTATAAGCAATGTATGAAGAATCAATAATTATTAATTATCATATATTCCAAGATGTATAATGTATAATAAATTCATTTATATTCCAAGATTTATAAAATCTCTCAACATATTTACAATCTATTTCACAATGTTTCACTACTGCTCATCATTTTTTCAGCATGCTTCACAATTTGATATTTTACAATTAAAATACATAATGTTTCACAATTTTATGTTTTACAGCTAAAATACAATGTGTTCACCATGTTATATTTTACAATTAAGATACAATGTTTATACATACATACATGCATGCATACATACATACATACATACATACATACATTATACATACATATATATATAAACAGCATGTTTCACTATGTTTATAGCATTTTTCCACCATGTTTCACCATCAATGTGCCATTTCCCACCATTGAAATAGCATTTGTTCCACCATTTTTCACCACACCCGAGGTACCATCGTTGGACTCCGTGGGCTTCGGGCGCGGCAGTGGTGCCCCAGCACCTGCGGCTGCGGTCAGCCCTTCTCTGGGCTCCTGCTGGACAAGGCCTGGCTGAGCAATATTAGTGTGAATGTAGTGTGTATACATATATACATACATATATATATACATATATATATATGGTGTGTCTTCATATATATATATAGTTTATATATATATATATAAACTATATATATATATATTATATATGTTCCCAGCGCAATGGTGATATTTGACGAAGATATTGAAAGGTGTAATAGTGGAAGAACTCCACTATCACGATGTGTTGCTTAATGGTGACATAGTTGCTGATACTCAATAAAGATAGTTAAATGTCACCTACATGGATTTGGTTTTTGATGTTTCATGGTGATATCAGTGATATGGTTGGTGATATGGATTATGGCATGAACGGCCAACATCAAACATGTTTTAATGACTGTGGTTTAATGTTAATGGATTAATGTCAATGGTGAATGGATGTGTTTTAATGAGTTTTTTGTGTACCAAACATCCTGTTTGCCAAACATCGATAAAATGGATATATCACCACGCATCATATACATCTAGATCAACACCTCGATACATGGAGATCTCGATGCATATACCATCTATGTTTTTTTCGCCCACCTGTCAGGCGAGGGTTGTTAGATTTTACGCCTCCTCCTCCTCCTTATCCTTCTCCTCCTCCGCCGGACCTAAGCTGCAAGCTCTAGATCGCAGTGTTTCCCGCCGGACCTCAAGCACAAAGGATCTCCGAAGATATACCAGATAGAATGCCAGAAAGAATGCCATGGTATATGCCAGATACATATGCCAGAAAGAATGTCACAAGATATGGCATATATCAGTCTTGCAATGGGATTTGTAGCTGAGAGTTTGTGCTAGAATACGGGATGCTTTGAAATGCCATGGTGTGGATCACTCGCAGTAAACAAAAGTTGTTTTTCTTTTAGTGGTGATTTCAGGGATGTAGATGGAGTGTGATATCAGCAGCTTTCTTTTCAATGGTGATATGGTTGATGATATTGATTGGAAACAACAATATGGATATGTTTTGTTTGGCCAAGACTTGAATAGAATGGTTACAAGTATGAACTGATTAAGGTGGGATAAATATATACATATATATATATATGATCTATGTCATATATTTGGTGCAATTGGTTTTGGTAGCCTGTTAAGATTTGACATGTACATAATGTGTATATATATATTTATTATATATATATATATGTTATAACATAGAACATGTTATTAGTTTTATTATTATGCTTGTTATATTATATATATTTAGAATTTGTTTAACATATATATATATAAATATATCACATGTATATAGTTATTTCATGTTTCAAATATATATATATATATATAATATATGTATATATATCATATTATCTTTAGAAAGATTGAGGGGGTTCATGTAGTTTAAAGAGGATTGATGTAGCAGGACTTTCTATTTAACCTCCTCTAGAGGTCACTTAGACCCATTCAAAAGTGAAGATGCGACTTATGGCCTATGGCGTACATCTTTTCTTCTTTGTTAAGCGACCTGTTTGCTAGTCTGGGCTGCCCCAGTGGGGCGTAAGATTCCGCACTTGTTTATCCGCTATTGATGTTGTTGTCAATTGCCCTTCTTACCAATATTATTTGGCTTTCTTGAATGTTTTGATTGGAAGGAATGCAAGGCGTGTGTCTAATTTGAAGTTGTATGTAGTGGGTTGGCTGTATGTGATTACAGGGTGGCAGGAACAGTTCTTCACTAGAAATGGTCTTGGACCCAACAACAACGGACAACTCCCAGGAGCGCCAGCCATTGTCCTCAACGTCTGTACTCGATCGGCCGTGCCAGGAGCAGGGAGTCTCTGGCTCGAGCAAAACGCCCCTTTAGTAGCAAGAGGCGACGCGTACTTTTTCACCGGGGTCAATATGACCGAGAGTGAGGTGCGCGCGATCGGCTTGCTCTTCCAGCCTTATCCCCAAGCCTTTCCTCAGTGGCTGGATCCGAATGGGAACGCCTATGTCTTGCCGAGCTCTATGCTCAGGATTGGTGGGTCCTACCTCGTGGGGACCTTCTTCCCTCAGGCTCCTGCCGGTATCATTGTGGCCGGTGGATGGGCACAAGTAGCAAATGGACCAGACCCAGGAGTGACCTTTCCCAGGGCCAGGGGGCGAGAACTAGGTCTCCAGGAGATGTTTGCTCTTGCCAAGCCATGGGTCACAAGCCAGCTGCCTCCAAAGTCAGGTTGGCCGAGAGATCAAACAGCGAAAAATTGGTCGCATGTATGAAGCTGAACAAGGACGAGAGTATCCGCGCCTGCATTGAACTGCGGGATGATCATTGATGTTGTGATGTCAACGATCGAGAAAGTTCCGGTTGACGAACCCTGAGGTGAGATCACGGTTGTGTCAGCCGGTCAGCTTGGAACTCACGAAGACAAAAATTGTTTAGTATGGCTGCTTGGGGCCCGCATCCCTGTAAACGTAAGACGTCCTACTGAGTCAGTGATCATAACTGAGTTTAAGAACTGTGGTGTTGCCCACCAATCTATCCGGATGTCATATGGTTATTGTAGTTATCACCCGTTTGTTTCACAAAGTGGGTTGCACATTCAAGGGTGGAAGGGACAAGGAGATGGTAAAGGACGACACCAACAAAAAAAATGGGTTTTGGGTATGTGGATTTACTCTTCTCATGTTGTTTTTTTCTGGGGAGATGTTTTTCCGGGTTTCTAGACATGTTATGACATGTTTACCCTCTGCCTCTGGTAAACTAACATAACTATGGAAAATCACCATTTTTCATGGGACAATTCACTATAAATGGGCCATTTTCAATAGCAAACTGTTAAATTACCAGAGGGTAAAGTGAGTGACTTCACCATTTGAGATTTCCACTGGGGATAGTTCATCAGACTGATGGCATCTCGCCAGCCACTGAGAGAGAAAACAAGCACGTAGCCTTTGGTGATCAAAGGTGGCAATGAAAACTCCCCAAAAAATGGCTGGTCGATGGTTTGGAACATGAATTTTATGACTTTCCATATATCGGGAATGTCATCATCCCAACTGACGAACTCCATCATTTTTCAGAGGGCTAGGGAAAGCACCAACCAGATGGTTTTTCCAGCTAGCTACGTTTGATGACACCGGAGAAGAGCAGTAAACAGTAAACCTAATAAACAGGCTTGAAGAATTTGATGACTTGTCAGATTTAAGTATAATCGCCGTTTAGTTGGGATTTGCCAGCAATGGCCATACTTGATAACGCCTTAGGGTAAGAGACATCAAGGACCACACCAGGACGAAATTGTTTAAGGATCATATTGCCAAACAATGCCAAACAAACATGGCGATGTTTAATGATATTCACGGGGAAAATGATGATCATTCATCAAATCAATTGGAGTACCCTACCTTCAGGCAAACCCACATATCCATCAGGGGATCAAACCACGAAGTCATGCACTGCAGGGTAGCTTTGAAAAACACATGTGGATTATTTAATTATACTACACCTGATTGGTGGTTTGGAACATTATTTATTTTTTCCATATATTGGGAAGAATAATCCCAACTGACTTTCATATTTTTCAGAGGGGTTGAAACCACCACCCAGTTAATGATATTCACAGGGAAAATGATGATCATTCCTCTAAAAAAATGTGGCACCCTACCTTCAAGCAAACCCACATATCCATCAGGGGATCCAACCACTAAGTCATTCAGGGTAGCTTTGAAAAAACATGTGGATTAAGTATACTACACCCTTCACCAAGTGTGGATTTCAGTTTTAGGTGAGTCAATAACCATTTGGGTTTGTCTTGAAAAGGGTATTGTACCCCCAAATCCCAGAGTAAGACATTATTTTCTATATGAAATTGTTTTTTGGGGGAGTTCAGACACGTTCAAATTATCAAGTCTTTGTTTATATATATATATATGTATTATTTTCATTACATCCGCATTTTGGGACGAGATTTTCTTACAGACTCAACTATCATATCAAGTTGGTCATCGAGTGAGATCAGCCTTGGCAAGTTGCAAGTGTACAACGAAGCGAGCGCAGAGAGCCACGGCTTCCTGTTGCGGTTCTTCATGGGGGGTCAGGGGTCAGTTAGCGGCGAGGGAGATTCGACTCTTTCATACATCGTGTTCAAAACATCATAATTACTATAGATAATAGACGATAATGTATTAAATCACTCAAATCTTTCCCCAGAATATTACCGCTTACCCTCTGGTAAACTAACATAGCTATGGAAAATCACAATTTTTAATGGGAAAACTCACTATAAATGGCCATTTTCAATAGCAATGTTAGTTTACCAGAGGGTACAAACCCTGGTTTTCCCTCATATTATATCCCTAATCCCTTGGCTCCAGGTGCAGAACGGTTGTCCCTCGGAGTGTGTGCAGAAACGTCGCGGCGAAGCGGACCGGAGCGCCACGAAATGTCAGGACGTGGGACTTTGTCGAACTTGGGGGGCGCATCCCAAGTGGTCAGTGGTTAATATCCCACATATGGGTGACACAATGGTTGTTAAGCCATTGCAAACTGGGCTGCAAATCGAAGAAGGGCTCTGGCTTGTCTTAAAATGCTGATAACAAAGGTGAATGCTGGGGATAATATGATGCAATGGATTAGGTTTGATTGATATGTAATAGTGATAAATGGGTATAATATGATGCAATGGATTCGGTTTGTCTTAAAGTGGGAGGTGCTGGTGAATATTGGAGATATAATGGTGACTGGTGGGGATAGTATGAAACTCATGGACTTTGTTTGTCGTGAAATGTGTTTTAGATGGGTGATATAATGTGATATATATATATATAATATACATTTAATTTAACCAACACATATGGAAAAATAATGAGTTGATGGGATACGAAGGGATATGTAAGCAAGAATACGATACTTTGGGTTTGTCAAAACATAAGGATAACATGATGACATATGGTATGTGGGGATATCCCAAATTGGCACTGTAACGAAGACAATGATGAGACATGGGGATACCCAATGTTGAAACAGAGCTAGGACTACCAAAGAACCACAATCCAAACGCTTTGCTGGTAAAGCCAAACACATGATGTATCAAAAAACGAGCCTTTTTATGGCAGATCACTGGGGAAATTATGGGTGTTTATATATATATACATATATATATATATATCCTTATGGATCCAAGTATCTTCTTAGGAAGTGTGTGGGGTATGATTTGGAGGGTTAAGTACCTTCTTAGACAGTGTTTGGATGCATAGTGTATATATACATATACATACATGGGGATTAACTAACCATGATATCCAAAACCACTTGTTATCCAAGTGAAACAGAATCCATCTTTGTCCAAATCTTGGACCCCAGCAGTGGTGGCTTGTTGAAACTAAGTTGACCCTACGTAGAGTTGACCCTAGTTGTGGCGGTTGTAACCCCAATTTTAAATAATATACATATATATATATTTACATATTCATATTTATATTTATACATATATATATATACAAATGTACATATGTATAATTTTACACATGTATACATATGTACTTAGATAAATGATAGATGGGTAATAAAGCCATTTAGCGAACTAGTTTACAAACTCCACAGCCCATTTGAGTAGGATCCCATCGTCGCAGATAGATTTTTACTAAATAAACTCTTTGAGTATCTTCCCACCAATCGTGACTGGTTTGTAAATCATTAGTCATGCTTAGTTTACCCATCTGGGAGTGTCTGAAATAGGCTACCTCAAATTTGATGGGTAAACTAAGCACACCATCGTTCAATGTGGGATGGCAACGGTATGCTGGTTGGTGGTTTCAAACATTTTTTAATTTTCCATAATATATGGGATGTCATCCTTCCCATTGACTTTCATATTTTTTCAAGATGGTTAAAACCACCAACCAGAATATGTCTAGATGGGTTACCCTCTGGTAAACATACAAAAAACTATGGAAAATCACCATGTTTAATGGCTAAATCCACTATTTCGACTGGGCCATGTTCAATAGCTATCTTGACATAACCAGAGAGTACCCATCATAATCATCCCCATCGATTTGCCGTAAAAAAGGTGACCCGTCGTTGCTTTTTTTTTTCTGGTGACTTACTCGGGAACTCAGCAGTTCCACTAAGAGTCGTGGCGTGTATAACTGTATAACTGTATAACTTATATATATATACGTATACAATGTGAGGCCCCCAAGATAGCTAAGTTGGTTTATAACTCCAATAACTATGGTTTATGGTATTTATAACTATAGTTACTGGGGCTTATAAACCAACTTATAACTGGGGGGCCTCACATTGTAACTGTATACCTGTATCTGGTTGGTGGTTTGGAACATGTTTTATTTTCCCCAATAGTTGGGATGATGATCCAATCTGACTAATCTTGTTCAGGGTTGAAACCATCAATTAGGTATAAGTTCCATGAAATAACTGTATATATAACTTATATATATATAACCATACAAATTGAGGCTGACATCCCAACTTTTAGGGCATCAATATAGCATCATTTTAGCCACTTATAACAACAACTGCATCCTCAAGTAGGTTCTATACATTACCCTCTGGTAAAATAACAGTTTGCTATTGAAAATGGCCCAGTCGAAATAGTGGATTTTCCCATTTAAAATATGGTGGATCTTTCCATAGTTTTCTGTTAACGTTTACCAGAGGGTAAACATGTCATAACATGTCTAGAAACCCAGAAAAACATCTCCCATTGAAAATATTGTGATTTTCCATAGGTTTTTGTAAACGCTTACCAGAGGGTACATGGTTAGCGCTGCTGGTTTTTTCGAACATGGCGGGCTGCTGGAAACTCCCAAAAAATTGATCTCAACAAAAATGCCAATTATATTCATATAGACCTTGAACAAATCACATTTAAATCCCATGATATTCCATATAATTTGTAATTATTCATATATAAATATATAAGTATACAATATTTAATTATATCCAATAATATTCTCATGATATTCTCATTTCCCAATACATTGATGCAATTCTGATGAATCGCCTGGTAGGACCAGCTGTTGAACCTCACAGCGATCTACGCCAAAGGCGCACAGGTGCTGTGGCGCCGTGGCGGGGCCGTCACCTTGCGTGTATCTATATGTAGTAACTATATGTAGTAAGTAGCTATGTCTATAACTATATATACCCACCATATCCGATAAATCTATATAAATCTGATATATCCTTGGCTATGGTTAAAATCCATTATATCTATCATGATGATAGGAATATACTATACTACATGACTAGATGTTATATGTGATACACGATGATCATAGTGATAGGACATGTACATTATACTACTATAGGTTGGGATATGTTGGGATAAAATCCCTAAAAGTAAAGGCCATATATGGGGGGTTCTTAATTCATCGGGAATCCCCGAGTCACCATGGTTGGTTCAAGACTAAACTGGTCGAATGAGAGGATGATTTGGGAGTACCCGCATGGATTGGAAAACTCTATATGTAGTACCCTCTGGTAATTTGTTACATAGCTATTGAAAATGGCCCAGTCGAAATAGTGGATTTTCCCATTAAACATACGGTGATTTTCCATAGCAAACTGTTAGTTTGCCAGAGGGTAGCCAGTATTTCTGATGGATATATCTACAAATTGTCCTTTTTGATTGTTAAATCGCCACGTTTGTTGGTGAAATCACCGTTTTTCTTTGTGAACCTGACATTTTTTGCTGAAAAATCACCGTTCCATTTTTTGCTATAATATAATATAACATAATATAATATAATATAATACAATAATACAATTTAATATAATACAATATAATATAATATAATATAATACAATATAATATAATACAATATAATATAATACAATATAATATAATATAATATAATATAATGGGATATATGATAATTATAGTTTTGCTTTCCTATCATATATATGGTCGGCCGTGGCCAGGCGCTCTTCACGCAGCGTGGCTACATCTCGGAGTCGCTGACGGCCCTGGCGCAGCGCATGGAGACGGAGGGCTGCGATGCGGTGGCGCATGGAGATGTGGCAGGCGGCGCGGGCTCCACTTGGGTGAAAATAACCAGTTAGATGAACGGAATATCTTGATTAATATATGGGATTTTATGGATTTTATGGATTTTATATGGGATTGTATGTTGATATCTGGTAGACTAACCATCAATACTATTTAATATAGCTACTGGAAATGGCCATAGAAATAGTGGATTTACCCATTAATAGCATGGTGATTTTCCATAGCAAACTGTTAGTTTACCAGAGGGTACCCTCTGGTAAACGTAGAAAAAACTAAGGAAAATCACCATGCTATTAATGGGTAAATCCACTCTTTCGACTGGGCAGTTTACCAGAGGGTTAGATGAACGGAATATCCTGATTGACCTATGGGATTTTATGGATGATATGGATGATATGAATGATATGATGATTGATATATGGGATCATATGGGATTTTCTGGGGCTTATATGATGGGTAACTATGGAGATTCATGGGGTTTCAGAAGGGATTTATAGCTGATTTATAGTGATATATGGGATGATATGGGATTATATGGATGATATGAATGATATGGATGATATGCTGGGGAACTATGGAGAAATATGGAGAAATGGGATTTTATTGGTGCTTCATCCCACGGATCCTTTGGGTAGGTTATATCCCTGGTGATTTCAGAGGGACAAGTAGGGTTAATCCACTGACAAAACCAGGGTTATAGGTGAAACAAGTTCGATAAATGGAATATCCCCATTGATACATGGAAAAGGCTTATATGATGGGTAACTATGGAGAAATGGTGTTTCATGGGATTTAAAGCTGATTTATGATGATTTATAGTGATATCAGTTTCATTCAGTGGTGATATCATGGAATTTTTTGATGGGAAACATGGGATCATCATGGGATTTTAAAGCAACGCCATAAGCCACCCATATAAATTGGTGGTTTATACAAGAACCCATAACAAATCTAAATTTGGAGATATTAACTTTCGTGAGATCAGTTTTTCCCCACCTGCCAGGTGAGGGTTGTTAGATTTTATCAGAGTTGTTCTTCTCCTCCTCGGCTAGCTGTCCTCCTTCTCCTCCTTCTCCTCCTCCTCCTCCGCCTCCTCCTCTAGTTTCTCCTCGACCATGTCTGCATCAACTTCCACCTCCACTTCCGCCTTGCCAACTCTTCGCCAAGCTCTTTGCTAACTCTCTTCGCCAAGCTCTTTGCCAACTTCCCAGCTCAGTGTGCACCGCTAGACCTCAACCTGGGACCTCCCCAGCTCAGTGTGCACCGCTGGACCTCAACCTGGGACCTTCCCAGCTCAATGTGCACCGCTAGACCTCAACCTGGGACCTCCCCAGCTCAGTGTGCACCGCTGGACCTCAACCAAGGACCGTCTCAGCTCAGTATGCACCGCTGGACCTCAACCTGGGACCTGCCCAGCCCAGTGTGCACCGCTGGACCTCAACCTGGGATCTGCCCAGCTCAGTGTGCACCGCTGGACCTCAACCTGGGACCTGCCCAGCTCAGTGTGCACCGCTGGACCTCAACGGCCAGATAGAATGCCAGAAGATATTCCAGATAGAAAGCTATAAGATATGCCAGGTAGAATGCCAGAAGATATGCCAGATAGAATGCCAGAAGGTATGGCAGATAGAATGCCAGATAAAATGTCAGATAGAATGCCAGAAGATATGCCAGATAAAGTGCCAGAATGCTTGCCAGATAGAATGCCAGAAGATTTGCCAGATAATATGCCAGAAGATATGCCAGATAGAATGCCAGATAGAATGCCGGAAGGTATGCCAGAACATATGCCAGAAGATATGCCAGGTAGAATGCCAGAAGGTATGCCAGATAGAATGCCAGATAGAATGCCAGAACATATGCCAGAAGATATGCCAGGTAGAATGCCAGAAGATATGCCAGATAAAGTGCCAGAATGTTTGCCAGATAGAATGCCATAAGATTTGCCAGAAGATATGCCAGATAGAATGCCAGAAGATATGCCAGATAGAATGCCAGAAGGCATGCCAGATAGAATGCCAGATAAAATGTCAGATAGAATGCCAGAAGATTTGCCAGTGACAAAATTAGAAATGTCATGGTGGGGATCACACGAAGTAAAGTAATTTTGGTGACCTCGCAAGATTTGAAAATTTAGCGCCTTTGGAGAAGCTGGAGGCTGTGGCAGGGCAAAACTTGGAGCAAACAAAGAAATCTGAAAAATGATCCCTTTGACCACAGATGTCCCGAGACAACTTTTAAGGCCCAAAAGGATTTATTAGAGAATTTAAGCAAAACTCAGAGTTCAAATAACAACAGTTGTATCTTGACCTTTTCTCGGGCCCAAAAGGTAACACCGGAGAAAACACGAAAAACACCGAAAAACATTTTTGACAATAAAAAATGTCTTTGCGCAACTGTAGGCTCAAAAACATGTCATTGTGATTATAAACCAACAGTACAATGTGAGGCTCCCAAGATAGCTAAGTTGGTTCATAACTCCAATAACTATGGTTTATGGTTTTTATAACTATAGTTACTGGGGCTTTTGTTAACCAACTTAGCTATTTTGGGGGCCTCACCAACAGTAGGCATTTATATCGGGATATAATTGGGATATGATGAGATATGATGGGATGGATGCATGGTGTTGTAAAAATGGCCCATCAATGGGGCTTTACACAGCAAACATATTGAGGTATAGTTGGCCATCAAACATTGGGATGTAACCAACAACTACAATTGGGATATAGGGGTAAAATCCATCTTTGATGGCCAACATATTGGGGTACTGGATTTAAGTTTTAAATGAAACATTGGGATTTTACCAACAACTACAGGTAAGCGAATGAGATAGGGGACTTCCTTCAACCGCAGAATTTCAGACAATCCAGTAGGGTAAGTAGGCGCAATGTTATAGCTGAGGTGAACTAGCCTACTCACTTCCTGGGGTGAACCACCATATATGAGCCATGGTTAAATTACATTTGTTTTTACTTGATGGTTTCAGTAGTGTACGTTGTTCTCCCTGTGGGATAATGATCCAACATGACTACTTACTTAATACTGTACATTTCGAGGTTTCCTAAAATAGGGGTACCCCCAAATCATGCATTTTAATTGGATTGTCCATTATAAGCCATCCATTTTTGGGTACCCCCCATTTATAGAAACCTCCATTTCAAATGGTTCTGGAACCAATGACCATATGTTTTTCTCTGGTTTTTCATTGCAACTGACAAATTTGACGGGTGCCCATTGGTTCCAAAGCTTCAGGCAGAGACTTTTGTGTCGGCAACAGCATGTTGCTCACAAGGATGCTTGGACAACAGCATTCGCCGTTTTCACCATCGGCCTGACAAGGGGGTGAGAAACAGCACGGTTTTTCATGTGTGGTTTCTCGGAATTGCTGCGAAAAAAACACACGTTTCTGAATGAAGGACTAAGACTGCATGCGGATTGTCATTGAAATAGGCATTTCAACTAGTAACTAGTTGTTTTTGTGCTTGGTTGAAAATTAGAAGTCAAGTCATTGATGTTTCAATACCCACGGAAACATACGGATGTCTGGTTGGTGGTTTGGAACATGATTTTTATTTTTCCATATATTGGGAATCATCATCCCAACTGACTTTCATATTTTTCAGGCCGGTAGGTCAACCACCAATTAGATGTTAGTCATGGTTGGTTCTGACTGTTGCCATTGCAGTTTGTTTCAGGTTCCCTAGCAGTATCTTCAACATTTACATGAAAATTATATTTTCCAGAATTAACATCTATTAAAGTCATTCCCTCTGCAGGATTTACTATACTAGAACCTCCAAATTTTAAAACTACAACTGGTTGATATAACTTTGATTCGTCCCATCTTCAGCGTTTTCAGTTCCGTGAAATGTTGAACCACGATGACTTGGGATGTCCCATGGGATGACTTGGGTTTCTTCAAATGGGGATCCCCAGTCGTCACCCTTTGGGGTGTAAACTAACATAGCTATTGAAAATGGCCATTTATAGTGGATTTACCCATTAAAAATGGTGATTTTCCATAGCTATGTTAGTTTACCAGAGGGAAAGTCATGGTCATGAAAATGACGACTGGATGAGAACTGCGGGTACCACATTTTAGGAAATTTCATGAAATCGCGCTGGTTGGTGAGTATGAAAAGAGCCGCCCCAATCGAACAAAAGGTACAGTACGTCACGAGAAATTGTATGCCGGCCCCTCTATTTTTCCCAAAAGGACAGTTATTGATCACGCCGAGGATGATTTATGAGTGATACACTCAACATCATTCAACATCACTTAACGTACTAACATAGGAACATGAATATTTCAATGATGATGATTGTATCGCAGTGATTTAGATTTAGATGTTTTTATGCATTTCCCACTCTACTCTCCTCAGAAAGTTAGAAGTGTGCTTCCGAAGTGTGCTTCCAGGATAGTACAAATATGTACAAATTATTTTTACCCCACATTTTCAGGTGTCCAACTGTTCTTGCCGGTTGCTACACCCTTGCCCTTATGGTTATTTACTTTCAGAAGATTAACATGCAGACATCTAAAACATACGGCAACAGGCGACAGACCCCCCAAAAATGTTTTAATGAAGCGACGGGTATACTCTACGTCTTAAAGCTACGCAATATACCTGCAGTTAAAGCTATGTATGACACGAATATACTATAGACATGACTACACATGTGTACCTTGTCTAAACCCCATTCAATATAGATAGATTACCATAAACCTTAGTGAACTAGGTATAGCCAACTTACCCATCTACAGGGGCCCAAGTTGAGCCACCTGTGTCACTTTCCAGCTGCGCACGCGGCGATCAGGATCTACTTTCGCTCGGTGAAATACGCCACTGGGCCAAGATGGGCTGTACGAATCCTCGCTCTACGGGGGTACACGGATATGCAACCAACTTGATTGTAGGCTATTATACCATATTATACCTCCGCAAAATAATATTGGGGATTAGTTGTCAACAGTTATCACAATCACAATCCCATGGTTGGAATCCCCCATTCACACCAGTATCATGGGGAGACATAGGGTTTTGTTTGAATCCTGCTCATTTGCGCCATAAACTTTGATTTGTTTTGGAGCTGCCCTCCGGCAATCAAACGTGGCTTGCCGGAAAATCCACGATATATGCACGAATTATATGTATACAAGTACAAGGTGGTGCCCCATAGTTAGCTAAGTTGGTTTATAACTCCAATAACTATAGTGATATCTACCATAAACCATAGTTATGGGAGTTATAAACCAACTTAGCTAACTATGGGGCACCATCTTGTAGTATATATATATTCTTCGATGATTTTCCCAGCTATAAACCTCCAGCCATAGTTCGGGGATTTCCAATTGCCATGTTTGATTACTGGAGGGTAGATCCATTTACCATTACTCTCACGAAAAGTTAACCTAACTCAAGCAATCACAACAAACAACAAGGAAACGCTGGTCGTGAGCAGGAAGTCCTGATGACAGGGTGGCAGTAGCTGGTTACTAAGTAAACTAGCCAAATGATATGGAGAATCCATGGTTTTCATACGAAATGATCTAGAAATGGTTAGTAATGTTCCACATGGTACCAGTAGTTTACTTGTAGTAAATGATCTAGAATCCCTTAAAACCGGCATGTTTGGGATATTGTTCAGCTACTAGATTCACTCAATCGGATAATTTTTCTTCACCCACAGTCGGCATAAGATAGGCAAAAAAATCGTCCATTGGCAAAACTTTGTTGCCCTGACATATCAGGCACCATTGGTACTACCCTTCAGACATCATTGGTTCCACAGACACCATTATTAATTTGAAGCAGTTTCGATGTGCAAACTTGGCCAGATGATGTGCTTGATAGCTATCAAGCACTCAGAGGGAGCCTATGATTTGGGGCATTTTAAGGCATAGTCTTGCAAAGCCAGTTTCTGATTACCCTCTGGTAAACATGCAAAAAACTATGGAACATCACCATTTTGAATGGGTAAATGCATTGTTTCGACTCGGCCATTTTCAACAGCTATGGAAGAAATTACCAGAGGGTACCCATCGATCAAGAACTTGAAATGTCGATTGAGCGATCCGCTTTCGGGGCAGGATGCATCCAAAGAACTGAGCAACGAAATCCTAGCTGTGAAAGTTTGACGGCGGACTTTCCAACGCATCCAAGGTTTGAGTTGTTTTTGCATCGGCACCGATATTCCCATGTTGATATATACGTTATATACATAATATATAATTATATATAGAGTATTGATTTCTTTTGTATACCCTATGGATCCAAATGTCACTTCTGCTCGCCCTCTAGATCACACCCAAAACACTTTTCAGGCGGTACTTAAATCAACTATTGATGTAAACCGTTTGACAAATACATATAGAAGAACATTTGTATGTATGTTGATAAGAAACCATGTCAATGGCATTAAATAGGACAATAATCCCTTGGCATTGCTTGGTAAATTATGGAGTATGAAATAGTAATATTTAAAACTACAATATAAACCTTTGACTGAACCAGTGACTTAAAAAGAAAAAAAACGACAGTCACAACCAACAATTGAGAATCACACTACTGTAGTCACTGAAATTCTGTTATCGCTGTTTCAACCCATTGTTGCTTGGTTACTGTAAATCAATTTGCTGTTCGTTAAATTTCCTTTTACTACAATGCGAGGCCCTCCAGTTATAAGTTGGTTTATAAGCCCCAGTAACTATAGTTATAAATACCAAAAACCATAGTTATTGGAGTTATAAACCAACTTAGCTATCTTGGGGGCCTCACATTGTAGTTAAACCAACCTTCCTTTTTGGTTACCCTCCTCTAAGCGAACATTGATGTGGTGTGTAACCACACCATGAATGTAGATCATCAATTCCGAACGGCTTTGAAAACCATGGCTTTTCTACGAATCTATGTTGAGTTTACCCATTAAATCCCATTAAACAACCATTTAAACCATCATTAAATCTCATTAAACCCTCATGAAATCATATTCAATCCCATTAAACCATAAAAACCCACCTTTCTCTGGAGAACCAACGGTGAAGTCGGGACTAGGTCTGTCCTGTGGCCTGCGGCTGTGACGGCAGCGGGTTGCCGGGGCAGAAGAGGGACCTGTCCACCGTGAGCGCAGTGCCCGGGCGATTTCGACATTTGAGGCATTTAAATTAACCTGGTTGATTGGTTATGGAAATAGCGAACCTAGCCACTAATCAGGATGCAACACTACTTGATTTATGGTGATTTGATGGTGATTTGATGGTGATTACTATCATCATCGTAATTTTATTTTGTATGACGCTTGAATACACTTGAATACAACAGATACACATAACATACACTTGAATGCACATGATTTTTAGTTACTGCCTTTATTAACCATTAATATGTACGTGTACCATCACAATCAATCTTAGATCATGTTGTTTAGTTTCATCATTATCGTTTTACTATCATCATCGTTATCAAATTGTTATACTTACCCTCCGGTAATGGCTGACATAGCTTTTGAAACAGTCCATTTATAGATGATTTACCTACGAAAAACAGCCGTTGTTCAATAGTTGTGTTAAATTACCAGAGGGTACTTTGTGGCTCATCGCACCTAGTAAGTAGGTTATCAGTTATAACCCTAGTTATAAGTGGATTAACCCTAATTATTCCACTTATCTTAGATGGGTAGAAACTAATCCTTTAGTCTTTTGGTGTCAATGGGGTTATCACGGGATTATCTACGTTCACCAGCTCAGACGTTTTCTATTTTTTGCAGGGTATCTAAGATTGGCCATGTTAAAATGGTCTGGTTGATTGGTTAATATAGGGACTACTATGGATTACTTGATCTATGATCATGATAATCTCATTACCCAGGCATGTTGGTTTGATCATGGCTTTAGATTAGGAAATCCATGGAATATAATTGATTTATAGGGACTTGTGGGGATTTATGGGGATTTATCATGGATAACCATAGAGACCTGATTTAACCAGCAAACATGATGAATTTAACCAGCAACATTTCGTTTTACAATATTTTTTAAGGGATCATCGGATTGATGTTTTTTCCTTTTCCTGGTCCGAAAAGTTTTAGTCGTTTTTTCTGCTTGGGGATTTGATTGATAGATGATATAGATGTGTATGGGTCAAAATTATAGACAATTGGGACCACAAATGCTAGTCTATTTTGAACATTAACATATATTAACCATCCATTTATTGGGCTAACAACTTTTGACCCATAGATGATGGGGTTTGTCCCTTTTTTTCAGCAGAGATTTGTTGTTCATCCGAAAAGTTGGGATCTCGGATCTGGAATGACCGAGCCCTGTTCTCCCGAACCCTGGGAATCATGGTCTTTATAGGGAAATGATCCCCTTTAATGGCCGCAAGATTCAGGTTAGTGAAATATGATAATTTTCTTTTTGCAACATCAATGATGTGCATTTATGAAGTAAGAAAGGTTGGGGTTGTACTAAAGAAGACAGTTTCATAACATGGTTTAAAAATCATCAAAAAGAAATGAGATCATGAACCCAATCAAGTTGAGGGATGTTCTCAGCAGAATTTACCCTCTGGTAAGTTGCCACATAACTATGGAAAGATCCACCATTTTCAATGGGTAAATCCACTATAAATGGCCATTTTCAATAGCTATTTTGACATAACCAGAGGGTATGGTTTGACTAGAAGAAGTTGGGACTTTCAGCAAGGTTCCCCTGGTTTGTTCGGAGGAGACTGAACCAGAAGAATTGGCACCGGGAGAGAGGGTAGAAGGGCGTAAGTAAGCGACAACAATAACTGGTTGGTGGTTTGGAACATGGCTTCTATTTTCCCATATATTGGGAATACTCATCCCAACTGACGAACTCATATGTTTCAAGATGGTTAAAACCATCAACCAGATAAGGCCAGCACCATTTGGAGAGTACACAGGCATATTTGGAAGCCATGGTGCATGGTTGGCTGATGTATTGGTGCTTCACCTATGCTTTAATCCAGGATTTTATCGTCGTAAATGGTGAGTGATGCATGGATTTTTTAGAACCATAAATTGCCGTTTCTGTTGCTTGGATGCCCATTTGGTTGATGATGACAGGTGGTTTCACTACCCCAAATTAATGAGGCCTGTCGTCATAATCCAGTGTGGTGTTTCCCTCATTGACCAAACTTTGGCGGTGGGATTTTCCAAAAACAACAAAGTGACACTCCTCATTTTGGGGTTTCCTAAAATAGTTGTACCATGGTGTACCCCAAATCATCCCAAGTGATTAGGGTTATTTTATAATGTTACTACCAATGTGAAAACCAGTGGTTTGGGGTACCCATATTATAGGAAACCTGGATTTTCAAAGAAGTGACACTGCATATAGCGTGTATATATATATATATATATATGTATAATGTGATTTTCATGTGTTTTTTCCTTCCCAAAAATTTGATTTAGAACTTCCAGTGCCGCGCTTTCAGGTGGAGTCGGGATTGCGCTTGTCTGGCCACTAGACTGCACGGGCGCGTTTTTTGGTCGAGGTGAGGTGATAATTTAACCAGCAAACATGTGAATTCAACCGGCAAAAACAGGGCTTAACTGTCTAACCAAAAATGCAGATAGAGCACATAGATTTAAATACTGCATGATCAGCGCCTTAAGCAATATGAAAAAAACATATATACATAAATAAATATGTATATATATATATATTTATACACATGGATAGATAGATAGATAGATAGGATAAGAAAGATAGATAGATAGATAGATAGATAGATAGATTAGATAGATTAGATAGATTAGATAGATTAGATAGATTAGATAGATTAGATAGATTAGATAGATTAGATAGATTAGATAGATTAGATAGATTAGATAGATTAGATAGATTAGATAGATTAGATAGATTAGATAGATTAGATAGATTAGATAGATTAGATAGATTAGATAGATTAGATAGATTAGATAGATTAGATAGATTAGATAGATTAGATAGATTAGATAGACTAGATAGATTAGATAGATTAGATAGATTATAGATTAGCTAGATTATAGATAGATAGATAGATAGATAGATATTACCTTCAGAGAAATTTGTGTTTTTCACACGGAAGCTGGTGAGTGATATTGACAACATCATGTGTTATATAGACTGGTTTGTGGTTTCAAACATTTTTTCCAGAATATATGGGATAATCCTTCCCATTGACGAACTCATATGTTTCAAGATGGTTAAAAGCAGCAACCAGATAGATGTTGTAGCAACAAGCAACACTGTTAGATCGACAAGTGGGGACACCTGGAAATAAAAGTCATTCAACACGATCCTGGATCGGTTTTTGAGGCCGTTTTTGGGCCAACAAAAAGTGGTTCCTCCCCCGTTTTGCCATGAGATGATGAGTTGATTTCAAGCCAAGAGTTGTTGGTTGTCCGTTGGAAAAAGGAACTGAGCGATGTTGTTTTCATCATTTTAAGGTTTTCTTTCATCGACAACATCGTTCAGTGCCAAGATCGAGTTGAGCTGGAGAAGCTACTTCATGATACTTCATGAACATATTGATTGCTCAAAATGAAAAGTTTCATGGAACAACGAGCCGGCCTGACCTCGTTGATCAAGTGGCGCCAGACCAGCTGTGGTGGAACTATGCATCGGTGTGCGATCAAGAACTTGATACCTATCAACAAACACGTGAAGGTGTTGCCTTTTGGCTATGATTGGGAATTGACTTTCACAACTGGTTGGTACTTGGTGGCTCATCCCTGTTAGTAGGTTATAACCTCAATTATAAGTGGGATAAGTAGGGTTAATCCACCTATAAATAGGGTTATAACGCACTTACTAAGTGGAACGAGCCACCAAGTAGCCCCTGTTGTCATTTTTAATTGTCTATCCGAAACTTTCCCGGAATAATGATTGAAAGTGCAGCGGAATTGACCTCACCAAGCAGGTAAATGGTGGGATCAGCTCAACCGAAAGGTTACTATATCCAACCGTTCATCCCCCATGTGGGTATAATAACCTTTCGGGTATGGCTATTATTATTCGGGTATGGCTATATAACCATTATAATGTATTATTTACCCTTCATTAAGGTATGGCTTCTTTTCTTTTGGGCCCCTCTTTTTGTTTAACCTTGCGTCTCTTTTTTCTAACCTTACCTCTTTTTTTTAACCTTGAAAAACTCTTTTTTCTAACCTTGCCTCGCTACCTCTCTTTTCTGACCTTGCCACCTCTTTTTTCTAACCTTGCACCTCTTTTTTCAAACCTTGAGCCTCTTCTTCCTAACCTTGCACCTCTTTTTTCTAGCCTTGCTGACCTCTTTTTTCTAACCTTGCACCTCTTTTTTCTAGCCTTGCTGACCTCTTTTTTCTGGCCTTGCACCTCTTTTTTCAAACCTAGTTTGCAATTTTGCCCAGCAGTCCCAGCTCCAGGGATTGAGCCCAGAGCAAGGTTAAAGTGCGGCTGGCTTGGAGATTCTGGAAGGTTCTAGACGGTTCCGGGAGATTTGGGAGATTCTGTGCCTATTTGTCCTATCTGCTCTATCTATCCTAGTTTTCCTGTTTGTCCGATCTGTCATGTTTGTCTTATCTGTCCAATTTATCCTCACCTATCCAACCCTGACCTATATCTATCCAATGGTTAATATGGTTACATCCAACGTCCGAGACCATTTCCTCGATCTTTCCTATCCTGGCCTATCCTATCTTATCACATCCTTTCCAATGCAATTCTATCCTATCCATCCTATTCAGTCCTGTCCCATTCTGTCCTATCGCATCCCATCCCGGCTACCTATCCACCTATCTACCTATCTACCTACCTATGTATCCATCAGTCAATCGATCGATCTATCTATCTATCTACCTATCTATCTATCCTATCCTATCCTATCCTATCCTATCCTATCCTATCTATCCTATCTATCCTATCTATCCTATCTATCCTATCTATCCTATCTATCCTATCTATCCTATCTATCCTATCTACCCTATCTACCCTATCTACCCTATCTATCCTATCTATCCTATCTATCCTATCTATCCTATCTATTCTATCTATCCTATCTATCCTATCTACCCTATCTATCCTATCTATCCTATCTATCCTATCTATCCTATCTATCCTATCTATCCTATCTATCCTATCTATCCTATCTATCCTATCTATTCCTATCCTATCTATCTATCTATCCTATCTATCTATCTATCCTATCTATCCTTCTATCCTATCTATCCTTCTATCCTATCTATCCTATCTATCCTATCTATCCTATCTATCCTATCTATCCTATCTATCCTATCTATCCTATCTATCCTATCTATCCTATCTATCGTATCTATCCTATCTATCCCTATCCTATCCTTATCTATCCTATCTATCTATCTATCTATCCTTATCTATCCTCTCTACCTTATCTATCCTAATCTATCCTATCTACCCTATCTATCCTATCTATCCTATCTATCCTATCTATCCTATCTATCCTATCTATCCTATCTATCCTATCTATCCTATCTATCCTATCTAGCCTATCTATCCTATCCATCCTATCTATCCTATCTATCCTATCCATCCTATCTATCCTATCTATCCTATCTATCCTATCTATCCTATCTATCCTATCTATCCTATCTATCCTATCTATCCTATCTATCCTATCTATCCTATCGATCCCTATCTATCCTATCTTTCCTATCTAACTCTCCTAGCTTTCTTTGCTATCGATCTTTCCTATCCTATCTATCCTATCTACCATATCTGTCTAGCTAGCTAGGTAGCTATCTATCTATTTATTTATCTCTCTATCTCTCTACCTATCTGTGTATCCTTTAAATCGTATTTGTCCTATCTATCTACCTCTCTTATCCTATCTCTCTATCTATCTATCTACCTATCTATCCCATCTATCCATATTTCTTCAAATCTCTATCTTTCTTCCTATCTATTATTTTTCTTTCTATCCATGTATCTATCTTTCCTGTCTTTCCTATCTTTCCTATCTATCTATCTATCTATCTATCTATCTCTATCTCTGTCTCTGTCTCTGTCCCTGTCCCTGTCCCTATCCCTATCCCTATCCCTATCCCTATCTCCTATCTCTATCTCTATCTCTCTCTCTCTCTATCTATCTATCTATCTTTCTATCTATCTATCTATCTATCTCTCTATCTCTCTATCTCTCTATCTCTCTATCGATCGATCGATCGATCTATCGATCTATCGATCTGTCGATCTATCGATCTATCGATCTATCGGTCTATCGATCTATCGATCTATCTATCTCTCTATCTCTCTATCTCTCCTGTCTCTCCTTTCTATATCAATCTATTTTTCTTATTTCATTCTTATCAATCTTTATCTACCTACATCAAGCTATACCAGTCTGAATCTATCTATACAGATACATGTGTACTTCTTTTTTTCCAACCTATCTATATCAAACTACACTAATTTTAATCTATTTATATCAACCTACTTCAATTTATATCTATCTATATCAAACTATTTCAGTCTCACTCTATCTATGTATATAGACATATACCTTTATTCATCTAATTCTATCTATATCAAATTAGGTTAATCTGCATCTATGTGTATCTATTTTTATCTATCTAGCAATCTATCTATCTATATCTATCTATCTCTATCTTTGCCTCCATCTATCTAGCTATGACTATGCCTCTATGTCTATATGTCTCTATGTCGCAATGTCTCTTTGCCTATATCTATCGATCTATCTATCTTTCCATTGCGTATCTACCCATCTATCCATCCATCAATTTATCTATCTATTTATCTATTTCATTATCTCTCATTTTTTCTGTCTATCTATAGATCTATCTATCTTTCTTTCCATCGACCTGTGTATCTATGTATCTATCTGTCTATCTGTCTATCTGTCTATCGATCTATCGGTCTATCGATCTATCGATCTATCTATCTATCTCTCTATCTCTCTATCTCTCCTGTCTCTCCTTTCTATATCAATCTATTTTTTGTCTGTCTTTGTATTTCATTCTTATCAATCTTTATCTACCTACATCAAGCTATACCAGTCTGAATCTATCTATACAGATACATGTGTACTTCTTTTTTTCCAACCTATCTATATCAAACTACACTAATTTTAATCTATTTATATCAACCTACTTCAATTTATATCTATCTATATCAAACTGTTTCAGTCTCACTCTATCTATGTATATAGACATATACCTTTATTCATCTAATTCTATCTATATCAAATTAGGTTAATCTGAATCTATGTGTATCTATTTTTATCTATCTAGCAATCTATCTATCTATATCTATCTATCTCTATCTTTGCCTCCATCTATCTAGCTATGACTATGTCTCTATGTCCATATGTCTCTATGTCGCAATGTCTCTTTGCCTATATCTATCTATCGATCTATCTATCTTTCCATTGCGTATCTACCCATCTATCCATCCATCAATTTATCTATCTATTTCATTATCTCTCATTTTCTCTGTCTATCTATAGATCTACCTTTCTTTCTTTCCATCGACCTGTGTATCTATGTATCTATCTATCTGTCTATCTATCTACCTACCTACCTATCTATCTCTCTATCTCTCTATCTCTCTATCTATCTATCTCTGTATCTGTCTATCTGTCTATCTCTCTATCTATCTATCTATCTATCTCTCTATCTCTCTATCTCTCTATCTCTCTATCTCTCTATCTATCTATCTCTCTATCTATCTATCTATCTATCTATCTGTCTATCTGTCTATCTGTCTATCTGTCTATCTGTCTATCTGTCTATCTGTCTATCTATCTATCCATCTATCCATCTATCTAACTATCTATCTATCTATCTATCTATCTATGTATCTATGTATCTATGTATCTATCTATCTATCTATCTAATCTAATCTAATCTAATCTAATCTAATCTAATCTAATCTAATCTATCCTATCTATCCTATCTATCCTATCTATCCTATCTATCCTATCTATCCTATCTATCCTATCTATCCTATCTATCCTATCTATCCTATCTATCCTATCTCTCCTATCTCTCCTATCTCTCCTATCTATCCTATCTATCCTATCTATCCTATCTGTCCTATCTATCCTATCTATCCTATCTATCCTATCTACCCTAGCTATCCTACCTATCCTACCTATCCTACCTATCCTACCTATCCTATCTATCCTATCTATCCTATCTATCCTATCTATCCTATCTATCCTATCTATCCTATCTATCCAACCTATCCAACCTATCCTATCTATCCTATCTATCCTATCTCTCCTATCCCTCCTATCTCTCCTATCTCTCCTATCTCTCCTATCTCTCCTATCTCTCCTATCTATCCTATCTATCCTATCTATCCTATCTATCCTATCTATCCTATCTATCCTATCTATCCTATCTATCCTATCTATCCTCTCTATCCTATCTATCCTATCTATCCTATCTATCCTATCTATCCTATCTATCCTATCTATCCTTTCCTATCTATCCTATCTATCCTATCTATCCTATCTATCCTATCTATCCTATCTATCCTATCTATCCTATCTATCCTATCTATCCTATCTATCCTCTCTATCCTCTCTATCCTCTCTATCCTCTCTATCCTATCTATCCTATCTATCCTATCTCTCCTATCTCTCCTATCTATCCTATCTATCCTATCTATCCTATCTATCCTATCTATCCTATCTATCCTATCTTTCCTATGTGTCCTATCTATCTATCTATCTATCTATTTATCTATCTATCTATCTATCTATCTGTCTATCTGTCTATACTATCTATTTCGCCATATCTATCTTTGTATCTGTCTATCTATCTATCTATCTATCTATCTCTCTCTCTCTATCTGCTGATCCTTTCTATCCTATCTATCCTATCTATCCTATCTTTCCTTTCTATCCTATATATCCCGTCCTATCCTATCCTATCCTATCCTGTCCTATACCATTTACCTATCTATCTATCTTTCTTTCTGTCTATCTATCTTTCTATCCATCTATCTCCCCTTCTATCTATTTTATCTGTCCTGTCTATCCTATCTATCCTTTCTATCCTATCTATCCTTTCTATCCTATCTATCCCTTTCTATCCTAACTATCCTGTTTATCCTATCTATCCTGTCTATCCGATATATCCGATTTATCTTATATATTCGTTCGTTCCTATCTTTCGTTTTACTCCATATATCCTTACTATCCTATCTACCCCATCTATCCTGTCTTTCCTGTTGATCCTATCTATCCTGTCTGTGCTATTTATCCTTTATTTCCTATCTTTCTTTCTACCCTTTCCTAACCTATCCTGTGCTAATTATCCTTTCCCATTTTACCCTTTTCTATCCTATCTTTCCTATCTATCCTACCTATCCTATCTACCCTATATATCTTATTTATATTTATTTATATGTTCTATCCTATGTATCCTATCTACCCTATCTATCCTACCTTTGGTATCTGTCCTTTCTATTGTTTCTATCTTGTCTATACTTTCTACCCTATCTATCTTATCTTTTCAATCCTGTCTAACCTGTCATGTATATTTGTATATGTGTATTTATGTATGTAATGTCATGTCATGTAATGTAATGGAATGTAACGTATGCGTGTCTGCATGCATGCATGCAGGCATGTAATGTATGTAACGTATGTGATGTATGTAATGTATCTAATGTATGTAATGTATGTAATTATGCATGTAATGTAGTGTCATGTCATGTCATGTCATGCAATGTAATGTCATGTCATGTAATGTAATGTCATGTCATGTAATGCAATGTAATGTAATGTATGTAATGTATGTGTGTATGTATGTATGTATGTAATGCAATGCAATGCAATGCAATGCAATGCAATGTAATGTAATGTAATGTAATGTCTGTATGTATGTATGCAAATATGTATATTTTTATATTGTTTACATGTATACATGTATATTCGTATGTATTTCTATTTGCAAAGGTACCAGGTACCGAATGCCTTTTGTGGAATTAAGTAAGCAGGGTTTTGCAGAATGCGTGGTGTCAATGGTGGTGGTGCATGCCGCACACATTTAGCACCCCAGATTCTATACACTTCGTACTCTCTACAAAACACACACTACACACCTGGTGCCTGGTGCTCCCAAATACACATGCCACGCATGACACTGCAAACGCTACATTCCACAGCCTTTAGACTGCAAACTCTACACTTCACACTGCAAACTCCACACCTCACATTGGGCACGAAACGCCCAACGTTGCATTTCACATTCAGCATACTGAACACTACAAGTGAAAACCATACACTGCAAACATTACAGTCCACGCCATGCACACTCCACCCACCAGTCGCCACACTCCGCACTCCAGATGCAAACTCGACATTCCACATGCCTGCCTCCGCACTCTACACACTCCAGAATCACACACACACAGAGAAAAAGTGCAAGATGGCGCAAGGTTCCAAACAAGTATGGGAAAGTAGGCCAAGGTTAAAAGGAACATGCCAAGGTTAAGAAAGAGTAGGTCAAGGTCCAAAAAAAGTGATCCAAGGTCAAAAAAAGTGATCCAAGGTCGAAAAAGAGAGGTAAGGTTAAAAAAAAGTGATCCAAGGTCAAAAAAAAGACTTGCCCTTTTCTTTTTCCATGTTGTCCCGATCTGTCCCCAATCAAAACGTGACCCCACACGCTCAGTACTGGGGATGGTGTATTTTCAGGTACAGTAACGTGGCTAAAACATTTATAAACCATCCCTCAAATCACCATAAAGGTGGTATAAACCATTCCCAAATGGGTGGTTTATGGCATTGTTTTACCCACATTATACCAAATTATCCTTGGCGGTGCAGTTGGGGTTAGTTTGATGGGGATATCTCTGGTATTAACCACCCGAAGTTTGGACAGAAGCCCAATGCTGCAACCATGGTTGGTTGTATATCCAATGACTTGAACTGCAGCCCTTTGATCAATGGTCATTCCACGATCCTAAAATGGAGGTACTGTACCTTATAAGGCCATATTTTGGGGGTGTATTCCCTTACATAGGCCTTACATAGGCCGTATATATGGTAGGTACCTCCAATTTAGGTTCCTGAAATGGCCAGTGATTTGAAGCCCTACTTGCAGGCTCATTCCAGCTGGGTGAGTGGGAAAAAACAAAATCTGCTTAGTAAGTCCCCCACAACTTGTGGGTCATCCCATTGACAAAAATGGGTTTGTTTGAACATCGTCTACCCCAAAATCCATTGGATTTGAAAGAAATGCCCTTATTAAAATAGCCATTTAGAGGTATACCAACCCCAAGTTTCAGACATGTAGAATATCCATTTATCTATATTTATCTATACAGTTATCTAATTATATAACCGTTAATAAATGGGATAGGTTAACCATTAATAATCCCATATATGTATATATATATATATATATATATATTCATGGTGGTATTGGTATTGGTGTTTGGAAGTTGGCAATATACCCATATATATATATACATATACATATACATATATATGTATATACCAATACTAATCCATACATAACTACTAACTTCAGTTACTACCCAGGCTGGGTCCCCAATGATGTTGCCCAAAGCTCGCTGGGTCTCCCAGGTGATTTGTGTGAAGGTCAAGGCACAGGGTTGGTGGTTTGACCCCAAAAAACGTAGCTGTCGTCCGAGGTGCAAAACAAACATACATACATACATACGTACGTACGTACGTACGTACGTACGTACGTACATACCTTTATTACATTACATTACAATACATCACATTACATTAAATTACATTACATACATTATTTTTGTAAATACTAGTGTATTTACATACATACTATTGTATACATATACGTATATATATATATATATCTATATAAACACAATTAATATATGTATATGATTCTTTGGATAAATTGTAATGACTTCACGTCGTGATGTCACTGGAATCATGGTGAATGGATTCGGGGAATCATCCCCGAATGGCCGTATGATCACTGCTTTTTTCAGGTTGGTGAATTCCTATAACTCACCATTTTGGTTGGTTTCTTTCTTATCAGTTGGTGAATTATCTACCTATAATTTGCTGAATTGAGAATTCTAAATGTACAGATAGGTACCTTTTTGGTAATCAAATGTGGCACTAGAAAACATCCTACAATTGTAGGTTTAAATAGGACAGTAATCTATAAATAGTGGATTTTGCAGCAAGCCAGGTTTGATTTCCACAGGGTAAATACATAAACAGATACAGATATGGTCATGCTGGAGAGATAGAATCAGGATGTTTATTCGATCAAAACATAGACATTTTTATTTTCTATTTCCTTCAGAATATCCATGATGAATTTGTGTATATATTTATAATATGTATTTATTTTGAATATATATATATATATTTATAATACATATATATATAATATATATAAATAACATACATATATATATATATATACAGATATCATTGTATATACATGCATATGTATGAATGTGCGCGTGAAATCAAAACCACTTACGAACAAAAAACCCTCTCACTTGGAGCCAGTTTTCATTTGTTGACGCAAGACGTTGTGTTTCCGTCTGACCTGGATGACGATTCCAAATGAATACTGTGACCCTGAAAAAATGACCATTCCTACAATGTGGGCCCCAGTTCTAAAATGGTTTATAAACCCCATTAACTATAGTTATAAGTAGTATTATAAGTTTTAAACCATAGTTATTGGAGTTATAAACCAACTTAGCTATCTAGGGGGCCCCACATTGTAGTGGAAAGTAATCTTCCAACCCCATGTTTGGCAGGGTCTATGTTAATGTGGGGTACAGCAGATGTTTTTTATTTCCAGATTGCCGATTTCCCAAGTTGTGCTGGATTGAAACATGGTTATTCTCCGACGTTCCTATCTCTCTCAACTAATTCAATCTCCTCAGTTTTGCTGCTAGGACTTCCCAAGACATTGTGGAAACTATCAACTATCTATCCTAATTTTGGCTCTGTTCTATGAAGTATAGTAACCATTTCCACTAAACATTACCCTGGGGTAAGCTAACATAGATGTGGAAAAACCAGTGGTCTTCCTAGGAAAACTGATATTCACTAGTGGGCTGAACGGTTGTTCTTCTGATGGGATCAGATCCCACCGATTTCACGATTTGGAGGTACAACAAATAAACCTTGTTTCTTTTGCGTTAAAAAAGAAAACAGTAGACCCATACTTTGCTGATTACCCATGGGGTTTGAACCCCTTGATACTATGAGTCGTAGTAATATTGTTCTTATTCTTGTCATATCCCATGATTAGGGGTCTAAACCCTGTCATTCGGTGTTGTTGTTACCACTATTCTTGAGCATTGTTTGTTTAATTGCACATATAGCGATAATAACATATACAGTATACAGTAATAACACTTTAAAACGTAATTTTCAACGATTATTATTTGTGTTAGACTCTACTTCGTGGTTAATGATTATTATTACTGTAGTATTGTACATTTTTCTTTTTCGTAATCATTACTTGTTGATAACGTGGTAAAGCCTCAAGTATCCTTGGTAATGTTGGATCCTGATTAGTGTAGGGGGGACCCCCCCTAAGCAATTCTGAGGCTCTGTTTAATGTGTGTTTTTTTAGGGATCGGGGTCTGAATAAAATTTTATGAATTGATTTTGTTTGATTTCAATTTACTTTCAATTGATTTCAATTTACTTTCAATTGATTTCAATTGATGTTCAGTTGATGTCAATTGATGTTCAATTTGCTTTCAATTGATTTCAGTCAATTTACTTTCAATTGATTTCAATTTACGTTCAACTGATTTCAATTTACCTTGATCGAGTGAAGCGCTAAGCCGCTAAGCTTTGGATGATCGAGTGAAGCGCTGGTTGGGAACGCTGTTTTTGCCCAACAATTTGAAGCTGGGGGCAGTGGCAGGCTCCTATCTTGGAGAAAAGTTTGGAGACTTGCTGCAGGGGGGTGGCCATTTTGGGAAGATGCCGGTCCGATGCACAGCAAAAACTGTGCTGTCGCTATCGCTTTTGAGCCGCGTCTGCGGCGGACCCCTTCGCTTGAAGCGAATGGTGGCCGCCCGGGATGTGGAAGGCATCGTCGCTTGCTTACAGCAAGTGGCTCACAACCGCCCACTTTCAAATGATTTCAATTTACCTTCAACTGATTTCAATTTACTTCTCATTGATTGTATAATCCAATAGTAATCCCATAGTAATCCCCCAAAAAATATCATAGACATATCATGGAAATCCCATTGGAATCCCAGAGAAATCCCATAGAAAGATAGTAGAAATAACATGGAATCTCATAGGAACCACAAAGAAATCCCATAAGAATCCATTCCCTCAGAAATCCCATAGTAATCCCATAGAAACATCATAGAAAGATTATGGAACTCCCATAGGAATGCCATAGTGATCCCATAGAAGTAATGCCATATTATAGAAATCCAATAGACATATCATGTAAATCCCATAGGACTCGCAAAGAATTCCCATAGAAATATCATAGAAATCCCATAGAAATCCCATAGGAATCCAATGGAAAACCCAGAATACCATAGAATTCCCATAGCATCCCTTCAGAAATCCCATAGAAATATCAAAGAAACATCATAGAAATCCAATAGAAATCCCCTAGGAATCCAATGGACATCCCATAGACATCCTACTGAAACACCATAGGAATCCCATAGAAATACCATCGACACCCCTTGAGAATATCATAGAACCACCATAGAAATTCCAAATAAACCTCATGGAAATCCCATAGAAATCTCAAACAAATCCTAAAGAAATATCATAGACATACATGTTTTTGTTTTTTAAACAAAAAATAAATCCTATAGTAATCTCATAGAAATGACATATCATAGGAATCCAATAAAAATGTCATGGAAATCCCATAGAAATATCATGGAACCCCCAAAGAAATCCCATAGGAACATCATAGAAATACCACTGACATCCTGTTGAAACCCCATGGGAATCCCATAGACACCCCTTTAGAAACACCATGGAATATCAAAGAAACACCATAGAATTCCCATAGAAACTTTACAGAAATCCCATAGAAACACCATAGTAGTCAAGGAGAGGATGCCAGGAGAATTGAACTAAGTAAGAGACAACAGCTATAGCAAAGGAAAGGAGAAAAGGGTTTTGGAAACCAACATCACTTCAAAAAAACGCTGGACACAATAGAGGACAACCACAACAAACATGCTATTGAAGATCAATGCTTCTCATGGGCTACCCCCTTGAAAAATTGTTTGGGTGCTGTTTTTTCATGGTGTTTTAATAAGGCATCCTATATTATGGGAAATTAGGCATTTTGAGAATTCCAAAAGAATGGAACTAAGAAAGTAAAAGAGAAAAATATTAGCAAAGGAAAGGACAAGGAAAGAAGAGAAGGATTTTGGAAAAGAAAAAACTGCAGAAAAAAAAACTGGACACAATAGAGGACCGACACAACAAACATACTATTGAAAATCAGGGTTTTCTCATGGACTACCCCCTTGAAAAATTGTTTGGGTACTGTTTCTTTTTTTACAAAATTGGGTTTTGATAAGGCATCCTAAAAATATGTTTGTTTTTGTATGTTCAAAGACATGTTGCAAGTACTCATCAAATAATTACTTAATTAACTATGTGAATCAATGAAAAAAACAAAAGCGAAAATAAACAACTAAATGCTGAACAAAAAAATGGCCTCAGAAAAAAAAAAAACTGACACAATACCGACCCACCCCAACAATTACACTGATTCAGAATTATTTTGGGAACACTTGATACAGAATCCCCACACTAATCGGGATACTACATTAATTATATTTCGATCTTTACTTCAATGGCCATTTCAGGAACCTAAATTGGAGGTACCTACCATATATACGGCCTATATAAGGCCTGTGTAAGGGAATATCTTAGGCATTGCTTCTAACAATAACTCTTTAGGCAATTATACCCCAATATTTGGAGTATATATGCCCCAATTTTGTTATAATATACCATAAAAATTGTGGTATATATATTTCAATTTTTGTTACAATATACCCAAATTATTGTTATAATATATCCAAAATCTTGTTCAAAATATACCCCAAATCTTGCTCAAAATATACCCCGAATCTTGTTCAAAATATACCCCAAATGTGTGTTCCAATTATACACAATATGCCACAAATTGTTTATACGTACCACTTTGAAGGAAGTTTTTGTTGGTCTATACCTTTTTGACCACCCAAACCATACCCCAAATTTGGGGGTATGGAATCCCAAGACATACCCCAAATTTGGTGTCTGGAATCCAAAAAATGCACCAAATTTGGGGTCTGGAATCCAAAAAATGCACCAAATTTGGGGTCTGGAATGGGTCCGGGAAATTCGGGGTATATTTTGAACAAGATTTGGGGTATATTTTGAACAAGATTTGGGATATATTATAACAATAATTGGTGTATATTATAACAAAAATTGAGATATATATGCCCCAAAATTTGGGGTATATTATAACAAAAAGTGTGGTATGTTTTGGTTAAAAATTGGGTATGAATGAGACAAGGTAGGGGTATATTATGACTGCTGGGGGTACCTAATCTAGGCAATATATAGCCTGTAAAGAGGGTACCCTAGTTACTGTTAGAAGAAACCCCTAAGGAATATCCCAGCAAAATATGGCCCAAAATATGGTACTATCGTACCTCCATTTTGGGATCCTGAAATTCCCATTGACAACTTACACTGCTCAAGTGGATTCGAAAAGGCCCCAGGATACTAAATTATTGGGACTATTGGGATCTGCTATGATTTACCCACATTAATTCTATTTCGATCTTTACAACACTATCTGCCATGGCGGCCGTTTCCGCCAGCTGCCTTGAACGACACCAAGTTCGCGCCGCACGGGGCCGCCGGCAACGGCGCCCCGGTGTTCCTCTCGGAGGAAGGTGCCGTTTTCGTGCGGAGACGCCATGTTGGCTGCTTTGAAATCATGGGTTAATCATGGTCAATTAATCATGGGATAATCATGGGACAATCATGGGAAAATCATGGGAAAATCATCGGAAAATCATGGTTAAAGGCGGTTCAACCTTTAAATCAACGATGTTTCATGGAAAATCCCAGGAACCTGTGGGAACATATATGAAGATATCCCTACAGAGGTTTAAGCGACACTTTTTTTTAAAGGCCATGACCATCCGCCCCAGATGGGATGATTGGCAAGCCATCTAGTTGTGGTTATGATAGGATAATAATGTCAACCCTGGAGTAATAAGCCCCGTTTACGGCTGTTTTATTGGGAAGGTACCATAAAAAAGTATCAAATCATGACTATTGGGGGGAATACCCCCCTAATTAATAAACCATGGTTTATGAATCCGGGGTTGACATTACTAAAATATGGGATATAGAGGTATTGATAACATCTATGGTGCTGCACTGCTGCAAGCTAAGTTTTTTGTCGTGGTTGGATATAGAGGGGTCATGATGGGATCATAGCAAGAGGGATATAATATGCGAATATTTCTGGGATATATCACCAACTTGATATTATTTGATGGGTCTGAAAATGGGCTGCGGATAGCCCAATGACCATTGTGAGTAAGGTAAATCAGTGAATTCAGGGATACTCTATAAACAAAGTTAATTAGATGGGATGATCATAGGGGGAAAAATGTGATTGAATTCGAGAAATTACTTGAGACAATATTTTAAAAACGCGATGATTATCTTTTAACTAAAGAGAATATTCATATTAGCAGTGGGATGTTGATTAATTATTGGATTATGCGCTTCTTCATGGGTAATATACCCTTGAAAGATAGTGCCCGGGTTCATTAGTTCACTTGGTCTACAAGTAGATGAACTGATGGGTGTGTGGTAGATATATCGAACTAGTTAACTGGCTTGATAAGCCAAGTTCTAATTGGATTTTGGACCACCTTGGGATACAACTTGGGGATAACTGGTTGGCAACTGCTTTGGAACTTTTCAAAGGTGCATGCCTTGCTTGCAGGTACTTGACTCGTTGGGAATCCCTTTATAAGTATTATAAGTGGCAACTCTTCATGTTCACTTAGCTATTTCATGGGTTATCATTCATAAGTCTTCATTTAAAATATGGGTAAAACAATGCCATTTGCACTATCCCCCAGTCATCGCCATTTTTATAGGTGGTATGGCTACCATTCCCAGTCATGGCTGGTTTATGGCATTGTTTTACTCACACAAAGTATATATATATATGTATATATATATATGTATATTTTCACCATATACTAACTATATATTATTACTATTAACCCTGATTAACTATATTTTATAGCCATATAGTATTATTAGCCATATATTAAGCACATATGATTTAGTGTATCCTTCTTTGGACCACCGGCTTTCGGACCAAGCCAACCACATCAATTGGAATGTCCGAACTTCCCAGACCTTGCAGGCGATCTCTATTTGTACCATGGACCGAAATGCGAAGCTGGTCACAGCGGTATCCGTTGGTACTTGCCACTTGGATATCAAAGTGAGTGTGTCTGAAAATAGGGTATATTATATAATATTATATATATAGAATATATATATATAAATAATAACATATATATATATATACACAACATATACATTTATGACACATATCAATATTATATTCCATGATTATATGTAAACATCACATATAACATAGATTTTGTATGATATATGTATACATATATAAATATGTATATATATATACATATTGGATACGTATAGATATGTATATATATATATATAGTAAATATATATATATATATATATAATATGTATATAATATATGTATAAAACGTATTATACAAAAAATGTGCATAAACAGTATTATATATACATTCTCTGGATCAATGCTGCGGTGTCACTAGAAATGATGCTTCGTAAGGGGAATCATCCCCGAATTGCAATTTTTCGGGCTGGTGAATCATAGGTGGTTTCCATAAATGGGGGATCCTCAATAGCTGGATGGTTTATTTCATGGAAAATCCCCAATCTAGAAATGGATGAAGAAATGGGGTACCCCCATGGATTGGAAACCTCTATATATAAATTCATATGTATTTAAAAATTGTGGAAGAAAACATATTATGGCCATTTCAATAGGGAACGCAATGATGTCCATACGTTGTACTTGATCCGTTCATTTTGGGGTCGGCATGTAGCGTGGTCCGACCTTTTCGTTTTTTTTGGTGACGACTGTTACCCTCCTAATTTTGCTGATTTTCCCAGAGAAAAAATGGTAATGTTCCATACTTATGTTAGTTTACCAGATGGTATTTTCTCAAACATGCTTGCATTAACAAATGCTCATCATGTCACCCGCTGTCATTTTCCTTCCTCACAGATTGCAAGTCTGATCTACGTATATATTGTAATTATTTTCATTGATCGACGTTTTTTTGCCCTCCCGCCACCCCAGGACATGACACGTATGTCAACATGAGCTTGCATTGCGTACCATATGATTGCCGATGACAGACACGTCAACTTGAGTTGATTCTCCACATCATATCATTGGAATCCACAGTTCCAAGAGACTATACGTAAATATAAACATATACAGAGACAAACATACACAGACATACACAGACATACACAGACATACACACACGCATACACACATACATACAGACACGTACGTACATACATTGCGCTAGGTTACATTCCATTGCAAAAAATACATACATACACATACATGTATGTATATATATATATATACATACATAAAAGATCATTTGGGACATTTCTTTTTTTTTTTAAACATGACATCATGGTTTCTGCACGCATTGGCCAAATCCAAAACGTACCCCAAAGCCCTGGGTGTGTTCATGTGGCCCAGCATAGGATGTCGGATCCCAATGACAGAGCCTGGACCATTACAGTAGATTTCCACATCCCAACTAGTTTGGTATAAGTAATATAAGTTTAAGTAATGACATGTAAACATATTGTAATCTACATTACTGTAAACTATAGTAATATAAGTAATATAATCAATATTCTACTTATTCATTGAATGTGTATTTTTCATAAGTAGATGACATTAAAAACAAACACATACAAACAATTTAGTGTTCTTTCGCTGCTGTCCCGTGAATGTGTATATCTATGTATTTACAATTTACATATATGACATTATATACAACGCTTACTATGGTATGATATGTTATCATAATGATGTAGTATAGCACGATACCTGTAATGTGGTAAACCCCAAAACAGACCCCCTTTTGGGGTATGGTCTTTCACACCCTAAAGGTTAAGAAAATCAACTTCGTGTATTGGGATTACCTTATCTTAAAATCCCATAATATAGAATATACTTGTGTCATATGTATGATTTGGGTTTTGATCTAATGTGGTTAAAACACTAATAAGCTACACCCCATTTGGGAATGGTAAACATACCATCTATAGTAATGGTGATGACTGGGGGATGGTTTCTTGTTGGTGGTTTGGAACATGATTTTTTCCATATATTGGGAATAATGATCCCCATTGACTTTCATATTTTTCAAGATGGTTAAAACAACCAACCAGTTAGTTATATCCCCTTTACCCAATCTGCAAGGTGGTGCTCCCAAGATAGCTAAGTTGGTTTATAACTCCAATATAGGTGATATATCTATTACTGGTTGGTGGTTTCAAACATTTTTTATTTTCCATAATATCTGGGATAATCCGTCCCATTGACTAATATTTTTCAGAGGGGTAGGTCAACCACCAACAAACAAAACACTCAGCTCTGGTGCGTTGCAAAAGATCGGTGTTTAAGGAAAATCACCATTTTAACTATGGAACATGACTAACATAACTAACTAACATTAAAACATAGATGTTATGTTAGATTTCCCCATTAAAAATGGTGGATGTTCCCTCTGGTAAACATACACAAAACTATGTAAAATCACCATTATTCATGGGAAAATCAACGACTTAAATGGGCCATTTTCAATAGCAAACTGTTAAATTACCAGAGGGTAAATACACTTGAACACGACAGATACATATAACATACACTTGAGTGCATGTGATTTTAGTTATTGCCTTTATTAATGATGAATATGTATGTGTACCATCACGATTACTATTATCATTGATTTTACTTCCATCATTATCGTTTTACTATCGATATTATTTTGTTATACTTACCATCCGATTCCGGTAATTTAACATAGCTTTTGAAACGGTCCACTTAGAGATGAATTACCTCCGAAAAACAATCTTTGTTCCATAGTTATGTTAAATTCATTACCAGAGGGTACTTGATTGCTCACCCCACTTCGTAAGTAGATTATAACCCTAGTTATAATTAAGTGGATTAACCCTACTTATCCCACTTACAACCAGGGATATAACCTACTTAGGATTCGTGGGATGAACCACCAAGTAGTACTATCTTCTTGCCGTGTCATCCCCAACGAAGCCTGCCGATTGCAGACTCGTGGGCACCTGAGGAGTCCGACACTCTGCAATCCAGGCTACTACTTGGCATATGCGGTTCCTCAGAAAGAAAAACTTCACAACGGCCCGATGATTCAGCAAAACGTGGTTGTTAGAAGGGGGAATGAGGCGTATTTCCAGTTTGAAGTTTAGGAACTGTGGTCAGTTGCCGCAGTTGTTTTCTACAATAGGGGATGTGAATTTACGCGGCAAAACTTGGTGCCATTAACCAAGATAAAATGAAATTGAATAATCAAACAGCGGACCAACGAATGTTGGTTAAGAACTGGTAATCCCATGTTTGAGGTACATGATTTTGGGCCTTACCCAGTGGTTATGGATTGGGTGATAATGTTGTTGATGATGATGATGATTTTTATCATTACTATTGTTGTTTTTATTAGTGTTATTATTATATGATATTACGATGTGACAAAGATGCAACAGGCACCTTTGAGTGACAATTGGTGCTATGTCCGGCATGGGGACTTAGAACCAGCATGACTGGATGGGGTCTGAAGTGAACATTTGGTGCACACAAGTTTGCATCAGTTGCAAAGACTGGGAACAATGAACACAAGTGGCGATGTAGTCAGGATGATTCGTAAAAGAGTGCATGAGTTTTGTGATTTGTATGATCTACAATATGTAAACATACTATATGCATACGTATCCAGTGGTGTGTATACACATGTTTAGATATACATAGTTATTTCTAGATATACATATCTCTTTCTGGTTCGTGGTTTGGAACATTTTTTATTTTTCCATATATTGGGAATAGTCATCCGATTTGACTTTCATATTTTTCAGAGGGGTAGGTCAACCACCAACCAGCTTTATATAGACATCTAGATCCTTCAGGATGTATCCAACACCAGGATCGAACCGCTCAAACTGGGCATGGACAGCTGATTTTTCTTATGAACTCGCGGAGGGTAGTAGATTCTATAGCATTCAGCAGTTTTCTGCCTCTGCTTCTGGGTTGCTCTATATGAATGCATATGTACTGACATGTGGGCATTTTATTTTTCTCATCAGTCTATATATTATTATTATTATTATGTTGTGATATGATATATGCTATACAAATAATTATATATATATATATATATATATGTTTACACATACACAACCATTGATATTTAGTCATATTGAATTATTGTAGATGGGAGCTTCCATCACCGCCTGAGGTATCTGAAGATCCCACAAGGTGCCTGGATGGGACTAACGGGACATGCCCGAGGAGTAAGTCACATTTTAAATATATATATATATATATATATGGTTGGTGGTTTAGATGGAACATGTTTGATTTTTCCATATATTGGGAAGAATAACCCCAACTGACAAATATTTTCAGAGGGGTTCAAACCAACCAGATAGATAGACATATATATATATATACACCTTAAATTTCATTTGAGCTCGAATTTCAGCCTGATCTGTTTTGTCAGCTTGAACAATGATTCGGGCAGAAAATCCGCCTGAAGGCGGAATCTTGAATTTAGGCAATTTCAACTCTCTTTGGCAACATAAACATCCCGACGGGGGGAAAACCGTGCCAGCGTTTTGAGCGTTTTGAAAAAAGATGTCGTTTTCGCCATAGCGAAACTACTGATTCATTCCCCAAAATAGGCTTAAAATTCCCTGGGAATTTGAAGTGGTTTTTTGATGATGACCTGTAATTTACAGGGAATTTGTTCCTGAAAAGGTGCGCGGTGTTTTGTTCCACCTTGCATTGCCATACGGTTCTTCAAGGCGCGACCAGTGAGCTCCAAAAGACTCTTGGTCTTGGAGTTTGTCCAACGCCATTGCCACACCCTGATGCTTCGCATCAATTTTGGGTTAACATGGCCGTTGGATCTGGGCGAGAGACTCCATGGTATGGCAGACTTAGATAGTCGCCACATCGCATCAAACCCCCCAACCCAGTGACGTGACGTCAGATGTGCGTGTGACGCAAGTTAACATGAAAGTGAACATCCCCACCCCCCCAACCCAGTGACGCAACGTCAGATGTGCATATGACGAAATTTAACATGAACATTAACATCCCCACCCCCCCAACCCAGTGACGTAACGTCAGACGTGCATGTGACGCAAGTTAACATGAACGTTAACATCCCCACCCCCCCAACCCAGTGGCAACGTCAGAACCTGCATGTGACCACGTTGACCCTGAACGTTAACATCCACCCCCCCAAACCATGACGCAACGTCAGTTTGAAGGTGATGCAGTTAACATGAACGTTAACATCCCCACCCCCCAACCCAGTGACGTAACGTCAGATGTGCATGTGACGCAAGTTAACATGAACGTTAACACCCCACCCCCCGCAACCCAGTGACGTAACGTCAGACCTGCATGTGACGCAAGTTAACATGAACGTTAACATCCCCACCCCCCGAACCCAGTGACGTAACGTGAATGTGCATGTGACGGATAAAATATGTGTGTTTTCAAAAACGGCCAAAACGCTGGCGCGGTTTTCCCCCCGCTGGCATAAACATGTGTTGCAATTTGAGGGGTCAAAAGGTATGAAGCAACGGTGCTTATATATATATAACCAGTCATGATTTGTGGATCATCCTTCACCATTTTGCCAGCTCCAGGGATCAAAGACTATCAAAGTATACGTGACGCCGTGGACAAGTGTCAGGTGAAAAAACATGTGGCAGGGGGGTCCTTGGTCCTTACTTGGTGGTTCTTCCCACTTACTAAGTAGGTTATATCCTTTAACCTTACTTCTCCCACTTATAAGTAGCTTAACCACCAAGTACTTAGTTCAGGATGCAGTTACTCCCAGTTGGGCTGAAGAAAACGCTCCAAAAGACCGTGTTGTCCTGGGAACAGGCTCAATGGAACAATTCGTCTTCCAGATTGTGTTTCACCATTTGGTCAAGCACATCTTTGGGCTGTATGCGTCGACGCTTTTTCCTTTTACGCTCGGGGACTCTATTTATTGTTGCACGCCTACTTTGGTCATTGGAAACCTTTTACGCGGACTGCAGCGCAGACTTTTGTGGTTTGGACGTGATGTCAGGGCCTGGGACGGAAGCATCCCCGAACCACTACAGACAGCGGCCGCCATGCTTCTGCTTGAATTCGTCGACTTGAGCCAGAATCCGTTTGGACTGGCGCCTGGTGTATTGCATGATGCCATACGTGCATTAATCAGGGGAATGTCACATTCCATCCTGATCATGAGTTGGGGCATCTATTACATTACGAAAGCAGGGTGTCAAGTCTGGTACTCGTAGGCTTAAAATTCCCTGGGAATTTGAAGTGTTTTTTTGATGATGACCTGTAATTTACAGGGAATTTGTTCCTGAAAAGGTGCGCGCTATTTTTTTCCCCCTTACATTGCCATACGGTTCTTCAAGGCGCGACCAGTGAGCTCCAAAAGACTCTTGGTCTTGGAGTTCGTCCATCGCCATTGCCACACCCTGATGCTTCGCATCAATTTTGGGTTAACATGGCCGTTGGATCTGGGCGAGAGACTCCATGGTATGGCAGACTTAGATAGTCGCCACATCGCATCAACCCCCCAACCCAGTGACGTAACGTCAGATGTGCGTGTGACGCAAGTTAACATGAACGTTAACATCCTACCCCCCCAACCCAGTGACGTAACGTCAGATGTGCAAGTGACGCAAGTTAACATGAACGTTAACATCCCCAACCCCCCAATCCAGTGACGTGACGTCAGATGTGCATGTGACGCAAGTTAACATGAACGTTAACATCCCCACCCCCCAACCCAGTGACGTAACGTCAGATGTGCATGTGACGCAAGTTAACATGAACGTTAACACCCCACCCCCCGCAACCCAGTGACGTAACGTCAGACCTGCATGTGACGCAAGTTAACATGAACGTTAACATCCCCACCCCCCGAACCCAGTGACGTAACGTGAATGTGCATGTGACGGATAAAATATGTGTGTTTTCGAAAACGGCCAAAACGTTGGCGCGGTTTTCCCCCCTGCTGGCATAAACATGTGTTGCAATTTGAGGGGTCAAAAGGTATGAAGCAACGGTGCTTATATATATTTATATATATATATATAACCAGTCATGATTTGTGGATCATCCTTCACCATTTTGCCAGCTCCAGGGATCAAAGACTATCAAAGTATACGTGACGCCGTGGACAAGTGTCAGGTGAAAAAACATGTGGCAGGGGGTTCCTTCATGGTCCTTACCTGGTGGTTCTTCTCACTTTCTAAGTAGGTTATATCCTTGGTTATAAGTGGATTAACCTTACTTCTCCCACTTATTGGTAGCTTAACCACCAAGTACTTAGTTCAGGATGCAGTTACTCCCAGTTGGGGTGAAGAAAACGCACCCAAACTCTGCCATGTTTTCCCCCCTCAAGGCCGCCAGCGTCGGATAAGTGGTACATGGATTGCCGAAACGACGGTTGGAAACAGCAGCCTGGTTGGGGATGGTGGGCTGCCTGGTGCAGCGTTCAAGATGTTCATTGATGATTGGGGGAATCATACTATCCAATAGTTTTGGCATAATCATGTTAAATCATCCATATATGTTTAATCATCAAAACTATTGGATATATATATATATACATATTCAATATATTCCATTGCTATTTTTCATCATATCATGCCCATACATACTATCCATATGTATATATATATGGTTAATCATCCAGGAACTGGGAAGCAACCAAGTTTTCATATGGATGATGGAGTTTGAGGATTTGAAGATCGAAAAAATCATATCCTGGACTCTCCAAGTGTCCCGATGAAAACGGTTTGGGTTTCCTAATGGCTGGATGCCCTGTTTATCTGGGTGGTTATGATGGGTAGTAATTGGAATGATCCCAATATTAGCCTTATTTATTTCAGGTTCGTGAATTATCACAATTTGCTCATATTTGGGGGTTTCCATAAATGGAGGTACCCTAACATGGATGGTTCATAATGGAAAATCCTGTTAAAATGGATGAGAACTGAGGGTACCCTCAGTTTAAGAGACTTCCATTTCAGTAGGATTTGACTCTTTTATATCTTTTGGTTTGTTGCAGGTTACTATCTCAAGACTGGTCATTGGACATCGTCCCAGTCATAGGGGTATACCCAATAATAGACCTCTATTTGGGATTATTTTTGGCGTGAAACGAATATGGATGTGACCAAGTGCCACGCCTGCCACGTGAAACGAAGGTGGATGTCGCCAAGTGCCACGCCTGGCACGAAGGTGGATGTCAGGAAGGACAAGTTGTGTGTGAGCAAGTTGTGCGTGGACAAGTTGTGTGTGAGGAAGTTGTGTGTGAACAAGTTGTGTGTGAACAAGTTGCGTGTGGACAAGTTGTGTGATGACACGTGTGTGTGTGTATGAGTAATGTATGAGTAAGGCAAGTTGCGTGTGGACAAGTTGTGTGATGACAAGTTGTGTGAGTTGAGTTGTGTGAGAGCAAGTTGTATGATGACAAGATGTATGTGTGAGCAAGTTTTGTGTGAGTTGAGTTGTGTGTGAGCAAGTTATATGATGACAAGTTGTATGTGTGATATGTGAGCAAGTTGTCTGTGAGTTGAGTTGTGTGTGAGCAAGGCAAATTGTGTGTGGACAAGTAGTTGTGAGCGGACAAGTTGTGTGAGGACAAGTTGAGTGTGGACAAGTTGTGTGTGAGCATTGTGTGTGAGGACAAGTTGTGTGTGAGCAAGTTGTGTGTGGACAAGTTGTTTGTGTGTGTGAGCAAGCTGTGTGAGCACAAGTTGTGTGTGAGCTAGTTGTGTGTGGACAAGGTGTGTGACAAAGTTGTGTGTGGACAAGTTGTGTGTGGACAAGTTGTGTGTGAGCAAGTTGTGTGAGGACAAGTTGTGTGTGAGCAAGTTGTGTGTGGACAAGTTGTGTGAGGACAAGTTGTGTGTGAGCAAGTTGTGTGTGGACAAGTTGTGTGTGGACAAGTTTCGTGTGGACAAGTTGTGTGAGAGCAAGTTGTGTGAGGCCAAGTTGCGAGTGGACAAGTTGTGGGAGTACAAGTGGCGGGAGCGGGAGCGGGAGGAGGCGGAGGCGGGATACAGAACCAAAAACAAGAACCCCACACAAAGATGTGGGAATAACATATTATGTCTGTTTTATTAGTATATATGTGTGTATATTAGCATATACTTACACATATTAACATAATATGAACATATATTAACATATATTTTTACATACATTAATATATGTTTAACCTAGATTAACATGTATGAGCATATATTAACATATTAACACATACTAACATATATTAGCATATGTTAGTATAACACAATTTTACCATATATTAACATATGTGTTCATATATTAACATATATTAACATCTCTTAGCATTTGACATTTGTTTTACACAATATGAACATATATTAGCAAATATAAAATGTATGAACATATATTAATATTTGTTAACATATATTGACATATTATATATTGATATTTATATCAACATATACATATTTACATAATTTTAACATGTATATTAACATATATTAACATATATTAACATATATTAACATAGATATTAACATTTATTAACATATATTAACCAGGACCATTCAGAAACCATTTCCCGGTTTTACATACCCAAACTTGCTCTCCCAGGATCAAGTCCCTCGGCTTGGCTGAGTCGGGTGAGGATGGAGAAGTCACCATTCCCAAGGATCTAAGTTGTTCTTAAATGGGTTTAATGTGGTTTTATATGGGTTTTATAGTTTTATATGCGTTTTTTCTGTTTTTCATAGTTTTCCTTTGTTTTTATATGGTTTTATTTGGGCGTTATATTACTGTATGGTTTTGATTCAAATCAGATGCCGCAAAAAATGATTTTGCATCATCATCGTATTTCTCCATTGCCATTTGGAGGGTATACATCTACACCATTTTCAGTCACAACCATTTTCTTTTGAATATATGGATTTCATACATATGCGGTTGTAATCTGTTTCATGTTGGTTTTCGATGGTAGTTATAAATTTAAAAATTGGGAATCCATCCAGCAATTTAATTTTGTTTGATGGGGATACGTACCCTTTGGTAATCAAACAAGACTCTTGTACAGAGGATTCAACTAAGAAAAACTGGAGGAATTCGCCAATACATCTGAGGTTTTTTAATGGGTTGTAACGGGGAATTTACCGCTCCAGGGATATCACCACTCTGCATCAGGATGGAAAGATGATGTATTATTTCGAATTGCTGCCCCAGTTTTTTGGTCAACCCATTTATACAACCAGTTCATACAACCATACATCATATAATGAACCTAGTTAACCAACGTAGCTATCGTCAATCACCTATAAATCGCAAAATTGTTTTTGGTCGATTCAGTTGATGCCTCCATGTTTTGGTTGCTCCAATGATAGCCACAAGGGTTGTAAAATCATTATTTTACCGCTATATTTGTCCAATTTACATCAATTTATTCCCCCAAACGTACCTTGGGTGCTTGGAAAAAACCTGTTTTCTGCATACCAAAAAGGTGGTGCCCCGGAGTTATGGAACTGGTGGCTATAAACCAAAGTAACTGGATATTTATCATCAACATCCATAAACCCAACACTTAGTGGAGTGAGTTATTTGATGTTATGTTTTTTTCAACCAACTTGGCTATCCTAAATAAACTATAATTCCCATTAAAACCCTCATTTGTCATTTGGTGTTTAAATGTTAATTGTTCTAGGGTTTTCCACCCTGGAGTTCCACCGCTACGACCTTGGCGTTCTGGCAGCCCAGCCTGGCAATTTGCTGAGGTTGAACTTTTCACCCATCGTTGGAGAGCCTTGGACCTGCCATGTTTCAAGGTGGAAACGCCCATCGGAACTGAGCCACAAAGAATGGCCTTCTTGATTGGTGATATTGGTGATTGATTCAGGAGTTATATATGGAGTTTAGAGTTTAATCCTACCTGGTTTTTGAATGTTGGCGACTATAATTATATAATGAGATCGGGTAGAGGTATATCTAATGGCTCAACGGGTTGATGCAGTGGTTTAACTACCGCAAAATTTAAAAAAAAACACTTGAACCATTCAACCATGTATCAAAAAGAGGGATTAAGCAACAATCAATGGCAACATCATGGGAATACGAAATAGGATATTGGGCAAAGGCCAAGAATTGGATGTGTTCACCACTCAGCATAGGGGATTTTTCCAGCAATTTTTATTGGGTTTCAAGCAACAAGAAAGGATATATCTAATGGAACTGGAGAAACCAAGCTTGAGTACTAGGCACTTTAGCTTTTAAGTCGTTTGCTATAATTGGATATAACAACCGGCTACGAAACACAAGAACTTTTTTTTTGCGGGGTATCTAAGTTTGGCCGTTATAAGGAAGTAGTAATTGTTGAATGCAAGTAGTTATATAGCAATCATAAAAGTTGCAAAGCTGGAAGTATGAGTGTGATAGGTATAGTGTTCATCAGTTTTCAGTTTTCATCTTGGAAACCTGTGCAGTGTCCAATCCATGGGGGGTAAAATTTGGAAACAATGTGGAGGTATCCTATTAAAATTGACAGGTTATCATGGAAAATAATGATGGTCCCCCCATTTTGATAGGATTATCATGGATTTTCCATGGATTTTCCGGTTCAGCTATTGGGGTACCCCCATTTTTTGGGACGAGAACGACGAGAATCCCAACCTGAGGAGGTGGTAGCAGGGAGCATCTTCGACCGTGTCAACAAGACGATTCAAATCACCAGCCCACTCTGCAGCTCGCGAAAGGCCTTGATGAATGACGTCACTTGACCTCATAGATGTCCCAAATTCCCATTGGTTGGTTGATGAAAAAAGAGGGTTTTGAAACTACCCCTTTCACAACATATAAATGATGATAGATGGTATACCAAACCGGCCCCTCTAGTTTTACAGGACATTATTGCTTGACCTTGACAGTCGGATATTGTGATGACAGCAGGATTTGATGTTGGGGCTTGGTCATTCAAATTTATTGAGTATGAGTACGCGAGTCATTGTGTTTGCCAATGGCACGTGATATTGGTTGTGGTTTTGCGGTTTTGGGGGTTTACTCGATTTTCACACTCTCAAGTTGCTCTATGTCCCAGTACATAATAGTACAACATATGATATTCCCATTATTCACCGCACTATGAATTGAGCCGGATTTTACTTTTCTATCTTTTACTATAGCTGGCAGGATGCCAGGTATCTCCAGCCCCAGGTCTTCCAGCTGCAGGGTGAGACGGACAACGGAGCGCCTCTGTTCAAGCGCCTGGGCAAAGCGCTTGGGGGCAAGGAATGCTCAGCATGAAAACTGCCATACGAAAGCTGGTTTCCATACATCAGATCTGAGGCAGAAAGAGTTTCACCTTTTGTGGCTCCATATGGGGTGATGGGACATCAGGTCCCATCGCCATAAGCGTCGCTCACCAGGCTGTTCCAGGGAAGTTGATCCAGGAATTGAACAAGCAGTTCTTGGGGAAAGCCCTCTTCATCATGAATTCCTCTGAAACTCATATGTTCAATGCAGAGACAGTGGTCAACCTCTACGAAAATCTCTACTCTCACGCGTTCAAGCTGAACCTGGGCATGGAGCATCGTGGATTGCTGGTTTGTGATGCCTTTACAGGCAGCCACTCAGAAACAAAGGGCCATGATGCCCGTCGTCTCCGATGGTCTGAGGCTTGCAACGTAGAGTTGCCGTGTGCGCAGCCTGGTGGATGGTCAGCCAAAGGGCAGCCGTGCGATCAGATCTTCTGCCATTTCAAGGAAAGGGTTCGTGAATGCACTGATCGTCTGCTTGGATTCGGTCAAACATACTTTGACCGCCCGCGATACGAAGAGCTCCCCCTGGCTCCCACTGTTACCTTTTTTGCATTTGGTTGACGGGATTCGACCTGTATCCCAAAATGGATGGTTTATAAGTTTATAGTGGAAAATCCTAGAAAATTAGATGAATTTGGAGTACCCCCATTTCAGAAAACCTCTGAAAGGATACGAAAGGTTGTTTCAACACATTAAATAGTGTACAATGATGCGCAGGGGTTTAGCCTAGCCATTATTCATTTTCAATAAAATTTGCATTTTGCCAACAGAATCTGGTGAAACAGCTGCTATGATGGGGCGAAACCAATAGTAACTTGGATTTGCGGAAGATGACGTCTATAATGGTCACAATGTGCAGTACGGTATATATATATATATACATACAATATTTATATATATATATATACATATTATATATATATGTATATATACATGTATATATGCATATGTAATTGACTAAAACCGAAGAAGCTACGGGACCTATTTCTGTTTTCGAGGTGGCTTAAGCAAATCCGACATAATATGGCCACAGCACACACTAAAATCTCGATTTAATAAGCAGAAACTTTGTTGATATGGGTTCAACGTGGTTTAACTATTGTAAAAATCGGTCATAATCACAAATGCTCCCCACATTATTATGGTATACTGACGTACAGTTTCAAGGATCATGTTCACTTGATTCAAACACCCAAACATGTACCCACAACTGTGTACGTGTGCTGTTGTCACAACCAGAAGAACCCGCTGCGAAAAAATGACTCTTGTTGTTTTTGTGTATCCGTGATTGGAAGGAGGCCAAGTTTTGCGAAAAGGAATAGCTAGCGCAAATTGAGGACAAAGTTGGAAACAAGTGTAGAAGTAAAATTTTTGGCACAGAAACGTAGCAGTATGCGGCTAAGTATCAATCCGGGTACGTATCTACCCGTCCAAAAGCTAAGAGATCACACTGCCATCTCTGTCAGATTCAACCCCCTGGATTGGCGTCCGAATGAACTGTGCAGATGACTGACAAACTGGTTGTTCCCAATACCCTCTGGTAAACTAACATAGCTATTGAAAATGGCCATTTATAGTGAGTTTTCCCATTAAAAATGGTGACTTTCCATAGCTATTTTAGTTTACCAGAGGGTAAATTATAGCATTCCACCAAAAAACTAAAAGTCATTTTCCAATAATTACGATTTCAATAGGATGATACAACAACTACCTTGGGGTTGTTGTCGATGTTTGCTTGTTGAGAGTAGTAATGAATATATCATATATCTCTATTTTAGACATCACAATGACCTCACCATAACTGTGGGTTACTGTAGTAAAGAGAAGCCTTCCCAGCTGGCCTTATTTCAGATGATGATTATAGTGTGGCTTTCAGATATGGATTTGTCCAAACATGGTGGATACCTTGATTCACTGGTTTATCAGTTTCCAATGTGTTCCCCATCAATACTACCATGAAATTCAGATAATTTGAGGGCACCCATGGGCACTGTTAGATGTACAAGAATTGGACCTAGGACCAACCTTGCTTGAGTAGTTTGGTACAGCTTAGCCTTTTGCCATTTTGATCGGGGTTTGCCGATTGGCGATGGTATAACCATGGTAATTTTTTCACCACCGTTTCTGGCCCCGCATGGCCTTGCTACGATGATGAGCATCATTTTGGCAGTGATGACCATCATTTTGACCACTGGATTTTGGTGATATATCGATAGTTTTCATGGGACTATAAGCCATTTATATAACTGGGGGGCACCACCTTGTATATACTAGCTCAATCTTACATGGATACGTATTGATCCTAACTAGTCTTTTGGTATTAATGGGAATATCTACGTTCACCAGCAAGGAATTGGGTTCATTTTTTGCAGGGTATCTAAGATTGGCAATGATAAACCACTGTTGTAAAGTGTACATTTCACCAAAGAAAAACATGGGCTTTGACCGACACATGAGACATTTCGATGGTCACATTTTGAACCACGGAAATTCACTCCATGATGGTCACACTCCAATATCCCATGATATCCCCATGAATCACAATGTTTTTTTTTGTGATTTTGGTGTGTTATAAAAAATTGTTCATGGTATCATAACTATTAACTGCTGTCACAAAATCAGATGTATAATTAACTTGTATTATTAACTTTGGTATCATGTACAAGTATTATTGACTGCTATCCTCATTGAATATACTATTGTCGTATTTACATGATGTTTTTCTTCATAATGTTGATTTGATCATTCCTAATTGATACCATACTGCCACAACATCATTCAAATTATGTTATAAAGAATATCAACCAGTTATATAATATATATATATATGTATGTCCGATTAGATCGATATTAATTTGACTATATATATTTATATATATATTATACATATTGTATATGAATGCCTATCATTCCTAATTGACACACCTCACATATCCCCTTTCTCATGTGTTTTTCAATGCAATAAATTGCCCCACTCCTCCTGCAAGGGGCCCCACGAATCTTGGCGTAGCCACTCGAATCTGACGTCAGGTCATTGAGGGGCAACTATCTCTACCATGGTAACCGGGCTGCAGGTGATGCCACGACAGAAGCATCGATGCCGATTCATTGGAGGTACCGATTCCATATATAAGGCCTATATAAGGCCTAAATTTCAGGGAATATCCCTACAAAATATGGCCTGAAATATGGTACTAACGTACCTCCATTTTCGGATCCTGAATTTCCCATTGATTGAAACTTGCACATTTTCTGATGAAAGGTATCTGTAACATCCTGCAAACTGCAAACTGTTTGTTAGTCTCATGAACTATATTTTTCAACTATACATAGCTATACTGTAAAGTAAGATTTGTTCACCTCCAAGTAGATACAAGGGCCCCCCAGTTATGTTTGTTGGTTTTTAACCACTATTTGCTCTGGACTCCAGATATATCTACCGTTGAACGTCCATGAACCACAGTTGACCTTATAAACCAGCTTAGCTATTGTTTGGGGGCCCTGCCTTATAGGATGTTTTGTTTTTGTCCGCACAGTAGATGTTTTCAACGTGTATCCAGCATAGCCGAGTAATGATTGGATTGTTTTCACAAGAATGGGATAGGCTTAAGCTGTTCTGCTAAGTTTAGATCTAAACCCATGGTTGAGCCATTATCCCATTGGTATGCATACTTCTCGGAGCACAATGACGAACTTCAGCTTTGACCCATACCGATTTGAATGTTGTTGTTTTCTGTTGTTTTCTTTTCCCATATACATCAAGCATCAGGGGTTCTGTGATCTTGGTAGTCATGATTATTGCCCGCATAACCCCCCAACGACTTGAATAGCAAACAAATCTCACACAATATCAATCACGGGAGAGTCATGTATACAATTGGCTTTGACATATATCTACGTTTTTGATATACTTACGGAATGGTTGATAATTTGCATCATGCAGAATTACTATGGGATTAGCATGGATACAGCCAAACTCAAGCTATGTATTTTGCGGAACTCACTCCAGTCTTTCGTGTCTTTCGCGTCTTTCGTTGCGGAACTTCAGGTCCTCGTTGTGGCATTGGACAGACTCTTGGAACTACAAAGGCCATGTGGCGGTTGCGGATCATCCCAATTGCAAGAGGTCAAAGACTCTGGTTTGTACTTTAAGTCCCAGTATGCTACAGGGGCCCCGTAGTGAGCTCAGTGGTTTTATAATTAGGATTAAGGATATAACCGTTAGACCGACTAAAGCCACATAAATCCCACATAAGTTGGTTCCCATTGGTCCCATAAGTAAAGTTTGATGGGGTCAAAAAGACCAACGTGCTGAAAAGCACCACCTTGTAGCGGCTGAAGAAACCATGATTCCTTTGGAATTCTGTGATCCAAAAAACAGATGAAGTTAAACAAGATTACCAAATTTCGTTTTGACTATTTGGGGGCTATTTAACACTTACTTCACCTACTTGTAGATTCAAATTATCCATGTGTTTCTTGAAGAAACTTTCGGAATAGTTGTGGTTCAATAGCTCAGAGAAGGCTACGGTCGGTACCGTAGCCATCCGTAGCCATGCGGGGGCTTGGTTTTGGTCATGGACTTATCCATTCAGAATCAACTAAACAACATGTGTCAGCACAATTCAGCACCTGTCCACGCAGTTGTGGCTGGATCCATCTCGTTGGTAGCCCCTGACCCGAGATTATCAATGGTGCTTCCACCGCAGACGCGCGTAGAATAGCGCATACGCTGGTCACGAAGAAGGAGATGACTGGCTGTGCGGCCTACTTCATGAACATGTGTGTGTGGGTACCCTCTGGTAAACTAACATAACTATGGAAAATCACCTTTTTTCATGGGAAAATCCACTATAAATGGCCATTTTCAATAGGTATGTTAAATTACCAGAGGGTACATACACTGAGAAGGATGCACTCAGAACGTCTTTGCGGCGCTGTCTTCTTCTGACGCTGTCCCAAGGGCCCCGACCTCCCAACGAAGATGAACGTTTCAGTTCTGTTGGCGGGTAAGCAACCTTTTTGAGGGGGCATATATCTTGAGGAGTATGATCTCACACAAGAAATAGTGTTTAAGGATGATTGAGGATGATTATTAATGTACATACCAAGGAATACTGTATACTCTTCTATGTAGGTGTATATATAGGGACATTTAGGCACTGTTTTGTCAAGTTCCAACCTCGGAAATGAGGACCTATGTTGTCTAACTGGAGTTGTACTACCTCAGCAAGAAATGTATCACTAGTTGGAGGAACCTATAAAAAGTAATCTCTATGTGTACCTGGGTTTATCCCGGGGTTGATATGTTTTTAATTTCGTTTGAAAATATGGTCCAATGGTACCCCGTTGATCGTTGATCTTATTTTTTCTTCTTGGGGTATTCCCATGTCTTGACACAATCATGTATTTATATGCATATATATATATATGTTGCAATATTGCATGTTACTTTTTGCCATAGTTATACTCTCATATTCTCACACTGGTTGGTGGCTTGGAACATTTTCTTTTTTCCATATATTGGGAATAATCATCCCAACTGACTTTCATATTTTTCAGAGGGGTTGAAACCACCAACCAGTTTCAGTTTCAGTTTCCCTCTCCAAGGACTGGAAAGAAGTGGATCATCAGCCCTTTGCTGTGTTCCCAAGGCCTGGTGGCTCAGTTTTACGATCGCTGCAGATCGATTTGGAACCACAGATCACTGGTTAGTATCGACGTACTTGGTGGTTCATCCCACGAATCGTAAGTGGGTTATAACCCCAGTGATTTACATGGGATAAGTAGGGTTAATCCACTTATAACTGGGGTTATAACCCACTTACTAAGTGGGATGAACCACCAAGCATGCACCCTACTGAGTTTTCAATGGTGATTTAACCATCATCTATAAGGTTTACAACCCTGAAGCATGGGGATTAATCGGTACATGATGGTTGATTGGCTATTGGTTATTCCACTACCTAGGTTATTATTGGTGATTTTGATATTATTAAGTATCATCCATAGGGATACCTAGCAATCAACTAATATGATGAGATAGGATAGGGAGTATTCATGGGCTCAAGTGATGACTTGCTATTTATTGTAATATATAAAGTATTTTGTAGATATAAAACAGGTTAATATATGTATTGCCATTTACCCTCAAATGTGTTTGTTTCAGCAAGTGAAACGGTCAATATTTTCCAAGGTCTACGCGGTACTTGTTTTCCAGTAGCATTGATCTTTTTGGTGCGAATATTGACCCATGGATCATAGAGATATATTATAGTTATAGTTATATAATATGTTTTATTATACCATACATATATATATATATATCCATATATATATATGTAGATAAACCACCGACATTTATCTATCTCGGATTATACAGGGACGAATCAATGATAATCACAGAGTGAACTTGTACATCTTAGTGTAGATATGATAGGTAGTTTCTATATCTATTTACCAGTATGTACTTGTGCTTGTAGATTTGGACAGGTTCATAGCTTCCCCAAATGTTTCCAGCGCAATCAACCGTGTTGATTATTTTGCCATACCATCAAACTAATGTATTGTATATGTACTTATAATATATATATATATATATGTGATATGATACATATATATATACATATGTCTGAGAAAAAGGAAAATGCAGGGAGATAGCCTATGTAAATATGTGGGTTTGGGTATACTAAGTGAAGTATTGTCATGTCGGATTGACATTAAAGATCCTGTACTTGGTACGCAAAGACACCAATGGAAATCCCCCAATGACAGATGAACCGCCCATTTAATGCCCATGTAAATCATGGATTTACCAGCTGGACATCTTTGATGACAACGGAGGCTATTCCCATGAAAATCACCATGATTTATAGATGATTTATGATAATTTACCTATTATGAATTTATGAATGTTGATTTTTGATAAGCCAGATCTCTCAATTGGGGGCTACATACCCTCTGGTAAGCTAACAGTTTGCTGTGGAACATGACCTTTTAGCTTTTTCGTGGGTAAATCAACCCACTAAATGGCCATTTTTCAGTAGCAAACTGTACCAAATTACCAGTAAATCCATGATTTGGCCGATGGTTGGGAAGGTAATTTTTTCACCAAAATCCTCATCGTCCCGAAGATATTCCATGATTTATTCCAATGATTTATTCCAATAAAACAGATCAAAATTACACGATCCATATTGCGCATTTCACGTGAATATATATGTGATACGTTTCCAATGAGTTGGTACTTACTATAGTATAGTTTTGAATTCGCAAATTCCATGTTCCCATTAAGAATCCCCATTAGACAATACATCCCCATTGTATTTGCATTAATCCCCAATTAAGAAAGTAATGGGCATACAACCCATGGGATTATCATTTGTCATTTGGGTAAATCATACGGTAAGCACATTAATTATACAATGATTATAATGATTTTCCATTTCACAAGACACCTCACTTTCACACCGCTTGCTCCTTCAGGTTTCAGCCTCGCATATCGTCAGACAGAGGCGGCGCGATTGTTTGCGCCGTGCAGCTGTAGGGTTGAAATGAGCAGTGAGCAGTTTAACCAACAACAATAGGAATACACATATATATATATATATACACATATGTATAGGGATCCATTTTTGGGACAAAACAGGATATATCAGAATGAAAAACCATCTCGAATTATAAACTGAGCAGTTGGTTGATGACTAGTTAGTTAATGGTGACTCAACCATTTTTGATGGTGGTGTTAACCATCAAAAAGTGGAACATATTATCTAATTGATAAATGACGGTGGATTGATGAACACTTCGGGGACTATATCACCCGATATATTGGGGATTATTATAATATAAAATGATTCATAAATAGGGAATCCCTATTAACCAGGCAGTTGGAAGGGACGGCGCTGGGCTTTGAACACCGCTCACAAATGGTGATATTTGATTCAAGTACCCTCTGGTAAACTAACAGTTTGCTATGGAAAATCACCATTTTTGATGGATAAATCCGCTATAAATGGCAATTTTCAATAGCCATTTTGACATAACCAGAGGGTATTCACCCCAAATCCCAGAAATTTGCGTGACTTTTTTGGTGTCTCTGAGGTGGGTCAGGGCTACAGTCTGACTGCGAGTCTTTTGTTGGGAGGCAGTGTTGAAACATGTTGAAACACAGTGTAAAGAAAACATGGAAATTCAGGACCTGGATATATGATTTGAATTAATTTGAGTTCAGATTCAAAAAGACAGGAGGGAAGAAATGACAACTACCGCAAGAAAAATACCGCATCCAAAGACAGGTTGGCGTACTTTATTGTCCAGTGATACCAACTATTTTGGTTTCAACACGACGGTATCAGTTTTTTGACCTATAAAAGGCATGGCTCCAAAGTCAGCAAAGTTGGTTTATAACGAAGTTAAGTGTCGGGTTTGTGGTGATTACATGTAGCTAGATGTTAGATGAGGTTTACTCTCCAGTAAACGAAGGTAACTCTGGAGAATCACCTTTTTTTTTTAGGTAAATCATCGAACTCGATGAGCCATATTTGCCAGTTCACGGCCACCAACGTAGAGCGCCTAGGGCCATGGTTGTAATGCCCCGGCAAGGACGGTACTGCACCGCCCTTGGATGATGAGTGGATGGTGAATTGTGACAGGCTTTCTGTGCGGTTCAGAAGGGGCTCGAGTTGGGGAAAATTTGACAACTTTTGCAAAGTTCAAAGACCCACATTTGGGGATGGGTGAACACCTATTGACATGGCCAATCTTAGATACCCTGCAAAAAAAACTTAGCTGGTTAGTAGATCATCGCATTGGTACAATTTTAAAAAACTAAAGGGATTAAACGACCCATCTAAGATTGACCTAGTTAAATATCATCAATCAGCCAAGATTTGGCATTCCAGGGTATACAGGTCCATTAATCAGCCATTCTAGGGCGCCAGGGTTTTGACTCATAGCCATTTGGTGCTTTTTAATATCAATTTCACTACGAAAATACGGGTGGGAAAAATGGAATACCTTCTTAGTTTCACCAAACATGACTGGGTGGAAATATAACGGTTTAGTCTTGTGGACGATTTTCTTGGTTATCCAGTAAGCTAGACTTACTTAGCACCAGGTGGATGGGTACTGCTCTACAGATACCTAGCTCTCTTGCCACGTCAGGAGTGGATGGCAACTGGCGGACATTCAGTTCAGTGTAGTGCCCATGAAGCTTGACACAGGAGGTGACGCGCTGGATAGACGTTAAACGTTGTGGATCATGTATTCGTACAAGGTGGTGCCTTATAGTCAGATAAGGTGGTTTATAACTACAAAACTTGGGCTGTATATACAATTAATGGGGTATATAAATCAAATCAAATGATAGCGCTTGTAAAATGGTGTGATGAGATTGGATCGCCAATCATTTTTGAGCAAGACTATTGAACAGTGATATACTTTGAATTTCCAAATGCGATGCCCAGGTTCTCCATGTTTGGTATGTCAAGGCAAGCCCCCCAGTTGTGTAAAGCCATGGTTGGAAGAACTGCTGGGTATAGGGTGACCTGGGGTTTGATGGCAACAGTCTCCCCTCTGAGATTGGTTTAGTTTGACCTATTTCTTTGCGAATATCTGAAAAGTCGTTGAGTGGTATAAGGGTTGGTATAATGGTGGAAATAATGGTGGTATAATAGGAATTTGATGGGACTATAATGGGAATATTGGTAGAAGGGCTGGTAAATACTTAACTTGAAAGATCTTGAAAGCTCATAGAAACCCAAGATTTTACTCATGGACCAAGTTAAAGGTGTTGGTTCAACCACAATAAAATGGGATCTAACAAACTAAGATAATATGTGATTTTATTACTAACAAAATTGGGGAGCAATTGGGAAACATGGAGATTGATATTGGACAACATTTAAATAACGATTCATAGGACCGTAGATGTTGGTTCATTGGCTGCAAACCATCCAATGTTGCTGTACATGCACATCTTGATTTGATAAAATATGTGTCTATGTAATTATAAATGCATGTTTTTTTTGTTTTGTGTGTGTTGTTTCTATAACGATATATACATGTATGTTGTTTTGTTTTTGTTGTTGTTTTGTGTGTGTGCTGTTTCTATAGTTCTATATATATATATATATATATTTTTATATACATGTATGTTGTTTTTCTTGTTTTCGTTTTGTTTTGTGTGTGTTTGTTGTTTCTATAATTATATATATATATATATACATGTATGTTGTTATTTTTGTGTTTTTTTTAATATATATATATATATAGATATATATGTTGTTTGTTGTTTTTTTTGTGAGTTTTCCTATAATTATACATACATGTATGTTTTTTTTTGTGTGTGTGTGTTTGTTGTTTCTATAATTATATATACATGTATGTTTTTTTTTGTTTGTGTGTGTTGTTTCTATAACTATATATATATATATTTGTATGTTGTTTGTTTTTTTGTGTGTTATAGGCATGTTTGATTCCACTGCGCTCCTGCAGCCAACACTGATGCATTTCTTGGAATTGCTCAACGACTGAGGCGAGATACTGGAATGATTCCTGAAAACAGTAGATCTTTTTTTGAGTTATGTATAGTCTATACTGTAGAGTTATATTCTCTAATATGGGTGTGTTTGAAAATGTGGTATACCCAAAAATTGTCATGTTACTAGGGACAATAATGATAAACCGTATGCTTCTAGGGGTACCCCCTGGTACCAATCTCGGTCCCCGCCAATTTCCCTCGCCAATTTTCTACGTAATTTCTGGGATGCTACATGAGCATGATTGTCACATCACCGTCTCAACCCGAGGCAACAAGGAGGAGCATACATATTTGTTTGTTTCTCTATATATATATATATATTAATTTTTATATGTACATATATACTTGTACCCTATGGATCAAAATGCTACTCGAGAATATGTCTAACCCCCTAAATCATACCTCAAATGCGTTCTCATACGTCTGTACATATCATTGAAAAAGGAAAAACACATAGCCCTATCTGGTTGCTCGGATTGTATATATGTATACACCCATATCTGCAAATGTCGAGCCATGCCACCATATATGTAAACGAACCCGAGTGCATATATATATATATATATTCATTTATTTATGTATATATATATATATATATATTCATTTATTTATGTATATATATATATATTTATTTACATACATATGTACAGTATCTACATAGTCAGTGTCCTCATATTGAGTCATATCAACATATATGTAGAACAATCCCACATTGTGTATATACATATATATAATATTTTATGAATACTATTTATGATATAAAACATATATATAGATATATAGACATCAGATATCAACATGCTTTGTATAGATGTGGCTGCGCTCTCTTCAACGTTTCCAGCCCGAGGATTGGCCGCATTCGCACGGGCGCCTCCTTCTGCTTGGAAGTGTTTCAGCGACGGGCTGTGCTACAGCCCTGCAACACCGATGATGCACAGCTGCGCCTCGGCACCACTGGATGAACAGGGTGACTTTTACGCTTTGGTAAACAGCAGTCAGACCGCCATTGGTACGTGGCAGCGTGAAATTGAGGCCAGTGTGCCCCAATATATTGCAACAGAATGGGATGTTTTAGGTTGGAATTTCATATACCCTCTGGTAAACTAACCTAACTATGGAAAATCACAATTTTTCATGGGTAAATCAACTATAAATGGCCATTTTCAACAGCTATGTTAGTTTACCAGAGTGCAACTCTTTTAAGTGAGAAAACGGTGGAATATAGATTGATGTGAACATTATTGAATGTCGAGTTTCATGAACCTATCTGTGATAATGAGTAACTGCAGTTCACGTTTTTTCTCGTTTTTTTTTTTTTATACTGTACTATTTTAATAACATTGCACTTCACTGAGGAAACACCATATAGTAAAAATGTATGGATTCCACGAGCATCATGGGATTTCACTCAGAAATAGTGGGTGATATACGTGTAAAATACCAGGACTTGTTTAAACAAACACATGCAATCCAAAGAGATTGCGCGACAAACAATGGGGGATGATTCACCAAATTCAAGCCCTGGAGCCCTGGACATATTGGAAGGATCTAAGCATCTACCAAAAGAGGAAATCTGGACTTGACCTGACCAAAAAATTGAAGATTTTACCAGCCAAACATGGGCACCAAAGCGGGTTATTTGGTGGGATTTTGAAGCATCCAAGTGTGATTGTGGGATTAAATATGATCTGGTTGGTGGTTGGAACATTGTTTTTATTTTTCCATATATTGGGAAGAACAATCCCAGCTGACTTTCATATTTTTCAGAGTGGCTGAAACCACCAACCAGTGATTAAATTGAATCCAAAAATATCGGGAGAATTTCACACAACTGAGTTGAACCGGCGATGATGCTGAGATTGCAGAAATGTGGATTTGGCAGAAAGATATTTTATCAAACGTGGGAATTTAAAGAGAACACGAATCTGGGTTGCATCGGGGATGATTTACTGAGAACATTTTGGGAGGTTTACTGTACTATTATTTCAGCAATACACTGTGGTAATTTAACCTAACTATTAGGTCCATTTACAGATGATTTACCTTCAAGATAGTGCGATTATTAATTTCCACAGCGATGTTAATTTGCCAGAGGTTACAGTATTTCCTTTCAAGGGGTGAGTAAATCAATGAAACCTCTATTTCTCCTGCACCCGCCATTGCCAGCGCATACTTGGCTGGTTAAATATCCTATACCTTTTAGATCCTTTTAGCGCACCGTAATTTCGAACCATATGCAACTGTGAATTGTCCATATAACTGAGATAATTAAACATGGGCGTTGCCCACGAGCCACCTGGTTTATCTAGTTTATGCCCATTCCAGTTGTAACTTGGTTTACCACCCCATCTAGCTATACTCGCAGAACCGAACATTCGCTCAAAATAATATAGTTATCAATGCCTGTCATGGTATTCTAACGCTTGAATTACAATCCTCGTTGAAAGCATGCAGACACAATCTGGTGAGTAAAAGGTATTCAACAGTATTCATGGTTGCTAAACTAGCAATCGAAGTAGTTCTACTTGGGGGCGCTTGTTTTACAGGTTCCAACTTTTGGTGGCAAACTCACCATGATATTCTATCGCATCCCGTCAAAACGTTTGGAAAACCATCATTTTTATTCATGTTTCACGTTTTTTTTGCTGGTGACCAGCCACCATCAGCAGCTATAGATTCGCTGCACCTCGCACTTTCGAGCCATTGTACATTACTGTCTGATGAAAATCACCACAAGATAGCTAAGTTCGTGAACATAACTCCAATAACTATGGTTTATGGTATTTATAACTATAGTTACTGGGGCTTTTGTTAACCAACAAACATCACTGCGGCGCCTGAAAATCACCATGTTTAATGTTCAATTTTGCGGCAAATCATCGAACTACAGGCCATGGCTTCCATGGCAAACTGTTGGTCATTACCAGAGGGTATGGCAAGGTATGGCCATATTGCGCAATGTCAAAAATTGGAAATGGTCATCAATCCATTCAGATGTACATAGCCATTATGATTGGATTCCTGTGCGATGACCATAGTCATAATCCTTATTTGTCTATGTAACTTGACCATGGCACAGATCAAGTTGATTGTATGTTCCATCATTATCTCCAAATATCCCATTAAATACTCGTTACCCGTGAAAACATCAGCATCCATTAACATCCCATCATATTTTGCATATTCATATCTAATATTGCAAATATAGTCCATGAAATCAGCGATGCTAAGTAGACTTCATGTTTACTGTCTGGGATGATGATCCAATCTGACTTTCATATTTTTCAGGGGGTAGGTCAACCACCAATTAGCTGTAACACTAGCCATATGTAGCTACTTGGTGGTTCATCCCACTTAGTAAGTGGGTTATAACCCCAGTTATAAATGGGATAAGTAGGGTTAATGCACTTATAACTGGGGCTATAACCACCAAGTATACTCCTTTATAAGTTGACACCTGCCCACGTCGGGGCACACGGCACGTAGCAGTTGGGTCCAGGTGGATCTACAACACGACCAGTGGACAGCTGAGAGACCGCAACGGACTCTGCCTGGAGGCTGTCGAAGTTGGGGTGAAAACCCAGCCACTCCCGTAGACTTTGTTCGTTTTTTTGGGGATAATGGTGATTTAGATACACTCTAGCGACTACAATGTGAGGCCCCCCAGTTATAAGGTGGTTTATAAGCCCCAGTAACTATAGTTATAAATACCATAAACCATAGTTATTGGAGTTATGTTCACCAACTTAGCTATATTGGGGGCCTCACATTGTAGAAGTTGAACTTTTAGTAGAGGAGCTGGGAACCACCCAGAATTCGAAGGGGTTTTGAGTAACCTCCACCACAAAAAATGAACAGCAATTGATGTGTTTTTGGTTGGATTTTACCTAATTTGTCCTTTCTGGGGTGGGATTGGGGATTTTATCGGGAAATTGGGATACAATATACAATATGCTAGCCCGCAAAAATGGAGGATGCAACACCAATATGTTCTTAGTAGGGCCTTAATAATGGCTTGATAATGTTTGCTTCTCTCAATATGTGTGTTTGTGAAAGAACAATGTGGGACTTGACCAACGAAAAATGCACATATTGAGGATATAGTGGGATAGTTACAGTGGATGTAAGACGAGAAATCTCATTTGGGGTGTATACATACCCCCTATTAAAATAAAAACACGTTCTGAATGCCAGACATGATGTTGTAAATCATGAGTACCCAAACTTAAGACACACCCAGATTTTGAGCAGCACTTTATTTTCCTTTGTAAATGAACATTGTTTCTTGAATGGATTTGACAGCCTCGGAGATATGCGGTGTGGCACCCCCGGTCTAAGTTGGTTTATGTGCACCCAACTGTCGATACATCCACCTAGTTATGGCTTGCCATTTACCTATCTAGCCTATCTAGGGGTTCCCCTTTGTGGGTGTTTAAGCTCAGGGGTGAAAATTAAAAGTGGTGCAACTAACCTTCAATTTGGATTGTCTAGCCAACCAATAACTGGTCTGTGGATGTCTCTGGTTTGTGGTTGCAATTGTGGTTTGGTTTTCATCCCAACAGGTGGAATGATGATCCCCAACAAGTTTTCTCGCAGGGGTGTGGCTCAACTACCGCCCAGATAAGAATCAGAAGAGGAGCTAATCCTATTGGCAAAGGTGGGACTTTAAGCAAGAATAAAGGCTAGAAACTCATCAAGTCTAAGCATGGGCCTTTTGAGGCTATCATAGGTGCGGCTTTGGTCTTGTGAATATCACAATTAGCTAAATTTAGTTGGGCACAGCAGTCGGTTTTGGATAAGGGCATTGGCTCAAGCTGGAGAAGCACCTGGCAGAGCTGAGTCTCATGACTTTCCAGTCAGTCTAAACATCTATTAATATGTGCTCAAGAATATGTAGCTATGATAGCTCACTGGTATTTGGAGCTTAATATTGTTAAACTATTGATATGTCAGACGGTCAAAAAAAATGTGTGTCCATCTGTTGGGGCGATGAAAAACATCGATTTTCATCCCATCCCCCTGCATTATTCAAACCAACACCCGCATTTAAAAGGGCACAAGTATGTGCAAATCCCCCTACGAAACCATGGTTTCCAAGGGGTGTTTCATATGAACAGGGGATGTGGATTCTGTGTGTGAAAGAGCAATGAACCACATGGAAATCCTAGTAAACCATCCCCCAGTCATAACCATTTTTATAGGTGGTACGTTTACCATGCCCCAAATGGGTAGTTTATTATTGTTTTAAACACAATATATATATATATATTATTAAACATCGGTGGTATATGGTGATATCTGGTGGTATAAACCATCAAAATAGATGGGTGGTTATTGCTGTATTAACATTAAGGGAATCGGTTTTAGTGTTTGGGGGGTTCCTCAAACCAGGCTACGGGCCTTCCTGTTTTGGAGACGCAAGCGATTGGCAACTTGACACATCCTGGGGGATGTAATAAAGGGCCAACCGTAATGTTTGTTGGTTTAGACGTGTTTAGAACTTGAAAACTATGATATGTTATATAATAGGTTATATGATATATGTTATGTACATCATGTTTGTTGGTTTAGACATGTTTAGAAAGTGAAAACTATAGTTGCAATAATGTGGTTAAAACAATAATAAACCATCCCCCAGTCATCACCATTTTTATAGGTGGTATGTTTACCATTCCCCAAATGGGTAGTTTATTATTGTTTTAACCACAGTATATGATATGTTATAATCCCCATAAAGCCCAAACCTTCGCCAAGTTCGAAGTTGATTTTGCGATTGCTATTCGGGGGCCCGATGAACATTGTTAATGTGGCGAATCAAGCCACCCAGCTGGCCCCGAGGGTTGGCTGAGTTGGTCATTGATCTAACGCATGGCTATAGTGGATATATTATATATATATATATATATGGTTAGTGGTTTGGAACCATGGAATTTTATGACTTTCCATATATGGGGCCCCATATGTTTCCCATTAATATTTGGATTTGTCCAGTGAGTTTTCCATGAATATATTGGGAATTTCATCATATTGTTCAGAGGGGCAGGTCAACCACCAACCAGATATGGTTACTGGGTTTTTTAAACCAACTTACAACACGGGGATCACATTGTAACCTTTTGGGAGGTCCTCTAGGCACTGGATCCCGTTTTGGGAGCTGGGACGCCAGCACCTGTGTCAGGGTATAGCCCGGACGCAAGCGGCGTACCAATCGTTCCCATGTTTTGTGGGTAATATATTCACGTCACATACCCGGCCTGGTAAACATACAAAAAGCTATTGAACATGGCCATTTATAGTTGATTTGCCCATGAATAGCATGATGATTTTCCATAGCAAACTGTTAGTTTACCAGAGGGTAGTCATTGCTGTATTGGTCATAAGCTCCACAATCCCACAGAGTTTGTCAAAAACTGAGTATCCCAGAATTCAAAAGCAAAAGTGTATCATCATGTGTGCCATTCGAACCTGTTGGTTGATAGTCACAAAATATCCTGTTTCATTCACCATTTCAGTTGGTTGACGTTCATTGTTTTGGACACCAATCTGACCGAAATCCAACATTGCAGAGATTCCTGAGATTGTTTTCTCAGGCTTCTGTCAAGCTGCCTAGAGCCAACGGCAAAATCCCCTGAAGTATCTCACTACTCTCTAGTCATTTAACGCAGCTACGGGAAATGAACATTGTTTTAGATGATTTATGATGATGAACCTAGCAATCATATGTAAAAATGGTGATTTTCCACAGCTATGTTGAATTACCAGGGGATATAAGCCCAGGAAATTGCTGGTTTTTAGGCCGCCACCACCTTGTTGGTTAACCTCCCAATTTTTACTGGTTAAATCACATTTGTTGCAGGTTAAATCCCACAAATGGTTGCTTTATCGGAATTTCCCTAAAGTATTCTACAATGTGAGGCACCCAAGATATCTAAGTTGGTTTATAACTCCAATAACTATGGTTTATGGTATTTATAACTATAGTTACTGGGGCTTATAAACCAACTTATAACTGGGGGGCCTCACATTCTATCACAAAGCAGAAATCACGGACAAATTCCCTATTTGGGCCTGCTTAAATCATGATGTTTGTTGCAAAACTCCCAACTTTTTTCATGAAATCTTGTGAGGTATTCCGGTGGCCATGGGTGATTGCCTCGATGACTCCTCCGCGCAAAGCTGGGAGCCTCTTGGCGCTGCTGTTTTTTTTTGTCCAAGGAGTCTGAAAGCCAAGTGGACTGTACCCCAAATCTACAAGGTGGTGCCCCAGTTCGTTACCCTCTGGTGAACTAACATAGCAATGGAAAATCACCATTTTTCATGGGAAAATCTACTATAAATGGCCATTTTCCATTGCTATGTTAGTTCACCAGAGGGTAGCTAAGTTGGTGAACATAACTCCAATAACTATGGTTTATGGTACTTATAACTATAGTTAATGGGGTTTATAAACCAACTTATAACTGGGGGGCACCACCTTGTAGGTCAATCTTAGATGGTATCAGTGGGATTATCTACCTTCACCAGCTAAGAAGTTATTTTTGTGCAGGGTATCTAAAATTGGCCATGAAACGTGCCACGATCAAAACGAGGATTATACACCCATATTGAAGGAGTGATCCACGAAAATCGAGATTTAAATAGGGATTTAAATCTGGTTGGTGGTTTGGAATCTACAAGCGGCTGAATTCTATGGTTTATGGTAGATATAACTATAGTTAATGAATGCTGGTTGGTGGTTTGGAACCATGGAATTTTATGACTTTCCATTCAGTTGGGAAATTTCATCATCCCAACTGACGAACTGACTCATATATTTCAGAGGGGTTAGCACCAACCACTGTTTTTTACCCGGGCAGCAACGGATAACTAATTGATCTCAGATTGATGGGATAGCCATGGTCATTTCATGGGATTGTTCATAAGATTCACGATGGGATAGCACTTCATGGGATGCGATTTACCTTTTTGCCGCCAAAATTTTGCAGAGGATGCCGCGAAATCGTTGTGTTTGAACATGAGTTGGAAACAGTGTTTTTTTTTATACCCCCAGTTTATTGCCAATCTAATCTGAGGAAAATGATGAGCAATGGATGGATTTTAGCTGGTTGGTGGTTTGGAACATGAATTTTATTTTCCCACATATTGGGAAATTTCATCATCCCAACTGACGAACTGACTCATATTTTTCAGGGGGGTTAGCAGCAACCACCAGCCAGAGAATTGTTCATGAATAAACCCTACTTACACGACTTATAAACCAACTCACCTATCTATGGGCCCGTCTTTTATTTTTCCATATATCGGGTATAATCATCCCAACCCAACTGACGAACTCTAATATGTTTCAGAGGCGTTAGCAGCAACCACCAAGCAGATTAACATAGGAAACAATGCCCCCTAAAAATGACCCACTTGATCCCAGTGACGATGGTCAGCATCGGTCGTCCCAGCAGTCAGAGTCAGAACCAGGGCCAGGATTGCTATGTCCGCATATGACAAAGGGCAGCTGGTTGGGTCCTAAGTACCCTCTGGTAAACGTTTACATAACTATGGAACATCACCATTTTTCATGGGAAAACTCACTATAAATGGTGATTTTCCATAGTTATGTAAACATTTACCAGAGGGTAGTTCAAACAAAAATCATATTCTCAGCAAATGATGTCAAGCCCACGGCCACTGAGGTACAATGCAGACTCAGAGCAGGTGCGCTGACATCAGAGGGCCAGGATTGGTGAGAACTGGGGCGGGTTGCGATGAACATCGGATTGACCGGCAAGAACTTCTGCTAACGTTCTGATTGATATGATGATTTCACAGGAGTGGAGTGGACATTGGAAATACACAGAATATCACAGAATAATGGAGTTCCAGCCAACAAGTATGTGCATGTATTTGGAACATAATATGCATGCAAGATCATGCAAGTATGATATTTGTGTATGCGTCACTACTTGTATGTATACCGGAATCTCGCTAAAAACGAGTCGACGATTCTTGCGAAACAAATAGAACACGATGATTATAGTAACCCTCAAAAGGATAGAAAAGTAATTAGCCATTTTAGTTTTCTAGAAATCTGTTTGGTGTCGCCACAACATTGTGTGCTTGAACCAATGACATCCGCGAGGATTTATCTGACTGCGAATTGGTTCTACCGTTTCGTGAAGAGAACTTGATCTTGCTGACAGTTTTTGTTCTACGGTCAAAGCGTTGTCAAAACATGGTCAAAAGTTATTGGGGAGATGGTTATCAATTCAAGAATAATGTCAACCCCAGATTTTGCTAAACCATGGTTTATTAGGGGGGTATTCCCCCAATAGTCATGAGTTGATACTTTTTTAGGAAGTACCTTCCCAATGAACCAGCCGTTTGGTGTTTATTAATCCGGTGTTGATTTATATGGATCTATATACCTATTATACTAGAGGACCCGCACTTAGAATAATAAGTCAATCAACTTCCAGCCAAATTAATTAGCTGCGGGCTCCCTGCTGAGAATATTCTAAGTGCAAGCCTGGATATGCAGATAGAATATTCAAAAATTATATGATTTTAGATGTATACTGATCTTGAGAATATTCTAAGTGCATCAAAATTGTGAAACACCCCCATTTTTTTTCGCAAAGCAAGCCCTGGCTTGAGACTCCATAATATTCTAAGTGGAATCAAGAATGGTTTAGTTTATATATATATATATACATATATATATATAAATCGATATTTGGTAGCCAACAATGCTGACACATTTATATAAATAGTTGCTGAATAACTACTAAATAGGTGCTAAATAGCTTCCAAATAGTTGCTGAATAGCTTCTAAATAGCTGCTTGCTAGCTGCTAAATAGCTTCCAAATAGTTGCTGAATAGCTTCTAAATAGCTGTTAGCTAGCTTCTAAATAGTTTTCAAATAGTTGCTGAATAACTACTAAATAGGTGCTAAATAGCTTCCAAATAGTTGCTGAATAGCTTCTAAATAGCTGCTAGCTAGCTGCTAAATAGCTTCCAAATAGTTGCTGAATAGCTTCTAAATAGCTGCTAGCTAGCTGCTAAATAGCTTCCAAATAGTTTCTGAATAGCTTCAAAATAGCTGCTAGCTAGCTGCTAAATAGCTTTCACATAGTTGCTGAATAGCTTCTAAATAGCTGCTAGCTAGCTGCCAAATAGCTTTCACATAGTTGCTGAATAGCTTCTAAATAGCTGCTAGCTAGCTGCTAAATAGCTTCCAAAGAGTTGCTGAATAGCTTCTAAATAGCTGCTAGCTAGCTGCTAAATAGCTTCCAAATAGTTGCTGAATAATTACTAAATAGGTGCTAAATAGCTTCCAAATAGTTGCTGAATAGCTTCTAAATAGCTGCTAGCTAGCTGCTAAATAGCTTCCAAATAGTTGCTGAATAGCTTCTAAATAGCTGCTAGCTAGCTGCTAAATAGCTTCCAAATAGTTGCTGAATAACTACTAAATAGGTGCTAAATAGTTGCTAAATAGCTTCCAAATAGTTGCTGAATAGCTTCTAAATAGCTGCTAGCTAGCTGCTAAATAGCTTCCAAATAGTTACTGAACTGAATAGCTTGTAAATAGCTGCTAGCTAGCTTCTATATACATACATATATACATATGTACATGCATGTTTATCATGTTTACATGTACAAAGCATCCCCATTGCACATAGGAACGCATGCAAAGAATATTCTATGTGCATCGATTTTGTGAAACAGTCCTAAATTTCTATTAAAATCATGCTTTTATGTTTAAATTATGTTATACATGTGCAAAAATCGAATATTCTAAGTGCACTGGTTTTACCCCGGGGACATGGTTTTAAGGATATTCTAACTGCATAGTCAATAAAATCGAATATTCTATGTGCTAGTCCACTAGTATAAATAACCATATCGCCTATGGTATTTGGTTGTTTATATGGATCTGTAATAGGTATATAGATCCGTATAAATAGGTATATTAAATAACCTCATGGTTCAGGGTCTATAAACATCCACCTATGGTTATACAGATCTCAATGATGGTGAGATGACCATATCCCACCATATCTTGACCACACTGTCAATCTTGGATAGGACTCAGTGCTTTTTTTTCTGGCAACGAGGATATGTACACGAACCAACATGAACCAACTCTTTTTTTCCGGGGTTATCTATGTATGGTTAGCCATGTGATAATACGGTCGTTCCTTATGATACTGTGGATGGAAGAAATCTTGCACCATCTTGGATGGGTGAAATCCTTGAAATAATGGGATAAACCATCTACTCCCATCTACCCAAGTCGTGGCGAAATCCCAAAAATCTTGAAATTAGCTTGGGGGAAGGCTTTTGTGGAAGTCGTGGCGATGCGGCGTTTAGCTTGTGTTTAGGGTAGGTTGCTGTTTTGCTATCTCATGTAGACCTAAAGTGGGCGTTTAGGTTGTGTTTGGGGTAGGGCGTTGTTTTACTATTAGGATAGTGCTTTAATCTTGCTAGTTGCGTTCTCATTGTGTTTGGGATGGTTGCTGTTGGGTTCTGCAGCTACTGGGGTCTTGCTGTTGCTGCGGCTGCTGGTTCGATGGCTGCTGCTGTTGCTGTTTCCGGGTACTTCTACACAACGCTGGGATTATCATCTCTACACTGCCATGGCGGTGTGCTGGGATTCTGCAAATTGTCATTGTTTCGCTACCAGTGATCCAAGGAAGGGCAGGTTTGCGGCTTGCGGGCCAAAGTCCATGTGTGTAGCTGTAGATGCGGGGCTTTTTCCGTACCTCGTTTTGACCTCGTTTTGGACGTCGTTTTTTCCTTTATCAGAACCCATCCTGCAGTATACAAATTAGGAAAAGGGCCTGCTTCGCGTTTTTGTTTGTGGGCGTCAACAGTACCCACGAAAAAAGGCCCGTTGGAAACCGGCGTTCCGATGGGATTCGATCAAAAACGAATAGAACCATGATAGTTTGGTCCAGGCTTGTTAAAGCTAGCGTTTCCAATGGGGAAAGGGGTTTTGCAAGGTCTGTGCCGGGACAAGGGTCGTGGCGAGCGTTTTGATTGGGAATAGCTGTGAAACGCAAACGTTGCAAGGACTTTGGCGTATCGGTGTAACAACTGGTGCAGGATTTCTTCCATCCACAGTATATCCATGTTTGTTGATTAGATGTTCATTTTGGTCGGTTCCGATCTGGGCTCTACGCAGTTTCATGGACAAATTACATCAAATTACAATAAATTGGCACTTGAATACGCCAGATTTTCCCCAGATTTCATAGTTTTAGTCCCCATCATTTGTGAATGAAGCAACATTTTTTGTTGGTCAGATTACATCCCATATTGTTTCCATGGGAAATCCACAAAAATGGGGAATCTATAGGGCATGCTTTTTACTTTTTAAGGTGGTTCCTTAAGCAAAATCCATGTATATATGTATATATAGTTTGTTTATGTTCGTTCTATATCCCACTATCGTCTTTATATATATATATATGTTTATATTACATGCCCATTATAGAACCATATTATGGTTGGTATCCGCATAAAACGATGGGGTTCCACAGGTGAAACTGAAGAACCTCGATCAGTGTCTTGATGCAGCTCAACCCGACACCATCGGAGGGCGTGTCACTTGGACGACATGTGGGATGGCTTGGACGCGGCGCAATGCATGGTCGATTTTTTGATCGAGTTCAATGCGATCTCACATGTTACCCTCTGGTGATTTAACATAACTATGGAAAATCACAAGTTTTAATGGGTAAATCCACGAACTAAATGGCCATGTTCAATAGTTTTTTTGTCAGTTTACCAGAGGGTATAGCAGCTCCCAAAAAAAAGTTTGCAGCCAATGGGAAACCTGGACATATTTTTGGTAAATATCATGGAGCATTCCCAGGCTGGAAACACTGTTTTGCATCTTTTTGGGGAAGATTCGTTGGGACAGACCAGACAGCCAAGCTGTCTAAGCCCAGTTGAAAAGTCACTAGGGGATTATAAGATTTATAAGAGAGGGATTATTATCAGAGGGCGTTATTTTTGGGGCATAACAAAGTCCACGTTTAGTCCTCTCTCCCAGTTTTTGATACAAATTGAATCTTTAACATGTTTAAGCAAGAAACATTGGCCCCTGTTTAGATCCAACTAATACCACCTGAGAAGGTAGTTAACACCCAAAATCACCCCCATTTTTTATTTCCTCAGGAGATACTTGATCCTCTTCCAGAACATCTACTTGATCACCAATCAACTGAGGTATGGGTATGGGTCAATACCTATAGATACATTTTTAGTGGGATGAACATCCATTTACTAGCTATTTTGTACCAGGGTTTTGACCCATCCCCGTATGACTGACTAAACATTTAATTTACCAACCAACTATCTAACCAACCAAATGTGTTTCAATCTCAGTTATAGGTGGACTTTGCCTGTCCGTTGGCTTTTGCTCAAAGAAATGTGATATCAAAGGACGCACAAAATTTCTCATTATAAGTATTCAAGTATGTATGTACATATCTATATCTAGATAGAAAATTATATAGATGCATACATAAATTTGAGTCATTCAGCCATTCCCATTTATGGATGTGTTGCTGGCTGCCGTGTCTGACTGAGGTACAAATCTTCCTCTGCCACATTGGAACCTGGGTAATGTCTTGATATGTTCTCTGGATCAGTTTTTGCGCCTCTATGGCCCTCAATACTAGATTTTTTGTAAGTATTCAAGTATGTTTTCAAATATGTATGAACCAACTATTCAAAATGTGTCATTGATTAGAAATGTTCAACATATGAACCAACGATTGGTGGTTTGGCTGGTGAATCCCAAGATTCCTGAAACTGAAGGGCAACGGGGTCAGAAGGTTTCAATATATTGCAGAATTACATGTGTGTCCATATTTTTTCAGCGTCTATAACGTCTATTTTACATTATGTATATATATATATATATTATATAATGTCTTTCGATACATGTTGAGGATAAGTCTTCGCAGTCGGTGATCAGCACACTTCATTTTTTTGCACAGCATATGTTTTATTCTCTTCTCATCCCTCAAACCCCACACAGAGTCTGTTGGCAGATTTGTCACCGTCGCCCAGGAAATCGGAACCAAGAGTGGACCTACTCGCAGGATTTGTGATTTCCAGAGGAAGCGGCTCATCCCACGAATCGTAAGTGGTTTATAATCCCAGTGATTTACATGGGGTAGGGTAAATCCACTGAAATCACTGGGGTGAACTAACCCACTTACGATTCGTGGGATGAACCACCAAGCAGAGGAAGCTTCTGCTGAGCGCTGAAGAGATCAGAGTCAGATCAGATGTTCAGACCTGGACACATGCGCAGTGTACCCATCGCTGTGTTTTCAATTTGCAATTTACTTGAACTGGATTCCTGAATTAGAAGAAGCACTCCGGATTGGCTCGGGATCATCAATCGTTGTTCTCTTCCGTTTGCCAAATATGAGATGTTTGTATCATTTTGAGCCGAATATTCTTGAGCCCAACCCAGATCATGATCCTGTTTGTTTGCTTTATTTATGTATATATATATATATAAGATACAGGATTGTGCCCCCCAGTTATAAGTCGGTTTATAAACCCCATTAACTATAGTTACAAGTATCATAAACCATAGTTAGCCATAGTTTTTGGAATTATAAACCAACTTAGCTATCGAACGGAGGCCCCATCTTGTACATTCACGTGAATTCCTTCATCAGAAGTACCATTCAACCCTTGTGTTTCTATTGTGGTGCCACTCCCGGACGGCTTCAAATCCACCTTTTGCGGCGAGTCATGGCAAGAGGTGTGCGCTGACTCCAGAGCCTTCCGCTCTATATGGTTTGAAACAACTGGCCAGCGCGGTGGGGTGTGAAGTTTCCTGTGGTTTTGGGGGGAAGATGGCGATATTCTGATGGGTCAAGACTTGTAAGACCAAATTTGGAGATATATGTTTTGAGACGATCCATTTTGCAGGTTATTTGTTGAGCAAGGCGCCATGGTTTCGATCCGTCATACAACCAACGACTTGACTAGTCGTGGCAAACCGTTCGTAGCTCAGGGCGCCATGGCGCCATGGCTACATCACCAAGAAGTCAAGGGAACATCACCGCAGCAGTGGAATGTGATATGAAAAGAGATACTGTGGATGGAAGAAATCCTGTACCACCTTGGATGGTTGAAACATGTTGAAACCCTTTATGAATAGTGGGATGTTTACCACCTATCAACTGGGATTTCGCAACCATCCACAGTAGGGTATGGTGAAAGTGAAAGCCAAAATGCCTAAGAATGGGTAAGTGAATATCCTGACATGGACTAAACTACCCTCTGGTAATTTAACGTAGCTATTGAAAATGGCCATGAATAGTGGATTTTCCCATTAAAAATGGTGATTTTCCATAGCAAACTGTTAGTTTACCAGAGGGTAAACGGTATTCCATTTGTTATGGCGTCCTTTGAACTACGAGGGGGTTTAAATTAGATCCCTGGGTGCCCCGTAGTTAGCTAAGTTGGTTTGTAGCTCGAATGACTAGGGTTTATGCTGACTACCCTCTGGTAAACTAACATAATTGTGGAAAATCACCATTTTTAATGGGAAAATCCACTATAAATGGCCATTTTCAATAGCTACGTTAAATTACCAGAGGGTATAAATGGTTTATAGTTTCAGTTTATGAAGCAAATGGTCAATGACCCTAGTTATAAGTTATTAGCTAAGTTGGTTTATGGTGATTTTAACTAACGTTGGCCGGGATTACAAAGCTACATTTCCATAACTAACAGGGTAGCCACCTTGACGCGAAGTTCGCGTAGGTCTAAGACCTGTTGGTTTCTTTGAACTTGCCCATTTTCTATGATGTTTCCAGTGCTGGTGATGATATGTAAATAAATCTAGATATAAATACATATATAAATATACATAAATAAGTATAAATATTTATTATCCAACTACTCTGTTGCCTTGCATTGCTTCCATATAAGTCTGCAACCAGCTCTGATGGTCGTCTGGATGTGTCTGACAATCGGGTCTATGGCGTACCGCATCCCCCAAGAATTACTATGTTATTGCGGAAAATGGCTATGGATCAATACCTATACATACCATTTTTAGGGGGATGAACATCCATTTACCAGCTATTTTGATGTTCACCAAGGGTACAAGGTTTTGACACACTGCCAAATGATGAGAAACAGCTGGATTTTGTTTTTTTTCTGTCACGAGTCACGAAGTCTTGATCGGAATGCCCACTACCAAGATAGACACCGGCGAAACACTTTCTGGTTGGTGGTTTGGAACCATGGAATTTTATGACGTTTCCATATATTTTTTCCATTCATATTTGTATTTTGTCCAGTGAGTTTTCCATGAAGAAAAATTGGGAAAATTCATCATCCCCACTGACGAACTCCATCATTGAGGGGTTGGCAGCAACCACCAACCAGCTTTGATTCGGGGACTCCTGACCAGCGTCCGGAGGTCATCATTGTCATCATGTTCATTTGTGAAAAATTGAGGGGTCGGAGTCGGTACCAGTTAGAAGTTACATGTTACTTGTTCAATGGGGGTATCTCTGAATCAGCCAACAAGTGAAGTCAGGACATCTACATATTTTTGGGTTCCATGTTAAATTTAGTGGGAGTGACCCAGTTAATATGGACCCAGTATGTCCTAATTGTTTTTGGATGTTTTTGGCAATTCCGTTTTTGATGGCTAGAGTGACCGCAATGAGAGCAATGTTGGATGTACTTACATCGCGAGCAATCTGAGCAAATATCAACGAACCATCATTCATCCATTATTCCATAATTATACCCCTATATGCGTTTAAAGTTTAACGCTGTCTCAAATTATCATCATATTTTATGGTTGAACGAACAACCTGTAGATCATTCATGTTGTTGGTTATACGTGGTTCCCTCTGGTAATTTAACGTAGCGTTGGGAACAAAATCACAATGTTAAAATATGTTTAATATGCAATGTAAATCATCTATAATTCTATAAATATATTCCATAGCTATGTTAGTTTACTGGAGGGTTTCCGAATTCCCTGCAACTCTTGAAAAGTAGTCAGTTGTGTCTTACAGCGTCGCGTCGTAGCTCCAGGAGAGTCCTTACAGCGACGCCGACGATACCGGACAGGTCCTTTTGTCCAAAGACAACTTTCGGAGATGCCGGGGGATGGTCTTGTCCGGGTCCATGTCCCCATGAGTTTCCGATAATAATGGTTAATAATGGTTAATTATGGTTAATAATGATTGATAATGGTTCATACCTGGAAATGGTTAATAATGATAATAGTTCTGGGTAAATTATAACGACCTCACTGCGACCTCACTGGAAATCATAGTTAGTAAGGGGAATCATCCCCAAATGGCCTTAATTCAGGTTAGTGAAATATTGTAATTTACCCGGATGAGTTTCCGATAGTTTCAATGGCCATGCAACAGGAACCGAAAAAATTGGAGGTACCTATCATATATAAGGCCTAAATTGCAGGGAATATTACCACAAAATATGGCCTGAAATATGGTACTAACATACCTCCAATTTAGGATAGCTATGGAAAATGGCCCATTTAGTTCGTGGATTTACCCATTGATATCATGGTGATTTTCCATAGTTTTTGGTATGTTTACCAGAGGGTATCTATGATAGCCATGCTGAAACATACTGAAACAATGGTTCACCATCTAACACAGAACATTTCTTGGTTTCTTTCATCGTGATTTTAGGCCCCATGACATTCTTGAGGTACGTATTGCTGGTTTATAATCCCAAGTTTTATCATATTGATCATCCAGTCTACTCCAGTAAGAATGGGATAGATAGTGTTGCTGTTAAAATGTTATAAATATTGGGGGTCCGTATAAAATTCCCTAGGACATTACTATATAATATATATATATACTGTTCCAAATTTATATGTTTGTTGCTAAAATAAACGCAGTTGTATTTTTTTTGTTTGTTGCACGGGTCGGCCTTTGCTGTTGATTTTGCGACTTTGCAATCTCATGTTTGGTACCGCCAGACGGTCCCAAAAATGGGACCGTGAAAGTGCTTTTCTTTTGTTCTTTTACTAAGCTGTGCACGTGGTCCCAAAAATGGGACCGCCAGGCGGTCCCATTTTTGGGACCGTGTTTAGGTTCTTGTTTTGAAGTTTTTTGTATCAGGGTTGCAGAAACGCAGTGTTTTGGTTTCAATGAAGCTTTGTGGCTTATGGCGACCGGAAGGGCAACTGTATATATATATATATATATATATTCTAGGTTTCATAGTACTTTATGTTCCCATGAACTAATCCCCATAGACCATCATTAAGATTCATTAAGCCATTAAATGCCATAATATTCACCATCCATTCATTAATCGTATTTTGTTTGTTTGTTTGTTCGTTTGTGTGTGTTTGTGTGTTTGTTTGTTTGTTTGTTTGTTTGTTTGTTTGATTGTTTGTGTTTGTTTGTTTGTTTGGTTGGTTGGTTGGTTGGTTGGTTGTTTGGTTGGTTGGTTGGTTGGGTGGGTGGGTGGTTGTTGTTGTTGTTGTTGTTGTTGTTGTCATCTTATCCCATTAACCCATAGTAACTTTTTTCTAGGTTTCATAGTAATTTGTGTCCCCATGAACTAATCCCCAGTATCATGTTCCTTGTTGTCTGACACCCCGATCCGTTCATCCGCGCTGAGTGCCTCTCGATGCACCAGCCCTGGGCGTCTCTGTTGGTCTACGGCTTCAAGCGGGCCGAGGGTCGATCGCTGGGGGACCCATGGATGCCCGGCGAGCTGGTGCCCCGAGTTTTCGACAAAACATCCATGGACCCAACAGTTATAAGACTTAGAAATCAACTATAAACCATATATATATATATAAACCATATATATATATGTATATATGTATTAAATTATATATATATGCATAATTATACATATTTAATCATATATATATACATACATATACCATTATCATTAAGCCCATAAACCTAAGAGTTAGTGGAATTATATGTGCACCAACTTAGGGGGCACCACCTTGCAGTCAAGTCATGGTGAAAAGTCGGAGTGTTCATCAAACATGGTGATTTATTGGGATATATATGATGATGACAAATCAAGGCATTTGGCTCCGTCGGGGTGCCCCACGTTTCCCGAGTTGCCATTTTGTCTAGCGGGCATTCGTCGCCGCCCGCGGGCATTTTGCAATTGTGATTGTTGATTTGCCTTGTTCCCTCGGTTTTTACACTGGCTGCAATTGAATTTGCCCATTGGATCGAGGACTGGCGCGTGATCGTTTGATTTGTATTTATTTCTGGCTTTGGACTGTTTGTCATTGCGGAAATTTTCAGGTTGCTCATTTATTTGACTGGCTCTGGGAGTGCCGAACTCCGGTGTGAATTCGGTGGCTGCAGTACACTTATTTATGCTTTTGTGCTGGCTTCTGGCAGTGTTTTGGTGTTGTGGGAATCATCAATCCATCCACCAGAAGAAGGTTGCGCAGGCAGAGAGCATCAGCTCGCAGGCATTTGTGGTTGCAGAAACAGGGCTTGATCTTTTTGAGCAAACAACAGCGTGGAACGTTTCTAGGTCGATTGTTGAATCACCACACCAGTGGCCCTTATTTCAACAAGACCGTTGTAAAGCGCCACGCGGTCAGAGACATGGCGAACCTAGGAGATTCATATCCCTGGAAGTGTGTTTGTCTTCGTCTCAACAAGAAAACACATGTCCGATGTCCAATGTGTGGTGCTCATTGGACCAAAGGACAGCGGCATTACACAGGCGAGGACAAGGAACAATGGACAGAATCAACAGACTGGAATTACAGAGATGGCAGCAGAAGCAGAAAGACATATGGGGGAAATACTCCACGTGGTGGATATGGAGGAGATACCCCACGCAAAGGGAATGGAACCCCACGGCAGCAGACCAAAAAGCCGAAGGGAAAGAAGAAAGACTCTCAGCAGTCACCCTTCCAACCTCTGCATTCTACACCATGGCCATCTACGGAAACCACGTTTGGAGCATCGTCCACGGCCTTGTCAAGCAATCCATTCAATATTCCGTCTCCGGCAATGACTCAGGCGATAGCGCAATCCGACGCCATGAATGTGGAATGGGTCGAGGCGGCCAAAAAGTCATATCCAGATATGTCCACAGCTCCAGATCATATCCGAGAGTTGGTGGAAAAGACGGAGAAGCAGAATACAAAGAATCTGGCCAAGGCTTTGCATCGAGCCAGCACCAAGGTCAGTCAATCTTCCAAAAAAATTTCAGAGCTCAAGGAATCGCAGACACGACATCGCAATGCATGGGTGGTTCACCTCAAGGAGGCCTTGACCTCATGGGAAGCCCAGGTGAAATCATACTCAGATCAGCAACAGACTTTCAAGGACAAGATTGCGCAGGTTCAGTCGGAACTACAAGCTGCACGCCAGGAAATTCATCAATTGAATTTACGTGCAGGTGGTACGGAGGCTGCTCCGACACCTCTCCCAGAGGCTCCAGTGGTAGATCTGACACAGGAGGGTTGCAAAGCAGTAGAATGCAACCACATGATGGCGCAAGTTCAGGAAGTTCTGCAAAGATGTGCAAAGGCAGCATTGATCATGGAGGAAAAAGAAGTCGACCTCGAAACTATCGAAGAGGAAATGAAGGATCCACCAGCCAAAAGGCCTCGTTCAGTCGAGCCACTCGAGCCTGCAAATGCGGAGTTTGGTGGTGGTGGAATGCATTCCACGTCATCGTGAGTTTTGGCGACGGACAGGTGTGTCTGCGGAACGCTGACCGTGCGCCACAAGCAGTGATTCATGGTGTAGGGTATGATGCTGATGCCTATGGAGACATTAACTGTAGCTGTGCAGCATGCATCAACTCTCAGCATGGACCTTTTTCAGTAGTTTCGATGCATTCGATTCTGCACTCCTTTCAATGGGAACCTGATTTTCTTGAGCCTTTTCAAGCATTGCATAGGGCAATTGAATTGAGAGGACAGGTGATTCAAAAGTCTTGGAAAGACTCAGTGACATTTGTTCCTTCCACATTAGTCGCAGATGCAGACCAAAACACAGGCATTATGAAGCGTTTCTCTCGTTTTTCGAAAGATACTGCGAAGACAGTAACTTTTGACGGGATCGTTGAGATCGCTGTTGTGTATGAATGGCAATGTAAGGAAGTGCTTTTTCAGGCCTTGCCCGAATTGCGAACAGAAACCCAAATCAGTATTTCAGAAGCAATCAGTCCCAGGAGCAGGTATCCGCTGTCTGACCAGGCCGTGTTGATCCGCCCTGAGGGACTTTCAGCTCCCATTATGCAAAATGTTTCTTCCGATGAAGATTTTGCTGAGGCTTCAAAAGGAAGTGATGATCTTGCTTTCTTTATGCAAAGAACATTGAGTACACACATGCAGTGTAAAAATTCACCGCATGATGTACAGCGAGAAGTCGTGTTGCAAGGATTTGCTCAGGGACATGTAGGAGAGCACACTGACAGCCCAGATGGGGGGAGCAGTCCTGGTACCCCCGCTGATGATAGCCAAAGTTCTGGAGACGGTGGTTCATCCTCACAAGTGCATGCACCTCAGAGTTCGGAAGATCGCCAGGAGGTTGTCTTGTACCACCTCATGCATCCACCCTTTCAGGTCTTCCTGCTGTGGTCATCATATGAAGGAATGGTCTCTGAAATTGCAAATCATTACTCAAGAGAAAGAAGAGAAGTTGTTGACGCATATGAAGTAGTGGCTGATGTACGAGGCCTGGGTGTCAATGTTGTACCAATTGTAGTACACCTAGCAGGAGATGTGCCTGTTGGGCAAACTGTAATTCTGGTACTGTGTGACACCGAATTTCATGCTCACCGAAGTCAACACAATTTTCAAACTGGTCCGGATGTGTCGCGTCAGGTCATGAGGGTTCCTAATCCGTTGGCCAGGCACACCTTGCTGCAACTAGCCAACGTTCATAGACACTGTCAAAATGAGCAGGGCAGATGTATTGTTTTTCACAACAATGTCAGATGGCCAGACCATGAAGAGGGTCCAAGGGTTGTTGCACATGGTGATTATCTTAGGATAGCAGTGCCACCATCAGACTCCATTCCCTGTGATACCCTAGCTCTGGTTGAGATGAGACAAAGAGGCTTGACCGAAAATGACATTTTGCAACAAGTCTTTGAGGACGAAGTTGCCTCGGGATACTCTCCCAGCCTGCTCGGTGATGCCGAAGTAAGAGCACTGGCAACGGATCAGATTGAAGACCTTGATGATGTATTTGATGCCATGCAGGTTACCACACGAGTGCATAGTTTTCAATTTCATCGCAGTGGTCGCATGCCTCAGCCGAAAACTCAGCCAGGAGTTAAGGTATTTAACACTCATGATATGTCAGAATGTGGTGAGTTGCCTTCTGTACCAGGCCCAACCAGGCCTGACCCTGACCCACAGCCTGTTAACAGTTTGACTGATGAGATCCTACAATATGTGGATGCTGTCAACAATGCTGGACTCCAAACAAATGTCCTGGACGCGCAAGATGAGGTCATGCTGACTCAGCCTCATTGGGTACAGGATATTTGGGAAAAATGGACCAGCACAGAAACTGCAAACGCAGGTGATCAGCAAGCAGTGATACCTGTTGAAACTTGGCTGACGAACCCCAGAGGATGGCAAAGGTGCGAAAGTTCACGCATTGCGAATCTGTCCCCTGATTTTCGTAATTGGGAACGTGAATTGTTGGCGGTCTGGTTTGATCGGACAAATCCATCGTTGCCAACGCACTTTGCTGTAGTATTTCCAGTGCCGGAAGACGCCAATCAGAATGCAATTGTACAGCTGATCATTGAACAGCAGCCCGAGCCCTTCTCCAAATCAGTAGTTGTCACAGGCGTCCACATTCTCTTGCGGTGGTCGTCTCTGATCGCATGGATATTACAGGTGTTGTGAACATGATTGGGCTCTCATCTCACTGCCCTCCGGAGACGTTACAGAATGAATGCAGTCTCTGGATGGGAAACACAGCCATTCGACGTGACCAGATTGTGAATGTCAGAACAGGCAATGCTTTTCGCCTCTATGTGAAACGCGGAATTAGGATTAGCCTACAACAGCTTCTATCTTTTTCCGACAGTCAGTTGCGTGAAGAACTTAGATCTGTCATTTGGGGAGAGGTGTACAGGAGACCCAATGTTGAAGGGCTGCCAGCAGATGCATTTGCCGTCAACAATCCTACTCACCCCATTTCACCAGTGCCAAATAGTGACAATGAAAGACCAGCATGGTCTTGCCAGTTACAAGAGATCTTTGCAAACTGCGCGACTACAGAAAATGAGGACGAAGGACCTGTTTTGTATATCCTTGTTTGGTTTGTCAATGGTGTCACTCAGTGGACAAATGATGACCCGCGTGTTGTTCGGCTGGACAGTGACAGTGGATGGTGGAGGAGTGAGATTCAATTTCCATGGAGAGAACGTATTGGTCGAGGAGCTCCCATTGATATTCACATTGTCAATCCCCATCCTCCTCAAGAGATGTGGCAATCGCATGCAGCTCACATCATTTTATCACAGGGTCTCAGTCAGGACCAAGTTGCGGTCTTAACCACATGCACTGTCCACCAAGGTACCACTGACCGAAGGTTGCAAGAAGCGGTCGTTACAAACCGCTTTTCTGCTATCAGTGATTTGGTCGGACTTGTCCAGAATGCACAATTTGTTGCGGACCACGCCATTGTGCAACGGGAAGGGATTGTTTTTCCACAAGACCGCACTGTCCAGATGCATTCAGGAGATGGTATACTGATTAGCATAGATCGGACCAACCATGCAAATGCGGTCCCTCTTGATCAGCTTGACCGACTGACTCCTGATGAGGACATCGACGACGTTCAAATGTTGCAGGCTTTGCAAACCCTTGTGGGGAAAGACTTTCCTATTGAAGTGACATCACAACAACAGATCTCGAAATGTGTCTTGGGGATCGAGAGAGAAGACAGCACCGAAAGTGCAAGTTTTGATTTCAATCCTCGCGCAGCAGAATTCATGCCAAATGATCAACCTCTTCCTGAGTGGGCCCGAGTCATTGAGGACATCTACCATGAATGGGATGTCAATGCCTTTGCGTGGGAAGGGGAAGCACGTGCTGCTCACTTTCTCACATGGTACGTAGCACCGGGCATTGGCCGGACGTATTGTCTACACAGCAGAAGAGCCACGCTGCGAGCTGATTTTTGGGCCTGGCGAGAGCAGCTGCGCCAATTGTGGAGAGACGAAATGCAAATTCAAGTTGACTTTGACCTTACACTTGTGTCTCCACCGCCAAACCACATCGAGCCTGGCATCGTAGGCCACATCATTCTGACACAGTACAGCACTGAGGACTGGTCGTCAGTATTGATCTCAGTTCATGACCCTGCGTTGAATCAGGGGATGCCTGTTGACATGGCTCATTCCATTGAGAGAAACGGCCTCATGAGAGATGTCTTGCAAAGAATTGGTTATTTAGCGGAGTGTACTCATCATGCACAGTGTCAGGTTAGAGTCCGAAATGCCTGGTTTGATGTTCATGATCGTTTTCACAGTGCAAATGGAGATGCAATTGATGTCCTCGTTCATCGTCACCCTGTTTTAAACGGGGCTGCACCTGTTGTACTGCCACAGCCGGATGAAGATGGGAATGCTTTGTTGCAGTTCTCAGCCAAAAAGAAAGCTGCCAAACCCGCGGTATTGCATTTGCCTGTCAGCCATACAATCGGTGTTGATAACAGGATTGAACGGCCCAGGTCTTTGTCCTTGGAGAATTCAATTAGCGATCCAACAGAGGACATTGAAGGTATCCCTTTCACTTTGTCTCTGATTGCTGACCAAAGCAATGCCCAGGGGCGCGATGTTGTCATCTGTGCGTGGGAACTGAATCGGGAACAGACAGATTTTGTATTTCTCACTCATGCCGATTTTACACGAAAGGAAGCGGCTGATACATTCAGATCCCGACATCAGCTCATTCAACCATGCTCTGACCTTTTCCCTGTCCGTTTCCAGCGACTCTCATGGAACATTTCTGCAGGTACTTGGTTTATAGGCTCTTTTGTTCAGCCTGGTCATGATCAAGCGATCGTTGCATGTGTTGAGTACCGAAAGGAGGGAGCCACAAATCGTGTAGTCACCCTTCCCAGTCCATGCGACAGCAGGGTCATTCGATCATGCCTCCACGTTAAGCATGGATCAAAGGTTCGAGTCAATGGCATGAGCGTGAGTGGTGTTATCCATTTCCAACATGGAGACATCATCGAATATCATGTGGCCGACAAAGGAGAAGCAATTGTCTTTCGTCGGGATAGCAGCAAGGTCCAGATATGCTTAGAAGCTTGCATTGAGAGTATGACAGAAGTGTTTGACGAGGAAAGAGATGCAGTTGAAGTATTGCCTGTCCCGGATATTGCTGATGCACTGACCCAGGCTGATGAGTGGCAGTTTTGTCCCATCCCAGAAGGTGTCAATTTGCACAGATCCACCTTTGAGGCACTCCATGTACAGAATGAGATCGAGCAAGAAAAGCCGAGCACACTGGAGCTTTACATAGATGGCGCTACGGCTGATGGTTGCTCAGCATGGGCTGTGGTGGCCGTGGCGGTGTCAACACAGGGCAAGCGGTTGTGTGGATGCATAGCGGGATTAACGGAAATCAATGCCTTAGCCCCCAATTGGATCGGTGCAGCATCCCATTCAAACGTAGATGCCGAATTGTCAGCCATGACAATTGCTACGGCATTCGCGTACTTTGGAGCTCAGGAAATTCGGTGTATCATTAGGCCAGATCTTGCCCTAAGCAACAAATTCCTTGCTTTAGATTGTGTCACACAGCAAGACAGCATAGTCGCAAGGGTTTTACATTCTCTGGGGCAAATGCTGCCTTGTGGAATCACCGTTTCAGAGGTGCGAGCTCACCGAGGTGACCCATGGAATGAGTTGGCAGACTCAATAGCAAAATGGGTCACTTTGACTCATCAACATGTTGGAATAGTGCCTTGGAAACAGATCAACGCATTGGCTACTTCCCCCTCTAATCTCAGATGGGAGTGGTTGCGGCATTCGGCAGATTCAATGAAAGCCACAATGCCACAGCTACATGGTAATGCAGTATGGCAGCCCACACCGTCCAGCAAGAGAATTGCCAGCGTTGTAAATGATGCGAACACCACAGCATATGAAGTGCAGGTTCAAATTAAAGTTGCAACCTACAATGCTCTTGCACTCAATGATGATGAAGGCACAAGCTGGTTGCCTGGCACACGCACTGCCAGACTAGACAGTCAGTTTGATGAAAAGGGTCTTTGCCTCATTGGAATTCAAGAAGCTCGTACCGCAGAAGGAATCAGAGTTTCGGATCACTACAAGATTTTCTCATCAGGTTTTCAGCAGTCAGGAAGGGCCAAGCATTTCGGATGTGAAATATGGATCCACAAATTTCTTCCGTTCTGCACCCTTCCATGCGGGAGACGGATCTGCATTCATGATTGCAAGGTCACAGTGAGAAGAGCTGAAGCTCGTCTGCTTGTGTTATATATTGAGGGGCCCATCAGCTTTGTTGCAGTTGCAGCACATGCTCCCTGTGTATCTGCGGAACGTCCCCTTGACTCAGTTCGACAATGGTGGGACAACGTAGCACAAGTCCTGAATGGGCAGCAGGGTGCTCACGTGATGCTCATGATAGATGCCAATGCTCCATTAGCAGATCATGTCACGGAGTTTTTTGGTGTTCATCAGGCTGAGGAGACAAACCCCCAAGGTCTCATTTTCCAAGACTTTCTGATTGCAAACCGGCTCTTCGTACCAAGCACCTTTGAAGAGCATCAAGGTGTAGCCGCAACATGGCGCCATCCACGGGGTCAACACATGCGAAGAGATTATGTAGTGACCAGTGAGTTCTTCAGAACCATGGTTGCACATTCATGTGTGCTTACTGACTTTGATGGTGGTTTTGGGCACGTAGATCATTCTCCTGCCATGATTGTGATTCGAGGGTCTATGAGGATTAGTCCAACTAGGTCTAAGCTTAGATGGGACTATCAGAAAATGCAACAAGCGGACGCTCAAAAACAATTTCAAGATGCAATTGCCACACTGCCCATCCCGTCATGGTCGATCTCTGTTGATGATCATTCAGCCATCATTGAAACCAACATCCTGCAACTGGCACAACAACACTTTGGAAAGCCTAAAAAAGAAAAGGCACGTCCGTTGCTCCGGGAGTCTACCGTTAATGGCATTTGCCTCAAGCGACAGGCTCTCGACATGGCAAGATCATGTGCATTTGCTGATTCACAGTTGGTTCAAGAGCTGAAAGAGATTGAAAAGCTTGTCAGACCAATGATTATTCAGGACCAGAAGGATTGGTATGCAGATTGGCTAGATGGTATCAATTCTGCGCATGAGCGACTTGATTCAGCACAGGTTTTCAAAAAGTTGCAACGGCTAGGCAAGCGGAAAAAAGATCTCAACAAAGGTCCAAGACCCTTGCCGCAGTTGCGTACAAAAGATGGCGAATGCGCCAAATCATTTGTTGAATGTCAGCAGATTTGGAAGAAGCAATTTGCAAACATCGAAGCTGGAGTTGAGGTCAGCGAACTCCAGCTTGCCCAAATGCATTTGTCCCAACATGCTCAGGATCGAAGATCGCCGGAGGGATGCCCCACGCCAGCAGAAATTCTTTCCATTATTAGAAAGTTCAAAAATGGCAAGGTCCCTAGTCCAGGACAACTGCCAGTTGATGTTGTCAAGTCTGGCGGCATTGCAATTGCACAGGTGTTGGCACCCCTCATGATGAAGGCATCGTGGCATATGCACGAACCACTTTCATGGAAGGGTGGAGTGTTAATTCCTTTATTTAAGGGCAAGGGCTCACCATGTCAGCCCACGGCTTATCGATCCATCTTCCTGTCTGATGTGTGTGTGCAAAAGTGCATCATGCAGGAGTGCGTAGCTCCCTCGCCAGAGTGTGGCAGCAAGACAATCAGCTGATTCAACTAGGAGGGCGTAAAGGATGCTCCACTGATGTGGCTCACCACATTTTGCATGCACACATCTCCTGGGCCAGGCATGTGAATCGGTCTTGTGCAGTGCTTTTTGTAGACCTGCAGTCGGCCTTTTACTCCATTTTGCGATCATCGTTGTTCACAGGGGAATATCACGATGATCAGATTTGTTATGCGATGACACAGCTAGGCATCACACCGCACGAATGGCAGGTCATCCGCCAGCAGGTTGAGGAAGATGATGCAACGAGTGGGATCGATTCACATCATGAAGGCATATTGAAAGATATGTTCACTGGCACACATTTTGCTATGCATGAATTGCCTGGAAGCACCGCTACGACGCGGGGGACGCGGCCAGGAGATCCAGTGGCAGACATTTTATTCAACATGGCTTTCCGATTGGTTGTGTTGGATGCAAGGCGGCGAATCATGGATTCTTCAGACCTGAAGTCTTTTGGTCACCCAGCACCTGCCAGTGACGTGACCAAGAATACAGAGGTGCCAGATGCCGGTTTTGCCGAGATCAGCTTTGTGGATGACATTGCATACACTTTGCACACAGGTGTTGCTGAAGATTTGGTGCGGCAGCTACAAGTTATTGCTTCTTGTCTGCATGATGCTGCATCAGACAGAGGGCTCACCGTCAATTACGAAGCTGGCAAGACGGAGGCTGTGGTCAGAATTGTGGGCACAGGAGCAAAAGCAGTCAGGCACAAAATTTGGCACGAAATGCGAGGCAAAGTTCCGATTGTCACTGAACATGGAGTGCAATCCCTTCAACTTGTGCACTCATATAGACACCTTGGATCTTATGTGCAAGACCATGCTGTGACTCAGAAAGACATTCAGTACAGAATCTCGCAAGCCAAGAAAGCCTACGGACAAATCAGTCGTCAATTTTACAGAAAGAAAAATGTCAATGACACCACGAAGGCCTCGGTGTTCTCAGCCCTGGTTTTGTCGCGTCATGCCTACAATGCTCACACATGGGCATTGGTGTCACAAAATGACCTTGACAGATGGGAGAATGGAATTCGGTCTCAGGTTGCTGCCATTGCTGTCAACAAAGTACGGCCAATTCCGCCCTTTCAGTTCTCATCTGCAGAGTTATGTGCCTTGTGTGACATCAACAGCCCTCAAGACGCGCTACATGCCAACCGTTTGAGATATGCAAAAAGAGCCATTAGCAAAGCTCCTGCTGCACTTTGGTCTCTTCTGCACGAAAACAATGATGTCCATTCCTGGCTTGCACAATTTATTGCGTCTTGCCACTGGCTCAGTAGACATTTACCTGGAGGGTTGCCTTTGCAGGTTTCGAATCCTGGACAGATGCTTTCTTTCATTGCCTTGGACGAGAAATGGAATGGAAGAGTGAGGTCTGCCTTAAAAAGCCTGTTTACAGTTTCGTCGAGCAGACGCAGAAGGAAAGTTATGGACATTGAGAGTTGAAAAGCATGTTTCCAGTCTTTCCTGTCTACCAGATCTCTCGAGCCCTAAGGCAACCTGTTCATGGAAATGCAATCTTTGCGAGGACAGTTTTGCCTCCAAAAAGGCGCTGGCGGTGCATGCCAGACACAAACACAAATATCGTACACTTCTCAAATACTATGTTCTGGGTGACGAGTGTCTTGCTTGTGGCAAGAAATTCTTTCACAGAAATCGACTGTTGGCACATGTGGCGGCCGCCAGTCGTTGCAAAGAAGCCTACACGGCCTGCTTTGTGCCGGCACCAGAGCACGAGATTGATGAGATTGAAGCTATTGACAGAGAGCACAACAAGCTTCTTAAAACACAAGGATGGCACCCGACAAAGGCTTTCCTCCCGGTCACAATGGTGCAAGGGCCCTTGCTGCCTCCAGCTGGCTCGGAAGGAGCTACAGCTATGAAAGGCAAATGGCAACTGCGAATTGAGACGTCAGGTAGAGCTTATGAAGGTCTTGACGGGTTTTGCGATGATGCCTTCATTGAGAATGAGCCTGAAGTTGAAATCCTTCCATTTGTGATGCAGACAAATGGAGGACGTGAAGAAGGCCATGCAGGCATTTTTCAACAGTTTGGTCTTGCCGCTGAGACGGCAAGGCTACACATCAGATGGTTCATTTTCGTGCACTTCTTCAGCGGGCATCGAAGGTGCAATGATTTGCAACATTGCATCGAAGGACAGCAAGCTGTCAATGGAGGTCAGTTGTTCAGCGTGTCGGTGGACTTATGTTTGGCTAAACAGCACTCTGACTTGACGGACGCCGACACGAAATCCTTCTGGATCGGCAGAATCAAGGCTGGGCAGGTGATAGGTGTGGGTGGAGGGCCGAGTTGCGAGACGTGGTCAGCAGCGAGGTTTTCCTCACCAGGACCAATGCCGCTCAGATCGCATGACCAGCCTTGGGGAATTGAAGGATTGAATCCACGTCAGTGGAAGCAAGTCCTAACAGGGACGAAACTCATTCAGTTCCTGGTGGACCTATTAGTGGTGGCAGCCCAGTATGGCCTATGCGGATTTCTAGAGCATCCACAATATCCTCTGTGGCTGATGAGATGCCGCCCCTCGTCAATCTGGGCTACCAAGGTAGTTCGCATTTTGGCACGACTGGCATGCTTCAGCATATGCTCGTTCGATCAGTGTGTATATGGCCTTGATGCACGGAAACCCACAACTTTGCTTTTACTGAGACTCAAGGACTTCCGTAACATCACCCTCTTGAGAGGACATGGAGGCAGATGCTCGCACCGTCCTGGGCACAATCCATTGCAAGGAATTAATAGCGAAGGCAGCTTCAACACAGCCCGGGCGAAGATATACCCGAAGGCTATGAATGCTGCCTTAGCAGCTGCAGTTACTGGGTTTTTGGTTGATCGTCAAATGCACAGTGACAAGGATCAACTGCCTACAGAGCTGCAGAAATTAGTAAGCAGTGATTTCGTGGATGAGTCCACTGTGCAGCCGGACTTTCACAATCACTGATGCATTGCAGGCAATGACCAAGCATGGACGCATGCAGCAGCAGCAAAGTGACAAAAAAAAGATGACAAATCACCATTGGATATATTTACCCTCTTGTAATTTGTTACATAGCTATTGACAAAATGGTCCATTTATAGTTGATTTATCTATTAAAAATGGTGATGTTCCATAGCTATGTAAACGTTTACCAGAGGGGGTGAAGCTGAGGATAGAATGGGATCCAGTTTGGGATTGCAAGATTTGACAAGAGTGTTTTCAGCCTTAACTATCCAACATCTACAAATTATGGATTTGACAAGAGCGTTTTCAGCCTTAACTATCCAACATCTACAAATTATGGAAATATATGGAAGGATGAAAGACCATGGATTCAACCAACCAGCCAGTGATCTTGGTGATTATTCTACTTGGTCCAAGGGACTGAAAATTGGAATTCAGCAATTACAGTAATCATGGACCTTAAGAGGGTTTAATCATCAGCAGGGGTAGCAAGTAACCAAACAGGAATAGGTACTTGGTGGCTCATCCCACGAATCGCAAGTGGGTTATAACCCCAGTGATTTACATGGGATAAGTAGGGCTAATCCACTGAAATCACTGAGGTAAACTAACCCACTTACGATTCGTGGGATGAACCACCAAGTAAACACTTTGATGTTTCCATTGGAGGCATCCCATCAATGTATCATCCCAGTCGGTATCACCTCAAAACAAAAAAAGGGTTTCAGACCTCATTTTCCACATCCAAAGTGCCATAAATTCGGAATGACCATCCCTCCGAGTAACATAGACCCTAAAAATAGCCAATTTCAAAACTGAACTTCCAACCCCGCTTTTGGCAGGGTCTCTACGTTAATATACATTGATCAATTCACCATGTAGTTTCCGGAAGATAGTCTATTTCTCAATAGACATGACTTGACGATATATTAAGTTGTTATGTCCAATTCGTTTGACATCATTAATTCAAAACAAGAAACATCAACCCTTTACTTAAAACTATGTTTCATTGTTTATATATGTAATTGCTGTATGACTATGGTAATCCCCCCTATTCCCCACTATCATTGAGAATGAAATCCCCTATCAAAACAAGACCTTGCACAACAGATTTGGTTTACCCTCTGGTAAACTAACATAACTATGGAAAATCATCATTTTTAATGGGAAAATCCACTATAAATGGACCATTTTCAATAGCTATGTAACAAATTACCAGAGGGTAGCTCACTACAATGTGAGGCCCCCAAGATAGCTAAGTTGGTTTATAACTCCAATAACTATGGTTTATGGTATTTATAACTATAGTTACTGGGGCTTATAAGCCAACTTATAACTGGGGGGCCTCACATTGTAGATTTGGTTTAGCTGAGGTGGAAGAGCGATCACCGAGGCACCATGCGAATTACCACGTTTACCAGGGCCGTGGGAATCCACGGAAGTCCAGCCAACATGGAGGTAAAAAACCAACAGTTTGCCAACAACAAGTTTTATGTGGCTAAAACAATGCCATAAACCACCACATGTTTGATGGTTTATACATGTTTATACCACCTATGTTTGGTGATTTTGGTGATTGTTTATTGCTGTTTTAAGCACATTAAACAAAATTGGTACAACAGCAATGGAAACAACGGGTAAACAATAGGGCTATAGCCATTTTTGGGTAAGAATAGGTTCTCAGCGTATAGAGATTTTACGGGAGATGCCATCGGATAGATGAGATCTTTGACCTCACCCAAGCACCTTGTTTCATTGTACAGCACAAGGCTTTCAATGTACTGTATTTCAATGTTACTAAAATCGAGTTTTCTGGTCCCATACCCATGCCGTAAAAAACACTTGTCAGGTTTTCGATGCATGGGTGGCGTTTACCCTTCACGAAGCGTGAACTTGATTTTCACCCTCACCTGTTTGATATTCAAGTTAAAATCAACATCGCTAACGGACCAAAAATTGGCTTCCAACAAGATTGGCGCCGCCAAAGCCCTATTGCTTGAGAAAATTTGAGCGCAGCTGTCGTAATCACCTGCCACATTCCAATCTACAGTCAGCAACTGTCCCATTTTGCGTTGCTTAAATCCACCAAGCATATCGTCAATATTCATTATAATGATAAGAATGATATTAGAATTAGTTACATAGAATTACCATAATTGTACCCAATTTCTGGTGGGCAAATCTCCATCTTTGATGGTTGGCCCCCCTTTTTTTTCAGTCCGAATCTAGATTTCCGATCTGGATTCCCTTAAGCGATTCTCCATGAAGACACGATTCCTTTTGCGCATGTTTTTTTTCCCAACAAAATTGGTGAAATCCCTGGCTTTCCAAAGGAAAAAATACTTCACTTCGAATGATCCCCACTATGACATTTATACATTTTCTTACTGGCAAATCTTCTGGCATTCTATCTGACATATCTCCTGGCATTCTATCTGACATATCTTCTGGCATATCTTCTGGCATATCTTCTGGCATTCTATCTGGCAAATCTTCTGGCATTCTATCTGGCATATCTTCTGGCATTTTATCTGACATTCTATCTGGCATGTCTTCTGGCATTTTTTCTGGCATTCTATCTGGCATATCTTCTGATATTCTATCTGACATATCTTCCGACATTCTTCCTGGCATATCTTCTGACATTCTGCCTGGCATATCTTCTGACATTCTTTCTGACATTCTTTCTGGCATTCTATCTGGCATATCTTCTGACATTCTATCTGACATCTTTTCTGACATTCTTCCCGTTGAGGTCCGGCAATGCCCACTGCAATCTGGAAGTTGCGGTTGAGGTCCGGCAGTGCCCACTGCGATCTGGAAGTCGCGGTTGAGGTCCGGCAGTGCCCACTGCGATCTGGAAGTCGCGGTTGAGGTCCGGCAGTGCCCACTGGATCTGGAAGTTGCGGTTGAGGTCCGGCAGTGCCCACTGCGACCTGGAGCTCGTGGTGGAGGTCCGGCAGTGCCCACTGGGATCTGCAACTCGCGGTTGAGGTCCGGCTGTGCCCACTGGGATCTGGACTGCGAGGAGGAGGAGGCGGAGGAGGTGGAGGAGGCGGATGCGGAGGCGGAGGAGGAGGAGGAGGAGGAGAACAGCTCTGATAAAATCTAACAACCCTCACCTGGCAGGTGGGGAAAAAAATCTAAGTCTTTTCGTGGGGAAATCCAGGTTTCCAAGGAGTTTCCATAAAGGAATTTCCTTAATCAATCCCCCATGCAGGATGTTCCAGTATACCCATCATGTAAACCTGGTTGGTTAATAGTTATGGTTTTTATCGTGGTTTTCATAGGCTATAAACCAACAAGAATGGGAATATGATGGTGATCTGGTTGTATACCCATCATCTGGATAAATTTAATCACGACCTCACTGTTCTCCCGAACCCTGGAATCATGGTTGGTAAGGGAAATGATCCCCAAATGGCCGCAAGATTCAGGTTAGTGAAATATATTTACCCAGCATCATGTAAACCTGGTTGGTGGTTTGGAACATAACTATGGAAAATCACTATGCTATCAATGGGTAAATCCACTATTTCGACTGGGCCATGTTCAATAGTTATGTAACAAATTACCAGAGGGTATTGGGAATTTCATCATCCCAACTGACGCACTCATATTTTTCAGAGGGGTAGGTCAACCACCAACCAGAAACCATTCCCAATTAATTCACCCTGAATAAATCTTTGATTCGTTGGTATTCAAGCCCCATGAATTCTTGATACATGTTCTCATCATTTTCCCCTGGAAACTCGCAGTTTCGTTGATTCCCCATTCCCAAACAATTCCCCATCATTTTCCATTATATTGTTATAGCTGGTGGTTTCAAACATGGCTGGATTATTTTCCATTTCATATATGGGATAATCACGGATAATCCTTATTGACTTTCATATTTTTCAGAGGGGTTCAAACCACCAGCCAGATATCATTATAGCCGCTATAATAGCCATTCTGATCATTTCTCCCCTTCAATTCTCATTTATATCCCATAGGATCCATGTATGTTATAATTATATGGTAACATGGATCCCATCAATATACCCCATTTATGTTAGCATATATACCAGCACCATGGATCCTATGGCTATTTAAAACAACAACAACAACAACAACAACAACAACAACCACGACGTTTTTTACCGCGTGCCTTTCAAAACTTTCGTCGCTCCAGGCCGCTTGTGGATCCACGCCACGTCCAAGACGCCGGACTTGATGGAGATCCAAGCCCTGGAAGAGAGGCGGTTCGTTCGGTTCGTTCCGCAGCAGCGGTTCCCCAGGGGAAGAAACATGGCTTTTAACGATCAAAGATATGATATATATATATATATGTGACATATATAAATACAGTAAAGTAATAACTGATGTATGATGTTTAATACCATGTTAATGGGAGTATCATTGGATTTGTTTTTGGGAGATAAAATTGGTATAACTTATGACCCTGGCAAGTGAGTAAACATAGTAAACATCAAGATCAACCAGCAATCGCATGGATTTAAATGTTGTTTTTGAATGTTTTTGATGTAAGATACCTCGGCATGGTAGAATAGCTGGGTAACTGGGTTTCTGTCGATTACTGTATATTATATATATATGTATGTACATGTGATCATAAGTGTAGTTCGATGGGTGAACGAAAGCCAACTTTCACACAGCCACGAAGCACAAGCACAAGCTGCAGCGGATACTCGATCCGCTTCAGCCGGTTGCAGGGCCAGAATAGCCCAAATTTATGTTGCCATGGGGTACCCTCTGGTAAACGTTTACATAACTATGGAAAATCACCATGCTATTAATGGGAAAACTCACTATTTCTATGGCCATGTTCAATAGCTATGTTAAATTACCAGAGGGTAAAACTTGTTTTTTTAAACATGATCCCCACGTTTTGGGTGGACAAGATCTGACAAGGTCGATTCTCTCGAGCAAAAAAAATTGGCTGGGTCACTGTCTTAGTCAATTCACCTCACAACTGACCAAACAAAATGGCCCATAGAAATAGTGGATTTACCCATTGATAGCATGGTGATTTTCCATAGTTATGGCCTGTAGCATCCTGTAGCTTTGTCTCAGAAAGAATGGCAAAGGCCAACAAATCCAAGTCGAATCTGATGGATTCCTTGCAAAGCAGCCAGCCAGACCACAAAGTTTAGGCTCATCTCAGAAGAGATGCAAGCCAAGTACGAGCCGTCCAGATTGCGCAAACAAACGGTAACGGAGTGCTGAAAAAAATCTCGCGATTCGAAGTTAGGTCGGCAGGGGCAGATCACGGCCATTTCTGCCAGGAATTCGAAAGGTGGTCCGGTGGTCAACTCTTGATCTAGCCACTTATAGGAAGGGATCTGTAAGAGGCATGTTGAGGGCCTCAAAAAATTGCCTCCAAAGCACCAATCTGCGAATCGAAGCTGGGTCAATTCAGATCTATATCCTATATCCCCAGAGCTTGGACGACAAAGCCATGGGTCAAATTTGAGCACCTCATTTCCCCACTAAATTTTGGCCGCAGCCCTCAAACATTCCTCATTTTTTCTCAACATGAACAATCAATGGGGACATTCGGCACAATGACATTACCCTCTGGTAAACTAACATAACTATGGAAAATCACATTTGTTTAATGGGTAAATCAACGAACTACATGGCAATGTTCAATAGCTTTTTGTATGTTTACCAGAGGGTAGATTTGGAAACAAGCATCCAGAGTCCAAAAGCTTAAAGATACTGGATAAGCATGGATAAACTGACAATCAAATGGAAGAAGTGTAGGATACAAGGAACAAGGTGTGTGGAAGGACAGATGAAAACTGGAATCGCCTTTCATTTGCCAAGGCGGGACAAGCTGAACAAACTAACCGACAAGAGAAATGAAAATTGGACTATCCTTGGAGTGGAAAAAGTGAAACAACCATAGACACCAAAACATCTCAAGGAAAAGTGCTTAAGCAGCACACAAACAATTTTTTTCACCAGGAAAACAGGGAAAACGGTGTAGCCACATATTGTTAATTATTACTTGGCTATCCCCACCGGTCATAAACGGACGCAGGATGCTGCTGCAGGTACGCCAGCATCTACCACGCCGCAGGAGTTCCGATGCCGTCCCTGAGCTCAGATAGCTCAGATCGATCGGGCGGGTTTCAGGCGATCGATTGGAACAGGGATAGGTTGGGATGGGTATTGAACCATTTCTACAATGTGAGGCCCCCCAGTTATAAGTTGGTTTATAAGCCCCAGTAACTATAGTTATAAATACCATAAACCATAGTTATTGGAGTTATAAACCAACTTAGCTATCTTGGGGGCCTCACATTGTAGGTCAATCTTAGATGGGTAGAAACTAATCCTAACTAGTCTTGCAGGGTATCCATGGGATTATCTACGTTCACCAGCTAAGTTTTGTTCAGGGTATCTGGCTGATTGGCCAGGTTGAACCACAAAAAAATTGGGGGTAGCAACAGAAATGGTGGACTTTGGTGATCTGTTTGATCAGGTTGAAATCGCTGGGTGGGTCAGCAAAATGGTGCTGGCATATGAATCCCAACATTTGCCCGAACAAAATCACCCAGTTTTGTAGGTAAATCTACCGGAAAAACATGGGTTCTGGTTCGGTGGTTTGGAACATGAATGGATTCTTTTCCCCTTCCTACCCCAATAGTTGGGATGATGATCCAATCCGACGAACTCCATCATTTCTCAGGGTGGTAGGTCAACCACCAAAACATGGGTTGCATCTGCTGGGGATCATTGACTCGATCTGGGTATCATGAGATCATTGGAACTTCGTGGTACAGACATGGGAGACTAATGGTAGAGATACCCTCTGGTTAATAGTATGGTTTTTATCGTGGTTTTCATAGGCTATAAACCAACAACAATGGGAATATGATGCTGATCTGGTTGGTGGTTTGGAACCATGGAATTTTATGACTTTCCATATATTGGGAATAATAAACCCAACTGACTAATATGTTTCAGAGGGGTTGAAACGACCAACCAGCTAGAGTTCATTTGTGAAAAACGGAGCTTCAGCATAGCATGTAACTTTTGTTTTCTTCTCTTACATGTCCTTTTTAACGAATTTTCGCATTCTATAATTCATGGGCCTATAGTGGGGAGATAGCGGGATACATACAACCAATCATAATTGAGCGGGTTAGAAGCCAATCATACTAATGAAACCAACTGTATGGGCACATATATAACTGAGAATAATGGAGCATTAACCAACCAATGATGAAGGAGTTTAGCATTTTAGTGGATGGTTTATAGTAACCATTGAAAAGGAGATGTAGCCAACAAAAGAATGGATTTAACCAGCAATGGTATTAGTTGCTAAGATTTGCTAAGCAGTTTTAAAACACATGCAGGATTTCTAACATTTACCATGAACATGGGAATTTGTTCATTCAAAACATGGATCGACCACTATGGATAAATATAGAAACACACACATTGAAAAATGATGGTCCGTGGATCATTCGATTGATAGAAACTGGAGCCTTCCTCAAGTATACATGGGATAACGAATCGCGGACTTCTTGACCAGGCAAAGCTTGCGACTTACTAAATGAGTTGACCATCCGAGTGGTATAGATGTGGCCCTCCTTGACTTCATGAATACAGTAGCAACCTGATATGCCGACATATCTCGTAACAAGTTTTGTCGGTGAATGCCATTACTTCTTAGGTTCAACATGCAAGCCATCAGTGTGGCCATGTCTTGTAGTAAAATCATCAAACATCCACATTTTTCAGGTTCCATGACAGAGAGGAAACATGATCGAAAAAAACAAATGAACTCAGAAAAAAAAGTAACAAATAGGCTTTTCACTCTCAAATTTGATCCCCACCTGCCAGGTGAGGGTCCCTAGACTTTAACAAAGATATGCCTCACTCACTCTCTCACTCACTCCCTCCCTCGCTCACTCACTCACTCACTCGCTCACTCGTTCACTCCTACTCCCTCCATCCCTCACTTACTCACTTCAGGGACGGTTTCATTCTTCCGGATCCTTTCCTTGCCTATTTCTTTGCCAGCTCGGTGCCAAACGCTCGCAAGCGCCGGGTGCAGTGGAAAACGCCTGGACCAGAGCCATATCGCGAGAGCCGGATGCAGTGGAGTACGCTTGGACCCGAACACATGCCGGAGAGAATGTCAGATAAAATGCCAGACAGAATGCCAGATTCAATGCCAGAACATATGTCAGATAGAATGCCAGATAGAATGTCAGAATAGATGCTATAGATAGAATGCCAGATAGAATGTCAGAATAGATGCCAGATAGAACGCCAGAATAAATGCCAGAAAGAATGTGAGGTAGAATGGCAATGTATATGCCAGAAAGAACGTCAGATAGAATGTCAGAATATGTGCCATATATATATATATTTCCAGGTGATATGTCAGAAACTATGTCAGACTAGTGTGTCAGGGTGGGGATCACTCAAAGTAAGGTATAATTAATTTGAAGACTACGTAAACCTGGCCGAATGCAACCACCAACCACTAGAATGTTCGGGTTAACGACACTGTGATAGAGCTAGAAGAAAAACAAATGAGTTTCACTCGGTAGACTTAAGGACATGACACACCTAATAAATGCTGGCTAAAACTTGAAAGTTAATGTTCAGCCATTCTGATGTATAAATACTTCGCAATATTCTATTGGTCAGAGATCGCAGTTTACATGTGAACTTCAAAAATCTGGCTTTGGAAGATTGTTGTTGTCGGTTTGCATCTGAAATAACATTTTTTCGAGGGGGTCCATCTTATGTTGTCCTGGTGGGTTGTGGTAGAACTGCAGGATCTGTCTACCGTGACAACTTGCACAAAAGTGTGTGCACCAAACTGAGACCGGAGTTCAATTTCATTTGAGGAATCAACGATCCCTGCGTTTACAGACGCAGCAAAACCAACGTGACTTTGGTGCATCGTGTCGATGACGTACAGTTTGCAGGGCCTACGGCTGTGCTGAACCGCGTAGACAAGGTCATCCCTCATTGTTGTGGGCTGTAAACAACTAGACGGTTAGACGGTTAGTCTTTTTGAAGTTAAATAGGCAAACAACCCATATCCCACTAAAAAGGCTACGGTTCGCGGTTGAAACAAACTACTATGTCAATGTGGGTATCGTTTAATACCGTTTAATACCTATTTGGTGATTATTTGGATCATTGTTGGTTATTCCTATCACATAAAATATCCCCAGACAAATGGCCATAGACTATCATTTAACATCATTTAAAAACAATAATGTTCAATAGAGTTCAATATAGACCTAAACTTCAGGAATGTCCTGGATCCAATTACATAATCCACGAAAAATGGTTCTTTGTCGCAGTTTATATATGTTTCTATGTGGCCCTGTAGTTGGCTGAAGTATACCCAATCTGGTTGGTGGTTTGGAACATTTTGGGAATTTCATCACCCCAACTGACGAACTCATATTTTTCAGCCGGGTAGGTCAACCACCAACCAGATATGAATCCCCAATTTTTGTTGGATATCCCACAGTTTGACTCACCAAGGTAGATAATACTTACTTATTATTTTGAACCATAGAAAGAAATGGGATAATAATAGTTATATAATTTATATATATATTTTTTGTTTTTCCTTTTTTTCTCCCACTATTCACTGTTATATTCACTGTTTAATGGTTCAATATCCACCCAACCTACTCCCCCAAGTTGAATGGCGTTTTGGATGTCCACCTCGGTGTTTCGGATGGTGACCCCACAACCCAGGCCATTTCCGTCCAATTCGGGGGGCTATCCCACCTCGGTGGGGGGCCCAGGACTGAGGGGTGTCCAGGTTCGGTGAGTTTGTCGTGCGAAGTGATGCTGCATAGTCAGCCATGGAAATATTTATATACTATAATATATATATATATATACATAATTATTTATTTATATAAATATGTTACATATATATATATATATATATATTATGTATATACATATATATATATATATATGTACATATATGTATATGTATATATATAAGTACAAATTATAACTAGTTAGAATAATTGTCGGGATTTCCTTCAGGATGAATTATATGAATATAGTTTCATGTGTTTTTTTTAACAAATGAACTTATGACTGGGAGGCATCACTTTGTATGGCTCGAGATTGAATGGGTTTAAACATTAACTGGAAAAGTCGGGCAGGGAACCAACAAACATGACACTCATGAAACAACACACCAAAACAAACAAAATGATTTGCCTGTCAATTTGCGGGTGCTTGGGTCTGAAACTTGAGCTTGGACTCGGGGAGGAACCCTGAGGCAGTTTGGTATCACCAAAAGGTTTTGGGTCAAACCAAAGAGTGGATGGGCATTTAAAAAGATCGTATTCTAGTCTATGTAGTGCTGCGATGCTTGCCAGGGTGCCATTCGCAGGGGCGCAGTTAGGTTCAGTCTTGTCATCAGTTTGATTGCATTGATGGGTGGTTTGAGCACAATTTTGTGTTGCATGGTTCCCGGTGGTACACACTTTGGCCGCGTGGTCCTCATGGCGGAGTGAGTCACCATTCTGGTTTTGACCAGTGACGCAGGACCGCCGCACAGCAGGCACAGCTAAATTGAAAGTTCAGTTCCGCCTGCGTGGAATGTTGAACGAAGCCAGAGCTATTCACTTCGCAGCTGGATAAGCGACCAAGTGGTTTGGAGTAGACTGACATGTAACCAGGCAGGGACCAGTTGCTGCCCTCCAAATCACAGTGGCTCGCTATGCCTTGCTAGAGGCAGAGACCGCATTACATACTGCCATATCAACCAATCGACATTGGTACTAACATCTATGCTGTCTACAATATATTGCTACTTGTACCTATTCACAACTTGCACTGAATTACAATGTGTGTTAGGCAGAGCAGCGCGACTTTTGATCCATTAAGAGCCTGCGCAATCACAGGCAGTTGTTGCACTGATAAGAACAGATACTTCACCTGTCCAGCAGTGATAAGAACTGATACTACATCTGTCCAGTTGTACATGCATGCACATGAACCCTTTTGCACTCCCCCCACGACTTTGTCGTGCATAAAAGGGGCTTCGCCGGGAGGCTCTTTCAGGATCGGCTAAGGGCTCAAGGCTCTTAAAGTTGGATTTGCCAGTGCTGCCAGGTTGTTGTTAGGCCCCACTGGTCTTAAAATCACTACAGTGCATAAAGACTTGCACCTTCCATCAACCTTGGTATGTAAAAACTCACACCTTGGCTGACATCATGGCAGTAAAGACTCTGCCAAAGGAAAAATGCCCGGCTCTCAAAAGAGCATCTTTTCAAAATTGCGCTCCACCTGGATCATGCCGTAGAGCTCGAAGTCACTGACAGGGCCGGTGAATCGGATCTCACCGTAACCCTATCGGCAGCCTCTTCACGGCGCTCCACATAAACATTTGTGGAACTCGCCGCAGCTTTCGATGTTGTCGTTGGCGGACGCAACACCGGTCGCAGACCCAAGTCTGCTGCAGCTTTGGCTGGTTGAACTCCTCGTTCTGCTCGAAGTTCGCCAGTCATCCGCAACATATGGGACAACGTCGCCCTCTGACCAGGGTTTCCCATCATCTGCTGTTGTGGTGGCTGCAGACTGCCACCTTGATCACCACCATATCCTGCCGGACCTTGTGGTCTTTGCTGCATCGGCGCAGCCATTGGTGGTTGCCCTTGTAGAGGTCCAGGCACATAGTTCGGAGCTGCCCTCGCCATCGCCTTGGCCGGAGGTGGACCCATTGGAGGTGGTCCCGCTCTCATTTGAGGTGGTGGGCCCGCTGGTGGTGGACCTGGCATTGCATGTTGTGCTGGAACTGCTGGTGGTTTGGCCATGCGGTTCATCCACTCCTGCATGTTCTGTCGTTGAAACCAAGCCTGAGGTGGCGGTTTCTTTCCAGGTTGAACCATCCCGTGCTCAAACGGAACCCCTGGGTCAGCCTCCTCCTCTGTGCTTTCTCTGGTCAGCCCATTCTTCGGCACAGCCACCACATTTCCTTGGAGCGCAAGCGAATGCGTCACCCCAGGAACCACTGGCCGGCGAAGCATCAAGCCCACCTGCGCAAAGTCCATCTCCACCTGCAAGCCATTGAGCACACCATATCTGTAGGTCTGCATGGATCCAACCCAACTGGTTTGATCCCACTGGACCCAACGTCCATACGTCAAAGGGATTGTTTGGCCCTGCATCAGCGCTGTCATCACCTGCTGTACATGCTGCGCTGGCGGTGCTGGTGCCATGCCAAAACTTGCCTTTGCCCGCATCTGTTGCCCCAAACTTCCTGGGACCATCGGCGCCATCTCGTGCTCTGGGTTGTTGCGCGTTCGCCTTGGAGGCAGCGCACTTTCCACCTCTGTGTCCTGCTCCACATTGACTTCTTCTTCAACGTTCTCTGGCTCTGCGTTGACCTCTTCCTCAACATTCGCTGGGTCACCCGCAGTGGTTGAAGTGATTGCCACCTCGGTTGCTGTGGTAGCTGTTGGTGGGTCTGTTGCAGGCCCTTCGGCTCCACCATCATCACCTCCACCATCATCGCCATCGTCGCCCTCGTCCTCTTCAGGGATGACCTCCATGTCATTCTCAGAGACCTCTTCCTCCGCAGTCTCGCCGCCATCCTCATGCAAACCATCTGCAAAAGGCTCCAAGGCTTCACTGCCTTTCGCTTTGCCCTTCGCTGCGTAGTGGGCCTGCAGCTCGTCATTGGTGGCTGGTTTGCCTTTTCCAAGTCGTGCGACAGAGGTGCGACTTGTACTACTGCTGCTGCCAGCTTGGCCTGGGGTGGTGCCGCTTTCCGTCATCTCCTGAACATCCGCAGCGTAGTCCACCGCTGCTGTAGCTGCCTCCACCGCCAGAGCCACCTCATTGGAGTCCTCGCTGGTGACATTCACCTGGTCGGCTGTGCGCAACGCCTGGACCGCCTTTGCATTGGCCGTCGCCAGGAGGATGCTTCTCCTCTGTTCAGCCGGCGTATCGCCACGCCCCATCAGCACCGGAGCTGCCTGCGCTGAACCTTTTCCTCCTTGGTCATGTGTGAAGAGCTGGCGGGGTCGACAGCCCTTGGCGAAGATCCTTTGCCAGGACAGGTTGGGACTGAGCACCCCATGGATGATCGTTGACCCATCCTTGCCAGTCTCCACGTCCTGCTTGGTGCCTCTGCCACGTCCCCGAAACCAGTATCCAGGGGGTCGCGCCCAAGCCATTCTTTGCCTCTTGACATCCAGGGTTGTGCATGTTCTGCGTGGACGTTCTTCTTCATCTTCATCTTCATCATCCGCTGGAGGATCCGGCCCATGGTCTCGTTCTGGTTCTCGTCGATTTCGACGATCTCGGCCAGGATCATCTCCATCTCCACCTGGTGGGGGCATAGCCATTGCACCGTGCTTGCCCTCCAACTGCACTTGCCTTTCAGTCTGTGTGGGCTGCTCCTCATCCACAGCCTCTGAAACCAACTCATAGCTCCCATCAGACTGCGTTTCATCCACCTGCTGCGCTGGTGGTCTTGGAGGTCGCTCTTGTGGTTCTGGTTCTCGAAGACGTGGATCATAGTTGCGGATCGGCACGTACTCAAACCCAAAGCGACTGCTCCTCATCACTCTTGTTCCCATTGCTGCTTGTCCACATTGTTGAACTGGTCCAAGCGGCTTGGATTCTGTATCAGCCCAAATGGCTGAAGTTGTAGGGCTCAACATTGCCACCCTACCACGTTCAGACACCTTGCCAGTGCCCTTTCCTTTCTGGTCAGGCTGACCATCCATCTGGCCTTGTTGGCCCTTGTAGTGACCTCCTTGGCCCTTTCCATGGCCAGGCTGGCCATCATCTTGGCCATTGTGGCCTTTTCCCTTGGTTGCCCTCGAAGCCGGCAGTGAAGAAGTTCCTGTTGCCGAACTCCCTGACGACCTCGCCGTGCTCTCCATGGCGTGTCGCCCGGCACCCAAAACCTCAGTTGGCGGCTCGAGCCCAATGTCCTCAACAGAGAAGTCCTCAATCGGATCTCCTTCAAGTCCATGCCATTGCTCAGCACGACCAACCAAGTTGCAGTTGAAACCATGCCCATCCCCTTGGCGCCTCTTCGAAAGACCTTGTTGTTGACGTCTCTTCCCATGGCTGACTTTGAGCGCCCGAAGTTGCGGCCCGTGGCAGCCCGAAGGGCAGTTGTCAAGGTTTTGAGATGATCTTTGTGGGGAGGAAACTTGATCCCTTTGAGGATAGTACTCAGCACTAAGACTACGCTCCATGTTCGAAACCCTAAGGTTTCTTTTCCCCTCCACATCGATCATCCCTTTTGGGGAAGGTTTCATGGCCTCCTTTTGGCTCTTGTTGGGCGGTTCATTTTCCCTGCCCTCTTCTTGCATGGTGGGTTCATTTGGGGCCCTCACCATGGTTTTCATCAACCTACGGGGTGGTTCATCTTCCCTACCCTCATGTCTCAACGCCGGTTCATTTGGTGCCCTGACGTTGGCCTCTTCCATGTCAGTTGGTTCATTTTCCCTAACTGACCATGGTGGGGAAGGTTCATTTTCCCTTTCCCTCTTTTTCATCATCCAACATGCAGCAACGATGAGGCCCAGACCAGTTTCTTGACACTGAGAGTCATCTGTCTCCATCAGCGTCTGGCCAGTTGAGAGAAGCCTCACTACTATCTCTTCCTCAGCTCTCAGCTCATCTTCTGCACGTCGTAGATCATTGAGATCGTCCAGGTAGATGGAGTCCACAAAGTTGTCCATCTTTGGTCCTTGAAGCGGTTTCGTCGCTCCATCAGCTGGAAGCACCAAACCACTGACATGCCTCGCACACCATCGCGAGAGCTCATCTTGAAACGCTTCTCGAAGTCGAGCATACCTGATCCTCAGATGTCTTGTTCTCCAACTACCTGTGTCATTGGTGCACAAGTGAAGTGCGCTTTTGGAATCGCAGTTGAGGGTCTTGTTGATGTCCCCGACGCCCATCACCTCCAGGAGTGCTGCAAGGCTTTCACCACACTGGAAACCTTCTCCACAGCTCACCAGTTCGCTTTCGGCTGTTGAAGTGGTAACAAACGGCTGTCCGCCACTTGCCCATGCGATGGGAGAACCCCCAACACATAGTATCACCCCAGTCACCGACTTGTAGTTCTCATGCTCCAGGGCGTGCGAAGCATCCACAAACACCTCCAAGTTGTTGATCGACACCTGCGTGGCCAGCTCATCATTGCGACCATACGGTTTTTGTGCTGAGGTCTCTTCATGTAGTGCAAACCCTTTGAACTCGTTGCACTCAAATACCTCAGTAACTCATCTCCAAGCTTGACCACATGTCTTGCTCGTCGGTGTGCAAGACGTGCCATAACACCAACATGATATACCATGTCAGGTCGCGTTCGGGTAACCAACCACTGCAGTTCCCCAATGACTTGTTGAGCTTGACGAAGATCTCCTGTTTGCACCTCCTCAGTGTCGTCTTCGCCCAAGTTGGCAAACAAGTTCTTGACTGGTGCCATGCCAGCCTCCATGCCATGTCGTTTCAGGACGTCCTTGAGGTATCCACATTGATGTAGAAAGAACCCGTCCTTGACCTTGGCAATCTCGTATCCACAAAACTTCATTTGGTGGTCTTCAGTGACCATTTCTGGTGGGCTGCATGTCCACCTCCTTTGTACAGCTTCCAACATCGCATTGGCTTGTTCTTGTGGAGCTCCAACTAGAAAGTCATCAACGTAGGTTGCCAAGAAGCCTTGTGAACCTGGCTTCCAAGAGCTTGTCATCTCCACTGGGGTCACCATCCATAGGTGTAGCTCTTCCGTTTGCACGAGCTTGTACTGTACCCCATCAACGCTCCACCTCAACAGCGGAAGCTCTTGGTCTCTATGCACTGACCAATCTTTCGGAGACTCTACAAGGCCGTACAAAGCTCCCTGCACTGACCACCACTCACCTTGTTGTGCCAGACCAAGCTCTACTAGTAGCCTTGGCGGCTGCACCAGTGTTGTTCTGGTCTTGACTGACCTCTTTGGCGCTTGTAAGAATGCTGCTTTGACGTCAATGGACTTGAGGCACCATTCGCGTTCTGCAGCCAACTTCACCAAAAGTCGAATTGCTATCCCATCCACTCCTCCAGCAGCCACATCTGAGTCTGCATCAAGTGGATCGCCATGAACAAAGTTTCCACAAGCCACTATTCTGGCTCGTCTTCTTCCAAGTGGTGCTTTTCTTGTCGCCACCAACTTGCCAGGTATTTTCTCAAGGGCCATCCCTGAGCTCTCCAAGGATGCCACTTCTTCCTTGCTCATCTTGACGATGGTGTTGGTAGACAGCAGGTTGTCTATCTCCTCCTTGATGGCCGGCTTCCATTTGTCTGCTTCCGCACGAACCTCTTTTGCCGCCACCGTGTAGGTCTGGAGAACCTTCTCCTCCTCCCCAAGCACCATCTTGTCGATCTCTTTCGTCAACTGTTGCTGTTGATTCTGCAGCATCATCAACTGGCTATGGATGCTGTTGGCATATTTTGCCAATTCGTTGACATCTTGGTCTCCTTCTGCTTGTGCCAACATGTACCTCTCTTCATTCCAGAGATCGCACATCCCTTTGACCAGATGATTGACTGCCATCTCATCCTTGCATAGTTGTTGTAGTTGATGAACATCTTCATCTTGAGCTTGTCCATCTTGTTGATCTTGTTGATCTTGAACTTCATCATCATCCATCTCTGTCCACTCCCCCCCAGCTGGTACAGCTGGTTCATTGCAGAAGTGACACTTGCTAAGTCTGGGCTGTTGCAACCCACATCCATTGCATTGTTGGTACGCGGAGCTCATCAAACCGCGCACAGCTGGTGGTTGTTTGCCTCGCACTCGTCGTGGTGGTTGTGGTAATGGTGGTAAAGGCCATGGAAGATCTGTTGCATGTTCTTCCATCTCTTGTAGTTCCACCTCCATTGTACCATCCACCAATCTTTGCATGTCCTCAAACTCCAAGTCCTCCCCCGGTCCCGGTGCATCATCTTCAAGGATGCTCGGTTCATACCCAGGGCTTTCAGGAAGTTGCTCATGAAGTTGTTCTCCATCAGGTTGTTGACCATCATCTGGTAGTGGAGCTTGTCCAGGGTTGAGATCTTGAAGATTGCCCATCTCAGCTGACTTGGTTGGCACCGACACCACTGTAGTGCGAAAACCATTGCCACGTTCATCCACCACCCAGTACCCGCCTGATGTTGGTGACATGTCCGCCGAAGGACCAAGAATCCTCACACGTTGCTTCGGATACTTCAGAGGAACTCCTCTGTTGGCCCATGTCTTTTTGCGAACCACACCCCAAACACCAAAAGGTAGTAGAGCTGGTAGCTGAAGTCCAAGCACTGAGAGTTGTCTTCGGCTTCTTTGTTCAGCTGCTTGTCTCAACGCTAATGGCCAGAAACTCACATCCAAGCCTGATGACTGCAGCAACGTTCTTGTCACATTCTTGAGAATTTGGATCTCGATCTCTGCAGTGGAGTTCTGAGTAGGTTCATCTCCTGGAGAAACTCGAACTTCCAGATTTCTTGCTGATGCCCATGTTCGAAATCGTTGTGACACAAGTTCTTTGGCGCGGTCAACTCTCACCCTGTAGATTGGCACTTGAAGAGCTCGAAATCTGGTGTAGAGAGAAGCCACTGCATTGATTATTGTTGTTTCACGTCGATCACTCACAGGAACAGCAAAGGTGATGGGTTTGACATTGACATCCTGAAGTTCTGCCATCTTATTTTGGAACGCCTGCTTTGCCACGTCCTCCGCATTCACATCCACCTCTGGCGGATTCTTCTCCAAAACTTGCAAAGGAACTTCAGGCAATGGACATGACTCCAGTTGTTTGACAAGCTCATCATCCTGAGCTCCCCCGTCTCTGCAATCTTGTACATGAACATCACCACGTTGAACTCCATTTTGAGGAACTTCAACAACTTCAACTTGTGCTCCCCCCTTCGAGGAATCTGGAGCTCCCCCCTTCGAGGGATCTGAGGCTTGAACATCATACTTCTCCTCCACCTTCTTTGGACGGCCCGGTCCACGAATCACATCCTCCACCTCCTTGAACGGATCTGGGTCCAGAGTCACCTCCGGCAGCAAAGCCTCAAGGTCAGGAAAACCTTCTGGCCGTGGTTTCGGCTTCCAACCCTCCACCAACGCACCAATCTCTGCTAACCATGGGACCTTGACAGTGGCCACCATGAAGTATCTTGCTTTTGCTCTTCCTTGATCTGGTGCTCGTTCAAAAGGTCCTGCCAAATCCACACTCATCTCATAAGTGGATTGAAACTTCTGCCTCCGTCGTGGTCGATCTCGTCCTGCTCCAACTTGACATTGAAGACAATCCTTCCTGTAAGGAATGTGATCCGACATGAGGTGCAAGTACCATGATTCCTCCTCCGTCAGGTTCAACGCTCGCAGTTGTGGTAGTGAAATTGCGTGGATCTCCCTGATCATCAGATCCTTCAAAGTTGGAGCCCATGCTGCTGTTGACTTGGACAACTCCATAGCCCTTGACAAACTGTCTGGCCATGCTGCATACTTGGTGTCATCCTTCAGGCCATCCAGCGCCTTGATGACTTCCATATTGCTCCACAAACATGTTGGTTTTCGTCGTTGATGTCCAAGAGCTCCTTGATCCACTGTCAACCTTTTCAATCCCACCGCCTTTTCCAAAACTGACTTCACTTCGGGCCACACAGTGAAAGAGGCATATTCAACTTCGTCTTGCCTGTACGTCATTGGATCCTCTGGGGTCTCCACTACGGCCTTGACGTCAGGGTTGTAGAGCTTGGCCTCATACATCAAGAGCAATGTTCTCAGCCAAAGCTGGCTGTCAGTGTCTGCCAACTGTTGCTCCATCATCGTGTTGGTATCCAGGCCAAACCTCTGCAAACCATGTCTCGATCTCACAGGCCGCGGTCCTCCATCAGACCGGTAACGTGCAGCTGATACTGTTCTGCACGGTGGGCCAGCAAGTACTGCAACCACTCGACCCGACCTCACAAACTGCAGTAAAAAGTGCCAAACTGCTGAATCCAAAAGATCTTGTCCTCGAAGTAGATCCACGTTCACCACTTCGATGTCGTGTGGCATTCTCTTTGACCACCACGCTTGATCTGGACCTGAAAACAAATTCAGCACAATGCCCTTGGCCTTCTTGAAGCGTCGCCGTTGATGGCGATTCCATGGCAATCGAGCCTCATCACCAGCTTTGCTCACCATAGGTTGCAACAAATCCACAGGTGTTTCAGGAAACAACTTCTTGAGCTTGTCGGCCATGTCCTTGTCTTCCTGTTTCCAACCTGTGACTTCCAAACTTCGCAACATCAACTGCTTGTTCTTCTCAGCAGTTTCCAGCTCTCGAATGAGCTTCATCCCCACATCATTGGTCACGTAGGGACAATTGTCACGAACTGTGACTTTCACTTCACCCAGCTTGCCATGTGTGAGAGCGCACCCATCGCGATGCCACCTCATCTTGCATCCATGCTGAGTCAACATTCCCAAAGGCACAATTGGCTGCAGATCATCCTTTGTCAACAACGATCTGCTCATCTTTGACATCCTCAGCTGTGTTTTTCCAGTCGCTGTTTGTACCTCTGTTGGGATCGCCTGCATCCACTCAGTCTCATCATAGGGTCCTCTAAGGATATGCGTGGCCCCTGAGTCCAATAGCACACCCTGATTGCTGTCAGTCACCACCGCCAACACCCTTGGAGTCGTTGACGTTGTTCGCATTGTCTTCAAAAGACTGGCAACTTCACCCATGACTGAGGGCTGAACTTGTTGTTGTACTTGAGCAACTTGAGGCTGCTGTTGTACCTGAGCAACTTGAGGTTGCTGTTGTATCTGGGCAACTTGAGGTTGCTGTTGTATCTGGGCAACTTGAGGTTGCTGTTGTATCTGAGCAACTTGAGGTTGCTGTTGTATCTGGGCAACTTGAGGCTGTGAATCCTTTGAAGACTGATCCACTCCCCCGACCGGCTTGTCCCGGTCCTTGCCTTTGCCCTTGTCGTTCTTTCCATCCTTTGTCTTTCCCTTGCCTTTAGGGCTTCCTTTGGGGCTTTTGTCGCCCGGACTTGTCGTAAGCTTGTCACCAGCCGTGCAGTCTTTGGCAATGTGTTCCAAACTGGAACACTTCCAGCATCTCTTCTCCTTGTCGTTGAGATTGTTCCACTCATGGGCATAAGTGCATTTGTCACCCTTGAGGCATCCATAAGGTTTACCCCAATGCTTGCATGCTCCAGCTCCTGCACCATAACCATTGCCTTCTGCATTGTTGCCATAGCCTTTCTTACCAGGAGATCCCTTCTTGCCACCACCCTTGTCACCAGCAGCATTGACCACGTTGATCTTGGGGTTGCCCGAAGTCGGACTTGCCTTCGTCATTGTTCCATGATGCAAGTGATCCGCTTCGGCAATCAACATCTGCAGATAGTTCTCCGCTGTAAGCTGTGTAGGCGCCACATCCACCATATGGGTCATGCGGAAGTTGCTGATGCGAAAGCTCGCTTGATGCTCCTTCGCAATCACTGTCCGCATCACTTCAGAAAGTGCGCTCACCTGCAGCAAGGGATCTGGAACCTGTAGTCCAAGTTCACGAGCTCGCAGGAGTTGACGTCGCCATTGGCGTAGCATCTCACCAGCTTCAGCTGCAGATTTGGCTGCTGTGGTTTGAGTCAAGTTGTTGAGGATGGTGCTTTTCTCGTTGAGACCACCAGGTTGGTACAGCTTCAAAATGCGAAACACCAGCTGCACACATGTCATCTCTCGCAAAGAGATTGCTTCTTGTTTGACCGTCTGTGGCACTGCGGCTAACAACATTGACAGCACACGAGACTCCAACCTGACATACTTGTTCTCCACTTGAAGGTCAGGTTGCACAGCCATGCGATCCATTGGACCCGCTGTCAGCCATGTTGCATAGGCATCTTGAGCTCGTTGTACTAGTCCGGTCCACCACACTCTTGCACCTTCTGAGACATCTGAGATCAGCGGCATCAACTCACTTAACCAATCTCCTGCACGAAGGGCAGCTTGAGGCTCTGACACGTCCTTCAAAATTGGCAGTGTAATTGGCACATTTCTCAGCACCTCAGAAGCTTCACCATCAGGACCTTTTGCTTGTGGTTGAGGTTGTTGCCATTGCAGTGGCACTGAACCATATTGCATTGGTGCTGCATACATTGGTACACCAGAAGGTCCAACTCCATGTCCTTGAGGCGGTTGTGGTGGTGGTTGCGGAACATAACCAAAATCCGCTGGTGGACCACCATGTCTGTGCACCGGTTGCTCCCAGTACTCACCTGTCAACCTTGGTCTTTCGCCATGCATCATCCTGACCTCTCTGTCCAACCATGCAAAACGATCTGCTCCAGGTTGAAGATGATGCTGCTGTTGTGGTTGTTGATCCACTGGAGTCCAAAAATCCTCCAAACCATCAAAACCTGTTCCACCACCCACGTGCTCATCAACTGCAAATGGGTCAAACTGCCATGGTGGAAGTTCTGGAAGATCTGCTACCTCCCGTGGTGGTTGTCCCGGCGGAACTTGAGTTCCTCCAGGTGTTGTTCTTGGTGACAGCGAGTAGTACTGAGGTCGGCGCGGTGGTGTCCTTGGTGGTTCCACGCTTGAACTCTTCTTCTTGAGCTCCTTCTGCAACTCCTCATTCTTCTTTTCAAACTCATCACGCTGGCGTTGCAAGTCCTCAGCATACTTCTTCATCTCTTCCTTTTGTTTCTCCATCTCAAGCTTCTGTCTGTGAAGCTCTTCAACCATTGATTGCTCCAAAGCCCGCTTGAGCTCATCACGCTCATCTCTTCCTTGTTGATTGACATCGTCCACAAAGGTTCTTGTGCTACAACCTTGTACTCCACCTTGTGGTTGCCGACTTGCCTCACGTGGCATCTGTCGTCTCATCTCATACTGTTGCACTCCCATTGGAACTCTTTCCAAGGGTGATCCATCATCTTGCCGATGACCTCGTCTTTGAGATTGATCTCGCAGACCACTTGGTACTGTTCGATGACCTTGAACTTGACGTCGTTCAGGTCCATAACCATGACTGACTCCTCGGTGGCGTCCAGTCTCTTGCACATTTCCTTCAGACCTTGAGGGTCCATGATGACGGCTGACTCCTCCACGGCTGACTCCTCGATGGTGTCCAGCCTCTTGCATGATGTCAGACCTTTGAACTGGTATCTCACCTCCCAGTCCTCCAGTCTTCCCACCTTGTCTTGCAACCCCATGAGATGGTATCTCACCTCCCATCCCATTGGGCTGCACAACTCTTCCTTGACCATGCCCCTTGCCAGAACGTTGCACTTCTCCAGCAAGTAGCCCTGTCGCGACACCTCGATGGTGCCCAACTTGTTCAACACCTTGAGGGTGTTCATCTTGATCGACACCTTGAGGGTGCCTAACTTGATCGACACCTTGAGGGTGCCTAACTTGATCGACACCTTGAGGGTGCCTAACTTGCTCGACACCTTGAGGGTGCCCATCACGTCTAACACCTTGAGGGTGTCCACATTGTTCGACACCTTGAGGGTGTCCAGCACGTTGACCTTGTCCAGCATCTTGAGGATACCGAAGGTCCACACCTTGAGAGTGTGCAAATTGATCGACACCTTGAGGGTGTCCTGCATGTTGACCTTGTCCAACATCTTGAGGATGTCGAAGGTCCACACCTTGAGGGTGTACTTACTTCACGGCGACCTTGTCCAGCATCTTGAGGATACCGAAGGCCTTGACCTTGTCCAGCATCTTGAGGATACCGAAGGTCTTCATCATCATTTGATGGCATAGCCCCTTGAGTCTGCAAGGCCACACCTCGTCTTGTACTCCAACTTGACGGAGCACTCATTCGTCCCATTGCTAGCGGCTCCAACTCTCGCGACGCGTCTGCATCTTCTATCTCCGGAAGGTCCTCCTTGACTGAGACCTCTTCCCTTGGCGTCCACATCGGCTGCTCCATGGCCAACTGACGTGCTTCTCGTAGGTGTTCTTGCTGAACCCCTGCTGACCACCACGGATTCGGCTCGGTGCCTAAGTCCAACAGGTCAGTGCTCACATCCAGTTCTTGCCGTAGAGCCCCTCCATGTTCGCCTCGTAGTAGAGCTCGTCCTCCACCTTGACCATCACTGCCATTGGGTAGAGCTCTTTCATCTCCACGCCGAAGGTCTCTGCCATCATGTCCAGCTCGGTCTCTTCCATGCCCTTCTTGGCCTTCTTGATCCAGCCGTAGAGCACGAGGTCCACTTCTGCCAAGTGGCACCGAACACGACCTAGTCCACGACATGGCAGGCGCCCCTCAGCTGAGCGTTGGGCCCATAACCTGTGTTAGGCAGAGCAGCGCGACTTTTGATCCATAAAGAGCCTGCGCAATCACAGGCAGTTGTTGCACTGATAAGAACAGATACTTCACCTGTCCAGCAGTGATAAGAACTGATACTACATCTGTCCAGTTGTACATGCATGCACATGAACCCTTTTGCACATAGAAATAACATGGAAATCCCATAGGAATCTCACAGAAATCCCATAGAAAGATCATAGAAATAACATGGAAATCCCATAGGAATCTCACAGAAATCCCATAGAAAGATCATAGAAAGAACTGAAATAACATGGAAATCTCATAGGAATCTCACAGAAATCTCATAGAAAGATCATAGAAATGACATGGAAATCCCATAAGAATCTCACAGAAATCTCATAGAAAGATCATAGAAATAACATGGAAATCCCATAGGAATCTCACAGAAATCCCATAGAAAGACCATAGAAATAACATGGAAATCCCATAAGAATCTCACAGAAATCCCATAGAAAGATCATAGAAATAACATGGAAATCCCATAGGAATCTCACAGAAATCCCATAGAAAGATCATAGGAATAACATGGAAATCCCATAGGAATCTCACAGAAATCCCATAGAAAGATCATAGAAATAACATGGAAATCCCATAAGAATCTCACAGAAATCCCATGGAAAGATCATAGAAATAACATGGAAATCCCATAGGAATCTCACAGAAACCCCATAGAAAGATCATAGAAATAACATGGAAATCCCATAGGAATCTCACAGAAATCCCATAGAAAGATCATAGAAATAACATGGAAATCCCATAGAAATCTCACAGAAATCCCATAGAAAGATCATAGAAATAACATGGAAATCCCATAGGAATCTCACAGAAATCCCATAGAAAGATCATAGAAATAACTGAAATAACATGGGAATCCCATAGGAATCTCACAGAAATCCCATAGAAAGATCATAGAAATAACATGGAAATCCCATAGGAATCTCACAGAAATCCCATAGAAAGATCATAGAAATAACATGGAAATCCCATAGGAATCTCACAGAAATCCCATAGAAAGATCATAGAAACATCATGGAAATACCATCAAAATCCCATAGGAATCCAATGGAAATCCCATAAGAATACCATAGAACTCCCATAGCACCCCTTCAGAAATCCCATAGAAATCCTCCAGAAATATCATAGGAACATCATGGAGACCTCATAGGAATTCCATAGAAATCCAATAGTAATACCATAGAAATACCATAAAAGAAAAAAACTTTAGCAAAGGAAAAGGAAAAGGAAATGGTTGAAAAAAAACATAACCTCAGGAAGCAGCTGGACACAATAGTGTACCCTCCAAACAAACCACACTATTCTGTATCAGGGTTGCTCATGGACTACCCCCTTGAAAAATTGTTTGGGTGATGTTTTTTGATTGAGTTTTAATAAGGCATCATATATTTTGGGAAACTGGTCATTTCTGAGAATTTCAAATGAAAGAAACTAAGAAAGTAATTAAGCAATTAAAAGAAAAAAGACTTTAGCAAAGGAAAAGGTAAAGGAAATGATTGAAAAAATCAAAAAATCATGGCCTCAGGAAAGCAGCTGGACACAATAGTGTACCCTCCAAACAAACCACACTATTCTGTATCAGGGTTGCTCATGGACTACCCCCTTGAAAAATTGTTTGAGTGATGTTTTTTAATTGGGTTTTAATAAGGCATCATATATTTTGGGAAACTGGTCATTTCTGAGAACTTCAAATGAAAGAAACTAAGAAAGAAATTGATTGAAAGGAAAACACTTTAGCTAGCAAAGGAAAAGGTAAAGGAAATGATTGAAAAAAATCAAAAAATCATGACCTCAGGAAAGCAGCTCGACACAATAGTGTACCCTCCAAACAAACCACACTATTCTGTATCAGGGTTGCTCATGGACTACCCCCTTGAAAAATTGTTTCAGTGATGTTTTTTAATTGGGTTTTAATAAGGCATCATATATTTTGGGAAACTGGTCATTTCTGAGAATTTCAAATGAAAGAAACTAAGAAAGGAATTAATTAAAAGGAAAACACTTTAGCTAGCAAAGGAAAAGGTAAAGGAAATGATTGAAAAAAACAAAAAAAACATGACCTCAGGAAGCAGCTGGACACAATAGTGTACCCTCCAAACAAACCACACTATTGTGTATCAGGGTTGCTCATGGACTACCCCCTTGAAAAATTGTTTGAGTGATGTTTTTTAATTGGGTTTTAATAAGGCATCATATATTTTGGGAAACTGGTCATTTCTGAGAATTTCAAATGAAAGAAACTAAGAAAGAAATTAATTGAAAGGAAAACACTTTAGCTAGCAAAGGAAAAGGTAAAGGAAATGATTGAAAAAAAAATCCTGACCTCAGGAAAGCAGCTGGACACAATAGTGTACCCTCCAAACAAACCACACTATTCTGTATCAGGGTTGCTCATGGACTACTCCCTTGAAAAATTGTTTGAGTCATGTTTTTTAATTGGGTTTTAATAAGGCATCATATATTTTGGGAAACTGGCCATTTCTGAGAATTTCAAATGAAAGAAACTAAGAAAGAAATTAATTGAAAGGAAAACACTTTAGCTAGCAAAGGAAAAGGTAAAGGAAATGATTGAAAAAATCAAAAAAATCATGACCTCAGGAAAGCAGCTGGACACAATAGTGTACCCTCCAAACAAACCACACTATTCTGTATCAGGGTTGCTCATGGACTACCATCTTGAAAAATTGTTTGAGTCATGTTTTTTAATTGGGTTTTAATAAGGCATCATATATTTTGGGAAACTGGTCATTTCTGAGAATTTCAAATGAAAGAAACTAAGAAAGAAATTAATTGAAAGGAAAACATTTTAGCTAGCAAAGGAAAAGGTAAAGGAAATGATTGAAAAAATCAAAAAAATCATGACCTCAGGAAGCAGCTGGACACAATAGTGTACCCCCAAACAAACCACACTATTTTGTACCTGGATGTAATTTTCTGTGGAAGCATCTGGAAAATTTCAATGCTGGAAAATAAAAAGTAAAAGGAAAAAGCTTTAAAAAATGAAAAAAATGAAAAATGTTTGAACAACAAAAACGACCAAGACACAATTGTGTATCCTGACACAATGACACAATTGTGTATCCTGACACAATTTTACAAAATAATAAAAATATATAATTAAAAATAAAAATAATTAAATTAAAAATTATTATAATTAAAAATAAAAATGGAAATAATTAAATTAAAAATTATTATAATTACAAATAAAAATAAAAAATAATTTAAAATAGAATAAAAATAATTAAATTAAAAATTATTATAATTAAAAATAAAAATAAAAAATATTTTAAAATTTTAAAATAAAATAAAAAACAATTAAAAACTAAAAAATGAAAAAAATGAAAAAAAACTTACACCAAAATCCTGTGGACACAATAGTGTACCCCTCGACCATTTCCAGAGTAACAGAATAATTTTGAGGTCTGTGGACACAATACCGTATCCCCACACTAATCAGTAACCAACATTATGCATCAGATCATACGCAATGGACCAACAAGACATGCCAGGTAATTGAAACAGATCGCAGTTGCTGCGCCAGTGAGTTGTCCAAGTGGATACATTTAACGGTGCTGTTTGCCATCCAGAATCCCCAACCCGATGCCGCGGGCTAGATCTGTACGGTTTACTTCAGCAAGGTTTTATTTATTTGGCCCAAGTGCAAAAAAAAAAGAAGGGGAAAATGGTTTTATATGCTTTTAAATGTGTTTAAGTGTTTTTTAATGTTTTGTTTTGATGCACTGTTGGATAGGAAAAATGTAAAAACCTCTTGGTTCTTGTTCGGTGCATGTGACAGAGGTTTGGAGAGAATTTTAGACCCCCATGATTTTGTAGAATATATAACTTATTTTATATTGCAGGATATGCAATTTTCCTAGCCTCATGTGCAGTTTTTTCTGGCTCTGTTTGATTTTTTAAATAGTAGGGTCACTGCCGCAGACAATGTCATACCCCTCAAGATTCATATCTTCATATTGTAGTATAAGATTAGTACCATCTTTATCGGTGCCAAAGTGACCAAGCCGGCCTGCTTCCTATGTGGCCACGACGGTTCAGTGTCTGTGTGAAGATGCTGGCCTGGCTTATGTGTCACGTCCTTGGTCGGTGCATTTGATCACTTTTTGATGCTGTTAGTTGTTCAGTTTAATATCAGTTTATTTATTGGTATACGTTTATTCTTGAAAAGAACAACCAAAACCCAAGCCTTGACATGAAGGTAAGTCATTTGTTTTCGGGTGTGGCTGTGTTTTGATGCGATTTCAGAAACGTTGGGCCCCGGTTGATCCTCAACTCAGGTGGAGCTCTTTGTTGGTCTTGCAGTTCATGCTGATTCGATGCTGTGGGCCCCATGTTGACAGTGAGATGTTCAAAGTCAAAGCTTGTTCGGAATCATGGTGGAAAGAGCAGACCAAGTGAGATTTGAATTATAGATTCAATTCATTCCCTGGGCGTCGGCGTGCAAGTTTTTCTGTTTGCGAACTTCTAACATGTCAAATTTTGTTGCGTTCGCTGCGACTTGTAATAAATAACAATGAAGGTGGTTTTGGGCAAGCTGCTTCGACTTTGGAGGGGGCCAGGCCACTGAATTGCTGACTCGGTGACAGTGAAACAAAAACCCAGACTCAGGCAGTCAAAGATTGGGCCACTGTAACTGGGCATGCTCCATTTTGTTTTCGTGCTGGCCTGGCGGAAGGCAATTGGGTCGTTGGGCCTTCCAGTGCGTGAAACTCAGTGCTGACTCACTCACATTGGCATTGGCGCTTCAAACAAGATGCAATTTCATTCAATAGCTGAGTAGCAAGCTTCGATCCAAGTGTTCAGTTCGATGTCACATTTAAATTTCCCGTTGCTTGATTTGATTTTTCTGATTTTCACCCTGTGCTTTTTCAACCGGTCTGCAGCTGGGCCCCCGGTTCAGTGTAACCTCTAGCTCTTGACGCAGTGGTGGGCACAGTGATTCTGTTTCGAGACTTTCCACATTGCTTTTCAATTTGAAGCTGCGTTTGTGTAGGTTCAGGAACCTGTCAGTGCACTGGCCATGTTCTTACTTCAATTAGTTGGCAGTGACTGGACACAGCAGCTTTCGTGATTGTGTTTTATTTATCCATTGAACTCGGATCTATGTCATTTCAACAGACACTCCATTGGCTAATGGAATCCGTTGACTCTTGGCTGAAAGTGATATAACTCCTTCTTTATGTAATATATATATACATTATATAAAAAACAAGTGCTTTGTTGCTTGTTATTTTGTGTGTTTTTGAAAAGTGATGTGGTGCTGTACCATGTTTTGTGGCAGCAATCAAGGAACAGCACATGCAGAAACATTGCCCCAGGTGCTCCAACATTGGCAATGGGGTTGGCATCAATCTTCTCTGCCCTCATGTGTCCGGGCCTCTTCAAATTTGTTTAGACATTCAATGTGTAGACATTTCATTTGATATGAGTAATTTTCACTTCATTGTCTTACACTACATGGCTTTCAGCCAGTGTGAATGATGAATGTTCCAGCATGTCAGGCCAGGGTCAATCCAGAGATGTGAAGAGGCTTGGGTTTACTTATTTTCTTTTTCGTCCCATTTTGTTTCTATCCTTCAGTCTGACACTGATTCTTGGGCTGTAGACTTTCGCATTGTCTGTCAGGTGGACTTGGACCACCTTACCTTGGGCCTATGAAATCAGACATGATTTTTGGGTTTGGGCCCCATGAAGTTGGATTGGCAATGAGTTGCTTTGTGGGTTGTGTGTTGTCAGGGTTGTGCAGGTGTTCTTCCGCATCCATTCTGTCAGTTTGCCATTGGTAGTGACTTAGTGGGAACACTAGCTAAGCTTGACCCAGGTCTGTGGAGACATGTTCGGTTTTCTGTTGCTGTGCGGTTTGGGCCTTGGAATTTGGCACTGGCTTTCATTTCCATTAATTGACAGGTCATTGGCAGAAACACGACTAATGAGAGACTTTGTTGGGTATCCCTGGCCGGCTGTTGTGAAAATATGTTCCCTTGTTTTTGAGGCTGTCTTGGCATCCTTGTCTCTGCAGAAGGACCGATACAAGTGTGGGAGGGCTGACAGGAAGTAACTAGCGGAGACAGATGACAATGATGGTAAAAAACAGATACTTAAGCATGGCAAACTCGCAGAAGTCGTTATACTGACACAGACCCTCAGCATTGTTGCGCCATGTTGGTCTTGTGACATGGTCACCCCTTTTTGCTCAGAGACTCCGGCTCATACCCGCCTCCGATTTTATTCTAGATTTTTATCAGCCTGCTCCCATGGCAGAACCCCTTTCCGAAGAGAAGCTTCGAGAAGCCGTGGTAGAATTGGAAAGTGCCGACGGCAATGGGGCAGAGTTCATGCGATATACTTTGGGGTTAATGCTGGATGATTCCCACAAGTTGCAGGATGAGCCCCTTGACTTTGCGGTTGCAGTGAATTGACTTTTGTTTTTGTTTTTTTGCTGCCTGTATTGATCAGCAGATGGACCAGATGCTTTACTGTAATTCAATGTTCAGCCACACTGTTGGGGCCCCATGTTTGACTGACATTGGTATGGGTGGCTTCGGAAACCGACCATCAGTCAGAATCATTGAATCATTCAATCTCTTGACATGTGGCAAGGTATCTTCAACCGCGGCCCAACTGTGATGAAAACCATCAGAGAGGCTTTTTCGTTGACTACGAGCGATGCAAGTATTCCGGCATCCTGACGCACCTTGGTTTTGATGTTTTCTTGTGGTGTTTTTTGTGGCCACTCAGACAAGCCAGTTGCAGGTTGAACTTTTGTTGCTAGACTAATAAATGTTTCTACGATTGTTCCCATCAACGTCTGGTTGGAGTCGACATGTCCCGGTATGTATCGGTCATTGCAGGCAGTTTCAGTTGCCCCAAGGCAAGTTCTAAAATTGCGATTTTTGGCAGGTCACTTTAAGTTCAATCACCAACCCAAAAAATCACAAATTCAAAAGGTAGCTTGCTTCAATAATTTTAATAATAAGAACTTAGGGAGGCCTGTTTTGTGCAAACCACACAAAACGAAGATGCAGACCAACCGGGCCCATTGATGTTAACCTCATTGCAAGTTTTTTCGTAGTCACCACCCAAGAAGTTCAAGAAAAAGTATTTTTCTGAATCGGCGCAATTGAATAATAGGTTTTGAAACTAAGTTTGGTGATTGCGCAAATTGCAAGCTGCAAGAAATTCGTTTTTGGTGCACACTGCATGTGATCACATAAAGTTCAAAAGTATGCGCATAAGTAGCCACAGACTAAGTGAAGTTTTGCCCCCATCTCAGGCACGCGTTGCAGTCACTTGAAGCGGAAGTTCAGAGCAGGATCCTGGAGACCATCGGCCGTGAGAAGTCTTTGGAGAAGGCGTGTCGCACCTTGAATCGGACCTACATGGCCAGCCCTGGATTTTATCCCGTTGCCCATTTTCAATGGCGTCATGAGGATTACCAGTGTCAACTCTCACATCCTGAACAGGTTGCAGAGTCTTGCTGTGGTGTTGGTGGTTTCATAGTTCAAGACTGTTTAACATAATATTGTCGTTTTCCGGGTTATATTATTATTATGTCTTTTGTGGTCTGATGCTGGGTCTTCTAAGTCACACATTTGATAAATAAAACATGCGAAACTTGCACTGTAGGAAACTGTATTTGCGTAGTTTTAATTGTTGGGTGTTTTGTTCATTGGAAACTTCAGGGGCACCATCTTCAGGCCCCTCCGGTCCTGTGTAGTTTTTGGTTGTCCAGCTTTGGGTGTTGGGAGAAAGGGTGCACGGGGATATGACACAGGTGATATTTATTGTTATATATGCTTTCTTCTACGAAGTAGATAGCTTTATCTGTAAGGAACAAAGTCGCTAAAGGACCGCGTTGTCGTTGACCATCATATTGAGGAGGCGGACCCCCAGCACTTTTTGACGGCATGGCTATAGCAGCTATAAAATACAGTGGTTTGCCAGCATCAAGTAACACATAATAACAAATTAACACAAAGTAACAAATTGCAAATATCGAGTGATACAAAACATTTTTGCGCGCATCAAGGTACACATAACAAAATTCAGAAATTTCTCGGAACAGCCCATCATGTTCTGCACATGCGTTATCATGAAGGTCATACATGCACGATTTATCGAATACCCAAGCTTGATGCCTCACACAAGCATGCAGAATTCAAACTCCGAACTTCCCACGGAATGATGTAATGCAAAGAGAAGCACTGGTTTGGTTATTTAGACCAAAGGAAACACACACTGACACACACATGCACACACATACAACCAAGTCTTTGCATGGTGGACTGAGTGCCGCAACATCCATGTATCAGTTAGTCTTCGCCTTAAGGCTCCTTCACCGCTAGGCGTCCTTCACCGCTAGGCGTCCTTTTGAGTGCCGCTAGGCTGTTCTTCGCCCATTTGGGCTCCTTCTACTGTCATCTACATGACAGTCATCCTACACGACACGCGAATGCGTCGCGAGATAATCCTTGAGCTGGGACGAATCCCTGCGATGGTGTCGGCATAATCTGCCGTGCACCCAGTACACACTGCTGAATTGGGTTTGAAATGGACCGTCATGTGAATGATCTCGTTCTCGCCTTGAATTCCTTAGAAACCTGGCTCCCGAAACAAGCTCGATGCCATGTCAGCGCAATACATGAAGGCTCCCGAACGAGCTCAGAAACTCAAAAACTACTAGTGCAAGCAATGGATGAGACAGTATGAAATGTGAAATTCTTTCTTAAAGCAAACAGCGTCATAGAGGAACAGAAATCAACAGTTCGATTCGCAGGTACGTGCAGTTGATCAGACTGCATATCCTCTCCAAACATCAGTAGCTTCGTTGGCCACGGACTGATGAATGGAGCCGTGGCCCCCTGCTCTGCTTTCACTTCAAGGGTTAAAGTACGTATGTATATGAGTTTGTGCCTGCATGTGATAGCAGGATTCACACACACACACCACTTTCACACACGCCATCTTTCACACACAACTTTGTCACACACACACACACCATCTTTCTTTGTTGCGTGACCTGCAGACAAATTTCGTACAATCCCAGGGTTTCATCTAGGACATCGCACCTTTTTTTTGCCCAGGACGATTCTTTTGACCGCAAACAAATGTAGTATAAAAAAAATTATGCTGTTGTATGGAATATATGCCGCGAAATACCCGCTCCAGAATTTTGTTTGCCAGCAGCATTGCCCGCAGCCACGTGTCATGAAGTGCACACGGTTTTACATTACCACGATTTTATACATCGTTTCGGAAATGAATGTAGCAGCAAAACAGGTGGATTTTATTTCCATTCGGGCACGATTGTGGAATGGAAACTATGGTGGTGGCCGTTTTTTGTTGCAGGAACGAGTCGCTGCACATGAGGTTTTTATCGGTGGGCGGCGGCATGGGGATCATGAGTGTTTTTTTTGGTGAAAACGAAAACAAACTTGTTTTGTCATGTGAATTAAGGTCAGGGCCTGTCTGGGTGATTTTTTTTCCCATCATTTCAGGCACCTTGCATCCACACCTATGCGATTACGACCAATTGGCTCAACCGATGTCAGCATGTGAAGATTTGGGAATGCAACGTGATGAAGACAGGCATTTTTCGTCAGGTGGCAAAACAATAGGGTGACACTACAGAATGGTAGCAACTGTTGATGGCGGAATTTTATTTCAAGCATGGTGAGGCAATGCAACGTGTTTGTGTTTGAAACGAACGGAGGACAAAAACACATATACAATCCACCTCTAAAGAACATAGAGGGGTTGCTCTCCGCGGAAAATCGTGGGGCTACAAACACCGGAAATACGCCGATGCCGCCTGCGTGTGGCGACCAGATTAGTGAATGGCGGTCAGCGAACTTCATGGAGTTGGGCGCTCAGAGAACCTGGTGTCTGATTAATGACTGGATGCCGACGCGTTCCTACCAATGGAGTGGTTGACATAATGACCGATAAAAAATGAAGGAATCATTTGTTAAAATTCCGTTTTGTTTTCTTTGTTTCTGTCATCGTGTTTTTTTGCCTTCTGTTTTTCTGTTGTTTCCTCCTTGTTTGCCTTTTTGTTTCTCCACGTTTCTGCTTTTCCGCTTATATGATGCAACTGCGCCCTCCCGCCAATGCCCTCCTTTCCTGCTGTATGTTTGCGTTTGCCCAAGAAAATGGCAAAACCACTTGTTGAACACACTGTCTGTACTTGTTCCCCACCTGCCAGGTGAGGGTTGTTAGATTTTATGTTAGTTGCCTGGTCCTCCTCCTCCTCGTCCTCCTCCTCGTCCTCCTCCTCGTCCTCTTCCTCGTCCTCCTCTCCTCTCCTCCTCCTCTCGTTGTTCTCCTCCTCGTCCTCCTCCTCGTCCTCCTGCTCAACTGCGACTCGCGATCCACAGTGTTCTCTGTCGGACCTCAACCACGACCATCCACGCCCAGTGTTCCCTGCCGGACCTCAACCACGACCATCCACGCCCAGTGTTCCCTGCCGGACCTCAACCACGACCATCCACGCCCAGTGTTCCCTGCCGGACCTCAACCACGACCATCCACGCCCAGTGTTCCCTGCCGGACCTCAACCACGACCATCCCCGCCCAGTGTTCCCTGCCGGACCTCAACCACGACCATCCACGCCCAGTGTTCCCTGCCGGACCTCAACCGCGAGTATCCACGCCAAGTGTTCCCTGCCGGACCTCATATAGGAAGATAAAATGTCAGATAGAGTGCCAGAAGATTTGCCAGGTAGAATGCCAGAAAATATGCCAGAAGATATGCCAGATAGATATGCCACAAGATATTGCAGAAGATATGCCAGATAGAATGCCAGATAGAATGCCAGATAGAATGCCAGAAGATATGTCAGAATATATGCCAGAAGATATGCCAGATAGAATGCCAGATAGAATGCCAGAAGATATGTCAGATAGAATGCCAGAAGATATGCCAGATGTGCCAGAAGATTTGCCAGATAGAATGCCAGAAGATATGCCAGATAGAATGCCAAATAGAATGTCAGAAGATATGTCAGATAGAATGCCAGAAGATGTGCCAGTAAGAACATGTATAAATGTCATGGTGGGGATCACACGAAGTAAAGTAATTTGCATTTTTTCGGTGGTGAATGTAAAATTCCAACCAAACCAACCGTCAATTCCAAAGCCAATTTAAACCAATTCCGAACCATTGCTCCATGCACCTCAAACTATCCCCAAACCCTTGGTCAATCCCAAGTAGTATGCAGCAATTTTAAAGAAAACGTAAACACATCCTGTATAAAATTTAACCGATCCTTGAACAAATCCTTGACCGAAACCAACTGGGTTTTCAACCACGGGTAAATGATCCGGCCTAAACCAACCCTAAATAAATTTTAAGCCGACACGAAATTGCATAGATACAGTACTAGACAGATCTAAAGCAACCTCGAAATATTAAAAAAACAACCCCAAATAAAATCTTGAACCAACCCCAAATAGATTTTAAGCACCCCCTACAAAAACCCCAACGTGAACTAACCACCAAGCAAACCCTAAAGACACCTTCAATTCCAACACGTTGCAAAATACCATGCAACATGAACAGTTCGAGCATCAAAATGTTGCGAATGTCATGGCAAATGAAAGTCTGGCTCCACAATGTTGCAAGTACCGTCGAAAAGGATCGAAAAGGTGGTTTCCAGATCCAAAACGATGCTAATAGCAGGAAGCGCCGGCAAACAAGTCCGAACCCTTTGTGGCATGGCGGAGGAAATGTTATGGTGCAAATTTCAATGGCAGGTGGCACTGCGGGGCTAGGTGCGACTAGCGAGGTTGATGTTTTGCAACTTGAAATTCGACATGAAGACGTTTCATGTCCCATGCGTACTTGTAGTTTGGTTTTCACTAGCTTGTGTCAGCAGTGGGCCTTGCAGTGAGGCCTGTGTGGTAGCTTCTACTTTGAGCAGCCACCAAGTTCAAGTTGAGCCTGGTTTTCATCACTTGAGCATGTTTGTCAGTTGCACATTGGGAAAAGGATAACAATGCCACTTGACTCTGCGATGATTGAAATCATTGTTGTGCGCTTAGAACTTGCAAAATTGGTGCAAGTAGGTTTGGGTCAAATTGAAACCGTTGAACATTCTTGATTGATCCAAACCAACTGCTTGAACTCGAGCTGCCTAACTGCCACTATCTGCCACTCATGAGAGGAACAAATTTCATGAAGTGTTCTTGCGTCTCGATTAGCGCGAGGCTCTTGTTGCAAAAAGAACTTATATCGAGTAATTCAAAGATGGCTTGCAATTTGTCGTGCATGTGTCGGGGCTGCGCTCGTGTTGGAACATGTTTGCGACGGTGCCGGATAATTTTGTATAAAACCCCCACTGGCACCTACCGACGGGTTCAAGGATGTATGGGGCATTTTTTGACACGCTGCCAGACCCGGCATGGGTCATGTGGATGGGTTTGAAGTGAACGCTGCTTCACTTTGCCAAAGGATGAAGTGTACTCCAAGTCCAACTGCGTTTTGCTGTGAAGTTTGCTGTGACATGTCATGTCTGAGTCCCATCCTCCTTGTTGACCGAAATTTTGCCGGATGGTCTTAGTGAAACGCGATTTTTTTGTTTTCAACCCTTTGGTGAGCGGCGCGTTCTGAAGCAGAGCAGGGTTGGAAAACATGTGATGGATTTGAAAATGTCAAGTCTATGCAGGTGCGTCATTTAATAAGTTTAAAGAGAACTGGCCCGAAAAAGGGTGATCGTCCTGCTTTGAGGATGGCGCTTCATGTTTCAAATTGTACAGGCCAAGCCCAGGGTGTGCCATTCGATGTGAGAAGACAGCGTTTCTTCTCGCTTGATGACGGCCCTCTCCATGTTTATCGTGACCCTTTCACACAAAGGACAAGGGAGGAAGGGAGGAGGCACCGCGGGTTGCTGAAAGAACATTACGTGCCTATGGCGTGGTTTCTTACAGCACTCTGGAATAAAATGATGGCGTTCCGGTTCCTATCAAAAAACAGATCATATTTTTTCTCAACATCGCGCACGGGTGTCCGTCTTGCTGAACACACACATTGTCTGACTCTCTCACAACCCAACGTGGTTGGCGCTTTTGGTTGTTCGTTTTCATCGACGATGGAACATTCAACTCGAAAGGGCAGGAGGATGACCGAGATGATGTCAACTAGGCGGTAATGAGGAAAATCATCAGAGGACAAGACCTTGTGACCTTCAGTGGCGAAAACTTTGCTGAACACTGCGTTCTCATGTGGCAGTCGAGATGTAGCTGTTGGATAATGTTTGATAGAGGATCTTTTTTCGTGACAGGTTGTTGAAGAAACGGCAGGCGGCTCTGGCTGTGCAGTCGCAATGCACGCTTTGCCGAGACCAATTCCATGTTGCCAGACTTGGGCAATGTTGTTTCTGCATTTTGCATATTGTTTGGTGACCTGTCACTTGCGAGTGATTTGCTGCATTTTGAATACTAATACTGACACAGGGATTCCTCTTAGAATGCCTTGCCATTCTACGCAAAGCATTGTAGAACCATGGTTTGGTTTCATGCGGGCGACGTTCTGAAGCAGAGCAGGGTTGGAAAACATGTGATGGATTTGAAAATGTCAAGTCTATGCAGGTGCGTCATTTAATGAGTTTAAAGAGAACTGGCCCGAAAAAGGGTGATCGTCCTGCTTTGAGGATGGCGCTTCATGTTTCAAATTGTACAGGCCAAGCCCAGGGTGTGCCATTCGATGTGAGAAGACAGCGGTTCTTCTGGCTTGATGACGGCCCTCTCCATGTTTATCGTGACCCTTTCACACAAAGGACAAGGGAGGAAGGGAGGAGGCGCCGCGGGTTGCTGAAAGAACATTACGTGCCTATGGCGTGGTTTCTTACAGCACTCTGGAATAAAATGATGGGGTTCCTATCCAAAAAAAAAAACATATTTTTTCTCAACATCGCGCACGGGTGTCCGTCTTACTGAACACACACACACGTTGGCTGACTCTCTCACAACCCAAAGTTGAAAGGATGCCGTCATGAGCCTCGCTAATCTAATCTGAGGAAGATCTAGCGCATTTGATTAGTTGAAACCACCAAGCTGTCATATTCTATGGCGACATTGTCCTCAGTCATCGTTTTTGGTGCAGTGCACTGCGTCAGGCTATTGGAGCCACGCGCAGAATCCATTATTCATTTGTAGAAAGGGAGAGGCAGTGAGGACCTCGCGAAAGCCAAACCTTGGCGCAAGCAAACCCGCATAAGCACCAGCGAAAGCTTCTTCTGCGTGTAAACAAGACAATGGCGACTAAGCAAAACATAAACTTGCCACCTTCAGGGATGCAAGGCCTTTTGTTCACCGCTCACTTGGTTCAGTGCAGCACGGGTTTCACAGATGGCATCTTCAGACTCTTAGAATGACTCTGCATGATTACCATGGCATCAATGGCAAACTCCATGCCATCTTTCGCCGGTTCTTGCTTGCTTTGCATTCAACATGAGGTGTTTTACATAGCAGGGGTCGGCAGCTGGGCTGGGCTGGACAGAGTGGACCATGGACATCGTGACAGGCCTTTTCAACTCCGTTTGCGCATGAACTGCTCGAATTGCTGTGCCTGTCTCGACCAGTGAAACTGCCACAATGCCAAGACAATGCCAAGACAAACTCAATGCCTTGCCAAATCTCTTGGCAGGTGGATCGAGTGGATCAGGCGGATCAGTGAGATGATTTAGCACTTGAAAGTCAGATGAGTCATCACCAAAGAAGCGTCATTGTGTGAGCTTGCAGCCACTTGATTGCCGTGTCGCAACCATGGGGCTGGTCAGTTTGGCATGCGATGCGGTCCAGGCTGCGCTTCAAGAGCAGCGCTTGAGAGAGCATGTAGAACAATTCCACCTCTAGCAATTCCCAATGCATAAGGCTTTCTGTTAGGAAAAGAAAGACACCGGCAGCTGGCAACTCTTAGGGCTCTTAGGTAACAATCTATGTAACTTTGTTGCCACACTTTTGCTTCCATGCCTTGTGCTGAAGTTCACCAGTTTGGAATCGTTTGAGCGAACTGTTCCCAGCAAAGAACCGACCTTGCGTTCTGGGGGTGGAAAATGACATAGATTTCTTGTATCATACCTGGGACGTGGACAAATCAGACTATATAACTACCATTAACTACCTAAAGCACGGACCATGTGGCTGTTCATCGGCAATGGCATGTTGCCTCGGATCTGAGCAGTAGCTCTGAAAACTACCAGCGTCCTATCTCCATGGTGCAACTTCCAAAATTTGTCCGTGTGCGATGACGAGTAAACCATGGAATACTGGTACTGCTGACTTTGCCATGTTTGCGACTGACAGGTGTATTTGCAGGCCACCACTTTGCTTGCATAGGCCTTAGGCATGGACATATCAAGGCTTGAATAGACAGGTGTTTCCAACTGTGCACCTGATGGGGGATGGGCTGCAATGTCAAAAAAGTGCCAGACTTGTTGCACTTGACTGGTCTTCCTAACCAAGACACATTATACCTGCAGCTGCCAGGGACGTTCCAGCGTAATCGGCAGTAAATGCAGTAATGATTACCCAGTAATGAGTGGTTCAATCAGCTACATTGATGCCAGCAGAAGTTGCGACTTTTGTTATGTAGAGCCTTTTTTTGGTACTGTGTTCTGGCAACTGGCTAGCATCATCACCGATTTCCATGAAAAAAAGTGCCAGACTTGAATAGGCAGGCCCTTCAAGCTTTATTTCAGAGATGCTTGGTAGGAAGCAAGACGAGGCAGAGTTGTCGTGGTGCATCAGAGACAAAGTCCAGTTATTTGCCCAAGCAAGGGGTTAAGGTGTACACACAGGAGACCATTCAGCATTCCTAGACGCAGCTGCAATGGATCTGGGAGCACTGCTTCCCATTGGAGATGACACATTCTTCCCTTGTTGACAGGGATTTGACTTGGTACCATGTAGATTGTTGCAGGTTGATGCCAGCCAAAGAAACGTAATTGGGCAGTCTTGTCCTCATGGGACATCCCTTTCGATATTGGTTGGCCTTCAGTTTAGCCGTGGACAAGTAGGTGGCGGAGGCCCGGTTCTTGTAACACATGCTCCTCGTGCTCAGCACAGCAAGCTATGAACTGCGGAGACCGATGCCGCTGTCGCTTTGCTATGCTAGCTGCGTGTGGCAATTTTGCTTGAAGAAGTTGGTGCCATTTGAGCTGCCACATCCTTTCGAAAGTGACTTCTGCTGACCAGATGTTCCACTTTGAAGTGTGCAGGGCCGTTGGAACAAAGCTTTGGTTGAAAAGATTGGCCTTGCCTTACTGCTCCAACTCTGGTCATTTTTTGGGCCCCGTGTTTTGGGATGAACTGCAGCATGAACCGCAAACCTTGTGGGTGCATTGGGAAGAGTCGTCAAACTGGTGATGGTCGAAATCAATTCTGGCATTTTTTCCATGATTTGAGCAGTTCGTTTAGTCAAAGCAACTGCTGTCATGATCCAGAATTCTCAGATACAGTTGCTGCATCGCGGGTGGCTGGATTCTTCCAGTGTGACTTGGCAGTGATGAGTCATACTCAGGAATACTACCTTGTTGATCCTTGTTTGGTATTGTGGGTCACGCACGGATTTTTGTGCTGGACTGGGCAGACGGTAGGTCTGTGATTTTCCGGACTGAGTCTCGGATGGGGGCGTGCGCACCCTCTCGCAATTTCAGAAGTGGTCTGACGGGCACTGACGAGCTTGAAAAAATAGATATAGAATAGATATATACGGTATATGTTTCCTTTTGCAACGCACTGTCTTAAGACAGTTCCTTTCCTTGATCCCCACAGTTTTCAGTGTGGATAGACAAATGGTTTGAAGCGATACGAATTTGAACAGGGTGCCGACGGGTGTCGGCTTCCAAATCTGCCTGGGAGGCCAGAAATGTGTTGCACCTTTTGCACCACCGAGACCTGCGTGTGTGCTTACCACCTGCGGCACTTCACTGCGAAGGCTTCGCAGCTGACGAATCAGATGTGTTCCAAGATTGTTTGAAGTATCCGTCGGTTCCGGAGATGCAATACCTCTCCGGACATTGCGAAAGTGACTTTTGCTCATAAGATGTATCGTTGATATCATGAATGAAATCTCGAATGTATGGGAGTTTACTTGATGTTCGCAACAGTTTGCTGAAGCCGGGGAAACGGATAGATCTTCACTGGCGACGTTCGTCGTGTAGAAACAGGTGTGAATTCAAAGTGGCACGGGCACCATGCCTTGCTCAGGTTCAACCTTGTCAGTATTTGGATGCTTTGCTTCCTTTTTCCTGCGACATGATTCCGTTTTAATAACTTTAATGATGTTCGACCTGATTTGATCAAGGCACTCAAGAAACATCCAGTTCAACACTTCCGGCGAGCTGTAGAGTGTGCAAATGTGCGGTATTTTGCTGCACAGGTTGCATATGTTAGCAGGAGGCGGTGAGATGCCAAGAACACTACTGCAGGTGTGTGACACATCGCAGGTCTAATCTGTGTGTCTCTGCTGTCAAACTAGTTTTGGTGTTTCAGATATAAAGCTATGGTATTTGGTGCGGGGATTGCCACCAGAAGGATAGGTGTATCATTTCATTTTCCAGGCTACTTGTAGTGCTGAGGAGCGCAAGCCGAGGCATGGTTGGCCAAGTGTGGAGACCAATTCGGGGACATTTTACAAGGAACATGTAGGATCGTACATGGAAGAGCCCATTTAGAATTGTCCGCAGCAGCTGCAACGCAGCTGGAGGTACTATTCAATAGCAATTTGCAGGGACCAGCAGGACGCTTGCCCTTGATGTTGACAGGGGTTGGGACTTGGTACCAGGTAGATTTGCAGGTTGATGCCAGCCAAAGAAACGTAATTGGGCAGTCTTGTCCTCATAGGACATCCCTTTCGATATTGGTTGGCCTTCAGTTCAGCCGTGGACAAGTAGGTAGCGGAGGCCCGGTTCTTGTAATACATGCTCCTCGTGCTCAGCACAGCAAGCTATGAACTGCGGAGACCGATGCCGCTGTCGCTTTGCTATGCTAGCTGCGTGTGGCAATTTTGCTTGAAGAAGTTGGTGCCATTTGAGCTGCCACATCCTTTCGAAAGTGACTTCTGCTGACCAGATGTTCCACTTTGAAGTGTGCAGGGCCGTTGGAACAAAGCTTTGGTTGAAAAGATTGGCCTTGCCTTACTGCTCCAACTCTGGTCATTTTTGGGGCCCCGTGTTTTGGGATGAACTGCAGCATGAACCGCAAACCTTGTGGGTGCATTGGGAAGAGTCGTCAAACTGGTGATGGTCGAAATCAATTCTGGCATTTTTTCCATGATTTGAGCAGTTCGTTTAGTCAAAGCAACTGCTGTCATGATCCAGAATTCTCAGATACAGTTGCTGCATCGCGGGTGGCTGGATTCTTCCAGTGTGACTGGCAGTGATGAGTCATACACAGGATTCAGCAGATGTTAAGCGGTTGTGAGTTTCATAGTGCCTTGTTTGGGTATGGTGGGTCACAGTTGCGGGGTTCTTTAGGTCTTTCACAGTTTTCCGCTGGAAGTGCCAAAATGCAGGCTTGTTGCTCCCATCGGTGCTTCAAGCCGTAAATGGCATAGTCCAGACTATCCGGCCTTTCACAAAATACCGTCGCTTTTCAACCTTGTTAGGTGTTGAGTTGCAGCTAGCTTGTTTGTTGAACTTACTTTGCGGCTTTTTGTGCGTCAATGACATACCACACAGTGCCACAGGCACTGTTGCAATGCGAAATTATGGTGGTGCAGAGGTTTGCCAAAATCGGGCTTGCCGTCCTGGTACGTCCATGAAGAATTCTGGGCTTGGCAAAGGAAACCAAACCAAAACTCACTGGCCAGACTTACTAAAGGGCTTGAAGCGTAGGCTAGCAACAATGACAAGCTTAGGTTTAACGGTGTTAACGGTTTAACAAACAGGACTGGAAACAGGTTCTCCCCCAAGGCTTGAGAGGCTGCAGACCAAAAAGAGGGGCGGCCACTAAGCTGCAGAGAATGCCGGTAAATTCAGTGCAAAATATGTGCAGTCCAAAGTTGTATTGATCAACTGCACCGTGAAGCCTTGCTGCAGTTGGCAGGTCAAGCAGACCTGCAGGATGATGTCAATGTATGTCAATGTCACAATTGCTGATCAACAGCATAGTATACTAACACACAACATGTTCATGAGGACTCTTCCTCGACCTCACCTCGGTGTTGCACTTCCTAGTGTAATTTGTGCTGAACAAGACCTAGCACTGGTGAGTGGCATGCTGCAGGTTGACAAAGGCAGAGTCAACGCATAATTTTGCTGCTTCCCTTTTCGCAGTGGAGTCAGATTTGAATTGGGCAAAAATTAGTCATTTGCTTAGAGCCGAGCAGGTGCACTAGAGCCCCTTTTTTTCCACACATGCTCCTCGTGCTCAGCACAGCAAGCTATGAACTGCGGAGACCATTTTTGGGGCCCCGTGTTTTGGGATGAACTGCAGCATGAACCGCAAACCTTGTGGGTGCATTGGGAAGAGTCGTCAAACTGGTGATGGTCGAAATCAATTCTGGCATTTTTTCCATGATTTGAGCAGTTCGTTTAGTCAAAGCAACTGCTGTCATGATCCAGAATTCTCAGATACAGTTGCTGCATCGCGGGTGGCTGGATTCTTCCAGCGTGACTGGCAGTGATGAGTCATACACAGGATTCAGCAGATGTTAAGCGGTTGTGACTGTCCAACCGCCAATCATAGTTTTTTCTGCCAGCAATCTTCAAATCATTTGATTTCACGGGCATGCGACCAGGCATGAAGTGGGTAATATCCGGGACAGGAACTCTTCCTCACCAAAATTTAGCTCTTACATCTTGATGGCTGCTAATAGCCTAATGCCCCTGTGGAAACTCCAGAATGCGTCGCGCAACATGTTGGTTGCGGGCTTAATGAGCTAATTTCAGAATGCGCTTCCCCGCTAGAATCGGCTAGAACAACTCAATGCTGAGCTTTTCACATGGCTTTGGTTGGGCCTTTCAGGAAACTAGAGGAACTGCAATATGACCCGCTTCACACTCTCTTAGCAAAACTTCTCTTCGCCAAGCGATCCCCCTAAGTTATCCCGTGCAGAGAATTTTTGTGAGCTGTTTCCAAGTCAGAAAGGGCATTGGTCCTTCCAAGTGAGCCAAGAATCCATGGGGTTATTCGACTGTGATCATGCTTCCGCACATCCATTCAATCATATTTGTCTGGCTGAGATTTGACCTGGGGAGAGGGCCTTCACGAACTTTGCACGGGGAGGGTGGGGCAATTTGGGCCCTTTTCCGGGCAGGTGAATTGTGGCCTTTGACTGGGAGGTGCAGGAAGCTTGAGGACTGTCGAAGGCATTTGGCATTTCAAGTCGTGAGCTTGCAAGATCATTTCCAGCCTTGGCCAGATGGTAATCGCAAAGACCGCCATCCACTCTTGCCTGCCGTTGCTGTGCTTCAGCTGGCAGCTTTGCTTCTAGGGTGAACAGTGAAGCTGCCTGCTCCATGATGGCATGTGAGGAGTGCACCCTCTAGATGGTAGCCTTTTGGGGCAGTTCGGCTGGGAGATTTGATGTTTGACATAGTGTGACCAGCCAGTTCGGACTAGACTTTGACCGACAAAGTTGACCTTGAATACCTTGACATCGATCTTGAGGCAAGCTGTGCCGCCGAAGCTAAAGCGAGGCCGATGCCGTCCAGCATGGTGCCAGGCGACTTGACGCAGTGGCAGAGCCTTGACCCACCTGCCTGCCGCTGAGCTGCCTGCTGTGACTGCTGTAACGGGAGACTACAATGACTACATGACCTCTGACAGACTGTAGACAGGCTTTCGAGGAAGATGAGGAAGTGTCTGGAAGTGAAGCATGCTGTTGGTTCACGGGCCAAATGAATGGATCAAGGCCTGTTGGACGTCAAAGTTTCTTGGTGTTTGTAAGCCAACTTTCTTGCAATGTTTGAGAAATGAGAAATGTTTTCTGGAATTGTAGCCTCCCAGACTGGACAGGGCCAGCTCAGACTGCGCAGGGTCAGCATGTGCCGTGGTAGTTGGGCCTGTGGCAAGATGGTGCTTCAGAGTGGAATAAGCGATGATGACATGGGAATGTACCCTGCAGGAAGGGCAGCAATAGGCTCGCTTTAAGCCTGCAAGTTGGCACAGCAATTGAAATTCGAGTGCGCAACTGAGTGTACCATACTGAGTCCACACTGCACTGGTATTACCTTGAAGTCCTCCGACGTCAGCTTTGGTGAATGGCGCCAAGTCATGGCCACAATCCCGCTGAATTCAGCTGGAAGACATCTTTTCCCTTTTTTGTGGGGATTGGTTCATTAACGAACCGAAGGTCGACCTGAGCAAAGTGTAGTAGACAGCAAGATTTGCTCTGAATGGAGCGCGAATGTGCGTGAATTGGATTACCTAGCGGTTGGAGGTAGTGTCCTCCAATCAAGACTGATCAAATGTGCTGCTTCATTGACACCACTACAGCATTGCATGCATGATGACGCGAGGGCATAAGGGTTGCGGAAGGCAAGACTTGAAGCAACATGAACCCTTGCAACTTAGGGATTGTGATGTCTTTAGATTAGACTTGGACGGATTGATAGATGTCCTTATCCCACTGGTTGGTTGACTAAGAGAGGGCTCTGGAGTAAAATTTCACAAAAAGGCGTGACAGTCGTGACAGTCGTGACATCTTCCAGATGTGATGTGCATTTGCCAGGCTTGCCAGGCTTGCCAGGTCGGGGTGAAGCCGTGAAACGGCGAAGCAGGGCGGTGTGTAAGTGGACCAAGTGGACCAAGTCGACCGAGTCGACTCAGATGCAGCCAGAACTTCGGTTTCTGCATCATCATCTAATTTCAAGGGCTGATGGGCACTGATGGTCTGATAGTACAACTGGAATTGGCACTGGTCACACGTCGCAGAATTGTGCACACAAACATACAAAGAAAGCAGACCTGTTGATGTTTTGCCTAGACAGGGGCTGATGTACCTTGCCAGTTTGAGCACAATAAGACCGCGACAATTGCAAACAGTTGCAAGCACTGTTTGCAAGGTGAACCGTTTCTCAATGTTGAAAGATGCCATCCGGCATTCTCCAAGCACGAAATGCAGGGCGTCCTTTTATGCAATGGAATCACGGGGCTCAAGAGTTCTTTGGGGATTGGAGAGCTGGATCTGTTAGAATTTGGGAGCAGGGTCTGGGACATTTGGCACTCAAGAAATGTCAAGAGTACTTGAATGCATTTGCCTTTTATGATGCTCAAATCAGTGGCTGCCGTGCTCTGTGCTCCCTGCACTTGTGTCATTGAAACCATTAGAAAGGGCTGACACTGGTTTGTCCAGAAGATTTCCATTGACAGTTGCCACAAAATTGTGAGACCATGTACTGTAATTATCGGGTATCTGTAGCTGTCATTGTAACTTTTCCAGACTGTGTATATAACAGATAGGCTGCTTGCTTTTGCCGATTAGCTTTGCTTTGCATTTTGCGGTGTGAAATATCGTAATGTTGCACGTCCGGTTGGCAAAGCCAACGGCCCAAAAGATGCCGCGCTTTCCAGCGCTTCAGTTGGTGAGGGTATTTGGACGGCAAGCCGACATGCATGACAAGCAGGAGCGCTTCGCTCAAGAAAAGGCTGACTTGCTAGGTCGAAGAGACAAATCTTCAAAGGGAGATTGGGATGCTCCGATTGTGCCTCTTCTAAATGAGATCAATAGCTATGATCAGTACTGCACGCTGAGCTCTTGCAGTGGTCGCGCTTTTCTATGGCGTCCAAGCCGGGAGAAAGACCCCAAAGAGCCTCAGCAGAGACTTTTGCCAGCGAAGGGCAGCTTTTCTCGGACGTGGCGTTTTCACATTTGCCATTCCTTCGATGAATGGAGTCCGGACAATGCAGTGGCAGGACTTCCGACTGAACATGTTGCTAGGTATTCCTTTGGAAGTGAAAGAGGGCTTCATGTTGATGCAATTTGGGCTCGCTTTGAGCCATTCATTCTTCATGTCGCGTGCCGCTCATTGGAGGATGCGTTTGAACTAATTGACATCTCTCGAAGAGCCTTTCCGAAGTCATCATTGCTGTCCTTCCGGAAACGCTTTGTGGTTCAGGTGCCTGGAGAAGACTATGTTGATCTGCCATATTGCTTTCGGGATCCCGACTCTTTTAATGCATCCGATTGGGCCGGGTTTTCTGGCTACTTAAACTATGTGATTCAAGACAAGTTCCAGATGAATAGTCATCGGATTGGACTCTTCAAAGAAGATTTGAAAAGTCAAAATGCTCCTGTTGTATTGGTGATGAAAGTGTCCTGGGTTTGGCATTTTGGATTCACATGAGCCTAAGTTGGGAATGTTGTTTGCTATTGTTTGCATTTATTTGCTGATTTGAACATATTTGAACAAGGTTCTTGTTTGATTGAAATGGGAGGGCCTGCCTAGCAGGCCAAGCAGCAATTTGGCGAAAGACCCGAAAGTGGAGTTTTCGATCGACGCTATACTTTGGGACCACATTGCATGGGCCATACAGCCATTTTTTCTGGGAATCTTTGCAAACCGCATTTGGATTCTTGTTTGGTATTCTTTGGCCATGCCAAGCATTGGGGTTGAACATAAAAAAACCTTACTAAACCACGGTATTGCTGGTGAAACTGGAAGCCATGGAAAACAACACCACGACCACTGGAGGGGGGTCACATGCTCGGCCTTCGCTTTTGATTTCATTGGATCAAATTCAGACCCATGATTGAGTGGGTGAAAAACCAACCGTTTTAATCCTAGTATGTTTGGTGGGAACCAAGAACTGAAAACTATTATATATATAGCCTGAAATTAATACACTTGGAAGTATGAGCGTTTGATGGAGTTACCACAACAAAAATTGTTCAACATATATTCCAGAGGGAAACTTTGGAAACAGTTTGGAATTCTCACTGTTTTTTGGAACAACCCGACAAATTCACCCACATTATTTTTTTCCAGGGGGAAACGTCAACCTCACTATCTGTAGTGGCCGCGGCTGCCATGCACGTGGCTGCATGACCTCTATGAAGGCACCAACCGGGAAGGGTGACAAAGCGCTGTTTCCACCCAAAGCTGCGAAAGCAGGTTAACTGAGAATTTTCTCCCAGTTTTCAAATAGAGCCTTTGGCTCATCTGGCCCCAAGTGACCCAATGGAATCTTTGATAAACCAAATTCAAGCCACTTTTTTTAAGAGGTGCTACCACAAAGGGTTTTAAAACCATAGCCACAGGTCCTATCCCAACAGCACTTGGTTTAAGTTCATTCCATCCGGGTCTCCGTTTTGGAATATTCCCGCAAATACATTGCGAGGCAAAGGAGGTATCTCAAAAAAAGGCGTTGGATACATGTTGCCCCATGACATCGAATGGCTTTACGTTTGAGTTTTTACTAAGAAGCTCTCTTCATCAAAATTCTGGAACATGGATGGATTGAGACGAGTTGTCTCAATTTCATCGGCAACGTGAAACAAGTAATGGGTCTTGCATCGCGTTTTGAACATCAACATGAGTCTTTCATAGTGGTACGATGCCAGCCACAGGTATGTTTTCAAATGAACTCTCAAGCATTCACTAGCTTCAGTCGCTTCGGACTCTGAAAACACCAGCCCTGAATTGTCCATGAGCTCCACAACCCGTTGCATTGAGTAGCAGCAGGTTCCCAACATGTTCAGAACCGGGTCCTGGGCAAACAGAAGGAATTTAATGCTAAAAAGTTTATAATTATAAGAAGAAACCTATTTGGGATAACTTCAACAGACATCTAACGTCATAAGAAGTACCTTGTGGAAACATGACAAAACTATTCTTTAATCCAGACAATAGGACAGAACAAGGAACCTCGGGGTTCTGATCTGCAAACTCCGTTGTCTCCAGTGCAAGCCACCAGAGCATGACTTTGATGTGGGAAGCTTTGAACCGTGTCCCCAGTTCAGCAAACGAATCAGGCCCCCCAATGTTTGCCAATGTAAGGCATGGCTTGGCCGGAAGATAGAACCTTTGACTGGGTTTCAAGGTATGAAGATGTATGGAAAAAGTTCCCATTCTTTTTCTATGCGCTTACAACCCACCCGGTATAATGGATCAAGAAATGAAGACTCATTGGCTATGAAAATCAAGGAACCCATGCTTTTTGCAGGTCTCACGCATGCTTTTGTGAACACTGTGAACGCCCGCCAGGATGTCATCCATGTCCGTTGCACCTTGCGCTTCGGCTGCAAAGCGACCCTGTTGGATCAGCACCCGAATACCTGGGAAGTATGGAATGATTGGGCATACACCCAATCGGGTCAAGATGGTTTATTGCAGGGTAAGTTATGTCCGTATGTATATGCATTTGAGACATGTGGGTAAATCTATAATTATATATATATATACATATGATTAGATGATAGATGTGTATTTGTATCCCCATACCTCTCTATACAAAGATTGGTTTACACACAAACATGCCTGTGTGTAAAATGGAATTTCAACCTGTGAGTAAACTATATTGCCAAGCGACCACTGGCACACAAGTCTCGGGCAGTTCCGAGGTAAACATGATGCAGCCCGTCATGGGAGATTGTGAGGAAATTGAACCCCCAGCTATTTTTTCCCATATATAGGGACATCCATCTCCTGTCGAGAACCTGGTAGGTTTCATGGCTGATGTTCGTCACACCCCAAGCCGCAGTAGGACCCACATTCCTGTAGTCCATAGGTGTTGGGCATCTATCCCCCTGCAGTCCGAAGCATCTATCGCAAAACCTGGGAGGATGGGCGATTGAGGTAAAACCAGGATCCCTTGTAATTTTGAAAACCCGAACTTTTTCTGGTGGAAATTGTTCCAGACACACCAAATAAATTTTAACCAAGAAACAGATTGCATTTGTACCACCTTTGCAAGTTATGCATCTGATGGCGAGCTTTCAGATCTGCCTTGAACGATACATAGCACGCCCTTAGATCGGCCACAAGCCCACAAAATTGTAAACATGTTTGATCCGGGTAAAAACCATCCCCCATTGTAAACCACCATGGCAAATATTTAACTAGGCTCACCATGGATTCCCACATCAAATGAGCCATTGCATTTCGAGGAAAGCAACACAGAAAGGTTTTGTAACAAGTAGGGACTGGGAATCCTCCACCCCTTGGCCAATTCTTTACCCTTTTGTTTGAAGCGAGTTGTCCCTGCACTGAATGCTTCCCCTTGGAACCCATTGTGAGGCCATTTGCCTTGGCCTGCAAAATCCATGGACCATGCAGTCAGTTCTGCGATGCGTTTGTGCACCTCGTCTCGAACCTGTGGTTTCGGGGCAGGGAAAAATGTGGCAGGGTATAGACGGTCTTTTCTATTTCTGGTCATATAATGGGAACAATGGTGAAAAACCATAAAACACAAAACCTTAAACACGGTGAGTAACAGCTGATTTTCTCATCCATCTTTCAGGAATCACAGCGATGGGGAAACGACTCATGAGAACGTCCTTGATGGATCCTTCAGTGGAGAAATTTTGAGCTCCAAGACCACACGAAATATTCGTCTTCCTTGTAGAATTCACACCCGTCACCATGGATATGGATGCCTATCAACTTTTCCCAATTTCCATCACTAATGATCGGGATTGATCGGGTGTTTTGCCCAAGGGTCCAAATTGGAACCATGTTGCCAGAAGGCCACACGATCTTCATCTGAATGGTGCCCCAACATGACGCTGTCAAAGACATACTTGCATGATGAAGACATGGCAGCAATCACTTCATGGGGAAGCAAAACTCGGATGGCTGTAGGTCGAGCGTTGTTGTTGCACCCATCTACCTCAATGGAAGCTGACAACAGTAACTATTTGAGATTGTCATGCAACAGATTGCAAACATTGAATACGATTAAGATGAAACTTTTGGCACCCCAGTCCTGCAGAGGAACTGATATGCTGTAGGTTTGGAGTGAAAACCCCCACAGATTAGACATCCATCTATGGAGGTCCCTCTCCTGATTCCCAGCATGGTTGCCAGACGTGCCAAGGCTGGCAAAAGCCTCAAGCGCTTCGTTTGGAAGCATGTGGTCATCAATCAACCTGGGAGGCCGGGCTTAATCTGGGTCAATTTTGGAAATGTGAACCAGACCGAATCCCTATTTTATAGCAAAAGAAAACTTAATTACTTTTCTCAATGTCAGCTGCAGCTGAAATGGATATCTGACCTCTACCAATCAAGTCGGCAAACTTCGACACAGTTTTCGATTCTGTCAAATCTTCAAGTCGCCTTCGTTTCCTGACGGCCAGATAGAACATTTGAACATTCAGAGATGCCCGTACGAGAAGGAATTTGAAATCAACTTCAAAACTTTTCAGACCCTCTGTTTCCAAGATGCTGGCAGCACTGTGTTATCAGCCTATTGCAGGTCTCGCCTTGCAGACCCACTGCTGCAGGAGCTTAAGCCTGTCAGTGCTGTGGGAAGGGTATATACTCTCTATCTGTAGGGGAATAAATATGCTGTGGAGTGGTCATGAAAGACATCGAAATTCTGAAATAAGGATGACGAACCCTTATGCTGTGGAGTGGTCATGAAAGACATCAAAATTCTGAAATAAGGATGACGAACCCTTAAGTCATGTTTTCCACTGGATCGCGCCTTTTTTTCTCTCATCGGTCCATGACGTGTCAAAGTCTTGTCGTTTGGATAGCAGCTTGGAACCCCGGCACGATCACAGCATGCAATGGGCTTATGGGCCCGAAGCACGGCAATCCCCAGGGTCAAAACGGATGCAAATGTTCATCACTTGCAACACCCCGTTTTCTCC